>NW_004624869.1:4175699-4205326 GCF_000247695.1 Heterocephalus glaber
TTCCTTATACTAGGAAGGTTCATTGACTAGATCAATAACAACACCTTAGCCCAAGTGATACAATCAGCAACACCATTGCATCAAGTACATCTTTGAAAATGACATTTTGTGGTAGTTATTAATCTGTCACCTTTAGCTGTGTGCATTAAATCAAGATCGAGGACCAACCCAACATGTAGTGAATAAACTCTTTGATATAACAACTTTACCCTTTGGGATGGGGAGTTAGAAGGGGTTGGGGAGGGAGGGACAGATGGGCAGAAGGATAGGGGAAGGTTAGCAGTGTGGCCAGAGGACACAGGTGAGAAGGAAAAAGAGACTAATAGTAAAATAAAGAAGAACTCTGAATGAGGACCAAAACAGGGACAAAAAGGGAAGATGAACAATGTGGGAGAGCAAGAGGGTGAGTATAAGAGAGAGAGAAAGGAAAGAGAAAAAAAAGAAGAAAAGAAGAGAAAAAAAGAGAAAAACAAATATTTGCAGAGTAGGAATAAAAATTAAAGAGGAGCAAAAGAAAAGAGAAAAAACCAAACTAATAATACTAAATTTGGGAATAAAAAAAAACAGTGAAGATGTAGGGCCTCTTTCAGGGTATGTCTCTACTGTCACAATAGACAACGTGGATAGCAATGTGCAGATATAAGTCAATGAGTCCCAGCAAGCTAGTTGGAGACCCATGAGATTCAGGCAGATTTCTGGCTGCAAGTCCCAAGTTGAGCTCCCTGTCCTCCTGTAGGGTTGAACTCTGCAGAGTTGTATTGCAGGTTCCAGCTGCCCTTCCCCTGAAGATAGACCCGGTCCTGATGGGAGGTGAAGATGACTCCAACTTACCAGTACCGTGGTCTGGCGGTCCAGTGTCCTCTGCATCTTTGTAGTGTGGAACCAGGTGGCTGTACAGAGAGGAGGCCAGAGGAGCGGGGGGGTGGGGTGGGGTGGATGTCCAGTGGATTGCTGCTGGGGCGCGTACTGATTCAGCGTGTTCCGTGACTCACGACCTTGGTTGCGTGTCTGCAGACCTGCTTGTCTGCAGCGGGCTGATTTGGCATGTTCCGCACAACTCGTGACCTCGGTAGGGCGTCTGCAGACCTATCTGTCTGCAGGGGGCTGATTTGGCATGTTCCGCATGACTTGCGACCTCCGTAGGGCTTCCGCAGACCTGCTTGTCTTCAGTGGGCTCTTAACATTAACATTTTATAGAATATAAACTGAATTGAAGAGCAGAGGAAACGATAGTGTTTTCAGCAAATGGCACTGGATCACCTGGTATGCGTGTATAAAAAATTATCCTCAACCCTTTATTTCCATACATAAAAATAACTTGGAAGGATCTATGCACCTAAATATGAAAGACTAAAACTGTAAAACTTTAAGAAGAAATTATAAGGGAAAATGTTTATGAATTTAGGGTAGGCAAGAACTTCCTAGGATACAAAAAACATGATGTATAAAAGAAAAAAATTGATAAATGAGATTCCATCAAAATTGAGAACTTTAAATGACATCGTTAAAATGAAAAGTAGTCTTTAAACAGACCATATTTACAATGCATATAACCTATGACCAGAATATATAAAGAACTCTTACAGCTCATTAATAGAAAACCCAATTATAAAATAGACACAAGAAGACGATAAATAGCCAGTATAGCACAAGGAAAGGTGTGCAACACTAGAATCAGAAAAATACTAATCAGTACAGTAACAAGATTGAGTTATATACACATTTGGGAGATCAAATTAAAAGTTTTAAAAGCTTCATCATGACTTTTTCTTTTTGTTGGATTCTTCCCCCATTGTGTTTAATTTGTCATGCGCAATGAATTCATTCTGCTGGGCTTCCTGGGTTTGTGATCCTCATTGTCTTTTTCTAGGATATTGTCTAAAATTTTTTGCAGTGGTGGTTTGGTATTTATGAAGTTCCTAAGGTGCTCTTTGTCATGAAAGTATCTTATTTTTCCATCAATTTTGAAAGATAGTTTTCCAGGGTACGTCAATCTGGGTGGGAGGCTGTTTTCCTTTTGGGCTTGGAATATGTCACTCCAAGCTCTTCTTGCCCTTGAGGGTTTGTATTGAGAAGTCTGCTGTGATTCTGATGGGCTTTCCTTTGTATTTGATTTGTTTCTTTTCTCTCACTACTTGTAGAATTTTGTTGTTCTGCTGGGTTTCTGGAATCCTAACAATTATATGCCTATGTGTAGATTTTTTTTGATCCAGGCTGGTTGGAGTCCTATATGCCTTACTTATCTGTATGTCAGGTTCTTTTCCCCGCTTGGGAAGTTTTCTGCCATCACTTCTGTGAACAGTTTTTTTTATGTCATGTGCACTCTCTCCTGTTTCTTCATTGACTCCAATCTGTCTTATGTTATTCTTCTTTGCATCGTCTAGCAGCTGCTGGATTGCTTTCTTGTGGTCCCTTAAAATTTTAAAGCAATTTTTCTTTTCCTGGTCACTAATTGCAATCTTATCTTCTGTATCTGAAATTCTGTCCTAACATTGGCTCATTCTTCTGCGTAGACTTTCAATGGAACTTTTACTCTCCTGTTAATCTGTTTGTATCTGTTTTATGGATTCCATTTGTTTACTATGTTGGGATTCCATCATGTTCCTCAGCTCCTCTATTTTTTAAATCTGTGTCCTCTCTAGATTTATTAATCATGTCTTGCCCTATGGGCACAATCTCTGCTGTTATGTGAGAAATTATTTCTGATTTCATATTTTCCAGATCCTCTTGTTGCCAGTTCAGGGAGTCCAGGTGGTTGAGTATCAGAATGTTCCATCTCGTTTCATTTGGGAGTTGCTGTACATGATCCAGAAGTCTGTTTTTGAGGCTAGTTTACGTGTATTCTCATTTCCACGGTGTGTGTGTGTGGGGGGGGGAGGGTGCTGCTGGTGTCCGTGTGGCTCACCTCCTCTGGCCTGGGAGTGGTGGAATGGCAGAGTTCATAGACGTTTCAGTCCATAATTAGCTGGGTCCAAAGCAAGGTGGATGGCAGACAGGCATTGCAGAGGAGAAACAACATGGCACCCACACAGTAGCAAAGGCAATAACGGCGCTCATCATTGACTGATTATCAGCACTGGCCAAAGCCTTGGGAAAGACAAAGTGATAGGGATTATCCCATCTGCTTGGAGTTCAGAGTAGCATTTGTAAGCATCAGCAGAATGCTAACATTCATGCCTGGAGGCCTTGAAACTTTCAAGATGATCACAGACTCTGGTGAAGGGTGCCCCAAGGTGCATGTGTGCTAGGCTCACTGTACAGTTTCACACCTTTTATCTTTTCCACATGTTTTCCTATTATCTGAATTGCCTCCAACCACTTGCAACTTCTAGAAAACTCATTAAATCAGCGTTTTATACTCTGATTATACTTCAGACTGCCCCACCCCTCTCACACCTGTATCCTCACAGTCTGTGCCACACCATCTCAAAGTTAAAAACTACCTTTTTCTGTTCCACATCTGATGCCATTTGCACACTCTTTCTGTTGAAGCAGGTCACACTGTATTAAAACAATCTGTTTGCAGATATAGCTCCATGCGAGCCTTCACGTTCCTACAAGGAGGGAACTGTGTTATTCTCCTGTTCCCTTTATTTTGCACATTATGGGTATTTATTAGAATTTAAAAGTGGAATTTCTATTATTTATTTTGCCAGGCTTAGTTTTTGTTTTTGCTTCTTAAATTTACAAAATATTGTTGATTATCTGGGTTATCTGTGGTAATGGGACAGGGATAGAGGTGGTAGTAATTAAGAGAAATTTTCCATAGTTATATTAGATTACTTTTTTTTTTTTAATGAAAAGAGTGTTTTCGTTTACTTGTGTAATTAGGGCTAAAATTATACTGGATGTGGTGGTGCATTCCTGTAACCCCAGCTACTTGTGAAGCTGAGGCAAGAGAATCATAGTTTTTGAGCCAGCCTGGGCAATTTAGCCAGATCTTGTCTCGAAATAAAGGTGGGGGGGGGCACGCCTGGGTATGTAGCTCAATGGGAGAGTAACCTGAGTTAAATCTCCAGTACAAGAAAGTTAAAATTATATATCTGTATATATATAGTTTTCCATGCCAGAGTACAGATGTTTAATATTGGGGTGAGAAATTTAAGGGTGACTGAGATGTATATTGTTAGAATTTGTATTAGGTAAGGTAACACTAGCTGCTATAACAAATCCACCTAATCTCTGTAACTTGGTATAATAAGAGTTTCTCTCTAGCTCACTTAAAAATCTGATGCAGGCATTTATAATTTAGCAACTCTTATTCAAGCAGTGACTCAGGGACCAAGATGCCTTACTTGGTGTGGCTTTGCCATCTCTAGCATGTGGTCTTTAAGGCTGCTGTTCTTTAAGCTGCAAATGGGAAAAAGTGCAGAGGGTCATGTGTGGGAGATTTTGATGATCCATGCCTAGTGACAGAGTACATCACTAGTATTCACCTTCCCTTGGCTGGAACTCATTCACTTGGCTGGGAAATGCAGACAATCTGTAAACCTGGAAAGAAGAGAAACAGGATAAGCAAGGAGAAAGGGATCAAAGGCTTTTCTCTTCAGAATACCAATTTGGAGCTGGGCGTGGTGGTGTATGCCTGTATCCCAGCACTCAGGAGGCTGCATGGGGAGGATTGCCATGAGTTCAAGGCCAGCCAGGGCTACATAGTGAATTCAAGGCCAGCCTGCCTTATAAGATGAGACCTTGTCTCAAAAAATCAAATAAATAAAATAAAATAAATAAATGCAAGCATATCAATTTGGTCTTTTTGTGTGTAATTTGATTCAAATTGTCAGTACTTCCCAACTCATGGGCAAGTTTACAATATGTATGATATTATTTGTGACTGACCATGGATAATCCACCTTTAACATTGATCTGTGTTGCTCACAAAGCATCTTGTCAACCCCAGAGTTCTGGAGTTCTTAAAGCTTGTGTAAATAAATATGTGGCTGTGTGCTTCTGAGGAAGACCTGTGTGTTATCAGGGGTACTGCTGAGATCTAGCTGGGAGGTTTCTCTTGGTCTGATTGGTCCCTATATCTATTTGTAGTGGACACTATTACATCTGTTATTGGTGTTAAGGGATATCCTTTAGGTCCTACTAGTTGCTGTACATGTGCTGTGTACATGTATATTGGAATTTGGCAAGTACAACTACTATACAACATACTCTTTCCTTTGTCTAAGTTCTGAAATTATTGATAAATAAGTTGAAGGAGTGGAAATAGAAATGAAATAAAAATATCATATATTACTTTTAAAGCTGGCATCAGAGAATGTGGCTTAGGTACATGAAACAGCAAAGTGCTTTTGAATACCAAATCTCAGAGTGAGAAAGATTTGTCTACCCAGGTACAGGAAGAACCACAGACCTGTCCTCATGTACTCCACAGTGCAAGGAAAACGTAAACTGGGAAGAGTGATAAAGGGAAGCGAGGCCAGGAGTATTACACTAACTCAGGTCCCAGAGGAAACTTCTGGAATGAAAAATCAGTGTCCCAACTAATTATTTTAAGTAAATTGCTTCATGTATTTTTAAAGATTTTACAGACGAAATGCTCCTTTAAAATGCTAAAAAGATATGAGTCTTTATATCACATACTTTGTTCCTATAATCTTGTGTAGATGTAGCAGGAAACTGTTCACATGCAGCAACTGAACATTCTTAAGCTAAGTTGGGAGAATGTGTTGTGTCTGGCAATGCTCTTGTACAGATGATGACTTAGGCAGGCACCCAGTTTGATTTACTGTGGGGCTGCCTCCAGGAGCATCATCCAAATATATCCTAGATTTCAGGAGAATAAAGTTAGATGAAATAAATTTATATTTCCATCACAAATCTATATCTCAGTCCAAATTGTTTAATTTGAAGTAAACTCTTCAGACCTCTTAGATAATGTGCACTGAATCTTGTTGTAAAAAAAATAATGTGCAACAGTGCTAAGTAATAATTTGAGCTTAATAGATAAATGTATGAATCTTGACTTTGGGCTTCAATCTAAAGTTATGTGAAAGTCAATAGTTGAAAAAGTCTTGTAGTTTAATCAGAAACAGAAACTTCATGGAGGTAAGCACTAATGAATGGAAACTAGTAATGTAAAGAAATAATATTAGAAGTGCTTTTAAATTACTTTTCACTAAACATAATTGGCTGGAGTAACCAAGTCTCCCTGTTTTCTTTATAAAACAAACAATGGAAAAGGCAAGCTGACTACTTCAGTTAGCTGGTTACTCTCTAATAATATCTGTTATTTTCAGTTATATTTTTATAAAGGGTTAGTTGTGATTTTTCCTAGCTGTATTTGTTAATGTGATAACATAATTTAATTAAATATTACTTAAGCTTATGAAATGTAGGTACAAAAGGGAAAGAGCTGTTGTTTCTTTGAAAAAAAGTTGAATATTTTGGAAAGATTCATTAGAAGAGCCTTAAAAAAACTCACTATGTGGGGTTGGGTTTATAACTCAGTGTAGAGTGACATGTGGCTATGTATTCCCTCTCTCTTATTTCCTCACTTATAAAGTGAGAAATATTATAAAACTTCAAGGCTCTTTTTATTCATGATTTCTGATAAGTTGATTTTCTTCCTAAGTTACTGGTCTCTATCTGAGCTAAGGTGAAATGAAGAGAAAGACAAAGAATGTATTCCTAGCAAGGGCAACTGGAGCCGGTATGGAAAACATGAAAACTTGTGATATGATCATCATGTTCCAGGGCCTGCTCCTTCATTTTGGAATGCCAGAAATTATACTTTTTAGCACATTTAATAAAATTTACACTTTGACAACTGATTTAGGCTCACAAAAATAAATGTAGAAAACAGAATGTCAATTTAACATTAAAAAATTCAGATATCATCACATTCTCTCTCTACCATGCAGTGAGGTTGGGTACATAGCACAGATACAAACCATTTTATTGGGCAAAACTGGACATGGAGTAGTAGAGCATAGCCAGCCCTCACCCTCTCATCTCACAAAGAGTAATACTTATTGGAGATCAACTTGGACTGTTATGGGAAGTGAAGGGGTTCTGTAGAAGAATGATGTTTATGTGATACTGTATTTATAGAGATGGGATATCAAAATAAAAGACAAGACTGATAACTTTGTCAGAGAATTAAAAGAATAGAAATTCTTAAAATGAAGAAACAAAACTACATTTGATTATTTTAATAAACAATTTGGACATATTGAAAACAGAATTAGTATACTGGATGATAGATTGGAAGAAACATTTAAATAAAGCACAGATTGGATATAGTGAGACTGTAATTTATGAGAAATTGGAATCTCGGAAGAAAAGAGAAGCAAGGAGGCAGAAACAATATTTGAACAGACAATACGATGTCTCAAAATGATGAAAGATATTAATCTGCAGATTCAAGAAACCACACAAACTCCCAGCAGTATAAGATACCTGAGCATATGACAGCAACTTCTGAAAACTAAAGACAACAACCAAATCCCAAGAATCATCAGGGTTAATAGGGGAGAAATTTCATATTCCTTTCAAAAAAGCAATAGTTACACTGAAAGCTAATTTATCATTAGAAAAAAAAAGGAAGACAGAAAATAATAGAATGATATGTTTAAAGTGCTGAGAAAAAATACCTAACAACCTAGGCTTTTATATCCTGAGAAAATATTCTCTCAGAATGAAGATGTAAAAGACTTTTAATGGAAAAAGCAGTAAGAATTTGTTACCAGAAAATCCACACCATAGGAAATACTACAGGGAATTCTTCAGGGAGAAGAAAAAGGGTGTCAGATGGAATCTCAGAGATACAAAAAAGAATGAAGCACAATAAAATGTTTCACTATCTAGGTAAATCTAAATAAATATTGATGGTTTAAAATAGTAAAATTAATTATATCTTGTGAAATTTTAAAACATTTGTTGGCTTGAAATATAAGTAAAAGTGATATATATATGTTGAAATTAAAGTGATTCATGATACTTGGCATTATCCAGGAAATGGTAAAAAATCCTCACAATTTATATTAGTTATTAATGGGTCAAGGATGCATGTTGCAAATTCTAAAGTAATTGCTGAAAGAATAGTAAAATAGAATATAACTGCCAAGCTAATGGAGGGGGAAATGGAATAATAAAAAAAATTCAAAATAAATCAAGGAAGAAAAAAAGGAACACTGACTAGGTTGTACAAATAGAAAACAAATAATAAGACAACAAATTTAACTCTAGGGAAACTTTAATCAGGGCTATCCTCAGAAGGAGCCTTTGGCGCTCCTGTCTGGTACTAATCTGTCCTGTCCTTGATCCAACTCAGACCTGCTGAGCCTTCTTGTCCAACTCTACAGGGGTTAGGGGAGTCATTAGTTTGCCTCAGCGCCCTCCTTGGATAAACCTGCACAGGAAGCCAAGTAATCACCAGAAGGCTCTTTTGTGAGGACATCATCAGAGGCAAATGGAAGAGATGATCTTTACACCCACCATCCTTCAGTGATGAAAGGCTGTTGTGTGCATAGATGAAAACATTTGCATTGCTTAGTGAGAAACAGTCCTAGCAACATTTCTGAGCTTCACAAGGACAATTTCCCCTGAGTTAGTACAGTACAGTACAGTACATTGTTTCTTTAGACTGAGTGTGATATGAACACTTGGGCTATGGCTTTGCACACACTAATATAGTTGTTCTCTGATGCCAGCCTATTATTCAACTTTGTCTCTCACTGAGCCAGTGTTCATTTATGTGCATGTTTTGCATATCTTCGGACCTTTTCTGTTGATCTCTACAAACCTCATGCTGTCTTCTCTCCTCCTCCATTTTACCAACCAACCAGTTTCAGCATCTGTCCTCTGTGAAGTCTTTCCTTCCTTAGGAGCTATCTGGCCTACTTCCTGCAATAGTTCTTATCACATGTTATTGAAATGTTTAGTTCTGTCTTCTCACTAGATTTGAATTTCTTGAAAGAAGGTTCTGTGTCATTATATTACATTCTTACTATCTAAACTTAATAAAAGTTTATTAAATGCAAAAATGAGTTAACAAATAAGCAGATGGTTGGTTAACTCCACCTCAGTGGGGCTCTATTCTAAGGCCACCATTTGCATGCTCTGCTCAGCACTCCTGCTCAGCTAGCTAGCTCATGCCAGCTAGTAATGAAAATGTCTCTGCTTGGGCACATTGAATTTACAATCCGTAATGAACTCTAAATTGAATTTATAATTGCTTTTATAATGCTGCTTACAGTCACAGTCATTCCAAATTCTGACTTTCCAGATGCGTGTCATAACCTTAATTTTCAATTTCATCCTACTTCTGTTAAGTGACACAAAAGCAAAGAGTAGTATGAGTTGAAAATTGTGAGCAATAACTTTAATTTTGTATGTAAAAGAGCCTGAAAAACAGCTCAAAGTAAGATTCAGTCCAGGACCATGGTTAGATACTAATCAAATTCAGTAGCTTAATACCAAAACAAATAACGGAGCACAGAATTGCCAGAAAATGGGGAACCTAGTTCTTCCCACTGCTTCCCAATCCTTTGCATTCAGGGTGTATAGACTGTAACAGGCTGTTATCTACAGCACACTGGTGTGGATGGATGAGGCTGCCTGCTACTTCAGGCCAGCAGTCCCAGGCTCCACCTGGCTGTGCTGAGAGGTAAGGAGATCAACATCTCAGCACAGCCAGAACTCCCTTTTGGGAGAGTACTGCTGACTAAAGTTTAACAAAGGGGAGTAGAATGTACTAATGGTCTTTGTCTTCAGCCAAAGCTAAAACACCAGGAAGGGTTCAGAGTAAGCAAGAAACATACATTTTAGATCTAGGATTTATCTAAATTTTAGATCTAGGATTTCAACTCCGGATGCAAATTGAAGTCACCTGGAAGCTCTTAAAACATAAAACATGGCAATGCCCAGACTCTACACTGCACATTAAATCAGAGTCACTGTACAGAGGGATGTGGAGTGATTTCAGTATTAAAAATCTTCCCACAGAGGTTTCAGAAGTGTCCAAATTGAGAACCACTGATATATGCAGTGACTGATGATGATAAAGGGCTAATAAATGACATAGTCCTAACTATGTGTCTTTTTAAAAGACACCTTAATTTAATGCTTATGCTTAGTGGTTTTAACACAGAATTTTCTGTTTCTGTTGTTGTAGAAAGGTATAAGCCAGTCACTTGTTTGGATTTATTTCATAGTGTAGCCATATTTGTAGGATGAAATAGCCCATGGAGTTTTTTAATCTCCAACTTAATGTTTATGTAGCTTTGGCAAACATGTCTGGTTCATTGGTTAGGAATGGTGACAGTGGACATTTTAAAATTAAGCCTCAAAGGGTAGTGATGTAGGATGGTGGAGGATAAGTATTCTAAATGGAGAAACAGCATAACTGCACGTGAGAAAAAGGGAAAGGAAATTCCAGATGAGGAAAGTGTTGCAGAGTGACAGACAGGGTCCCAGACAACAGCTGAAGGGGCAACCACAGCCTGCCACTCTACAGGGGACAGGAGAGCCATCGAGGGAGACACCTGTGCGTCTGTGCTCAGGCTGCTTTGCTCTCAGGTCCAAGGACTGAACTGGAGGCTGATTACAGATCATGCTTACTGAGCACTAGCTACATGGCTAAGACCTTTACTTAGCATTTCATGTCTTCACAGCTATCCCACAAGGTAGGTTTTATTATTTTCCTGTTTTACAGATGAGGAAAGTGCAGCATGGTAGGCTGCATTTTTAATTTTTGGCCATCTCTCATTTATTCAGTGACCGGTTTTTTGTTTATCCTGACTCAGAGATCTCATGATATATTTCCTGGATAGTGAATTATATATGATTGCGTGTCACTTAATGGTAAGGATACATTCTGAGAATTGCATTCTATGGTGATTTCATCATTGTGTGAACATCATATCACATACTTTATACAAACCTGGGTAGTAGAGGTCATTCATTCCACATCACCTCCTGATGCAGTCAAAAGACAGTAAGCATGAGATGTATGAGGCTGGTGCTGGCATGACTAGGCACATGTTGTTACAGTAAATATTCTTAAGTAGAAGGATTATACTCCAAAATAACAATACAAAGTTTAGTACATAAACCAGTACTACATGTATAACCCAGCAATCACACAAACCAGCAACATAGTTTGTGTTCTTTGTCAAGTATGATGTACAATGCATAATTGATGTGCTATACTGTTATACATCTGGCAGTTTCTAATGACACTGTGATGTCACTAGATGATAGAAATTTTTTTATCTCTACTGTAATCTTCTAGGACCAATGTCATTTATGTGGCCCATCATTGACCAAAATGTCATTTTGTGGCACAAGATTGCAGTTAAAACAAATTAGCCATGCTGGAATAGGTGCGTACTTGGAAATACTGTCAGCTATGGATCAGAGAGCTAAGGATGCAGAGCATTTTTTTTTTTGTAGATATGAAGATTTACTAAGATTTTTGAGCAAGGAGCAGCATGATGAAACTGTTGAGTAAAGCTAGTCTGGAAGGATGGGGAGAGGGTAAGGGGTAACAGGCAAGTGTGATTCCAGCTGAGCAGTTAGGAAGCAGATGGCAACAGTCTAGGGGTGGGGTGGTGCAAAGCTGGTGGATGGGGACGGTGGTGACAGAGAGGGCACAGGTACAGGAGACAGATGAGGACTGTGGTGATCCCAGTGAGGGTCACGGGGGTCAGGAGGCCACTGAGGGGGAGGTGCTGCAGGGACCCTCTGAATTGTTTTTGAGTTTTGTTTTTTTGGCACTGGGGATCGAACTCAGGACCTTGTGCTTGCGAGGCAGGCACAGTGCCACTGAGCTAAAACTCCCAGCCCTGCATTGTTTTTGAGTTTGAGGGACATTAAGTCATTCTGGCCTCTGAGGTGTTATTGTGTTTGGTAACCTAACTTTAATATTTTAACATACATCTCTATTTTTAGTGTAGATGACAACATTGAGCTCTGTATTTTAATTTCACATTAATCTTATATCTGCTGTAATGTATTTACTTATTATAATAATTAAAATTCATATTATTACATGATATATACTTATGGATAGTGTTCTGCATTATAGGTTATCAGACCAGGATGAAGAGGACAAGACCAGGCAGGAGTGCATCATGTCCGACCCTGCCTTTTCCATGGTGACAGTCCAACGGGAAGACAGTGGGATAACGTGGGAGACCAATTCAAGCAGATCTTCTACTCCATGGACCTCGGAAGGGAGCCAGACTTCTGGTGTGTGTAGTCTGGAAGGGTCAAGTGTGAATTCTCCTCCAGGAAGTGTTTCCTTTATTGTGGATGAAGTTAAAAAGGTTCGGAAAAGAACTCATAAGTCAAAGCATGGCTCACCATCATTGCGTCGGAAAGGCAGCAGAAAAAGAAATTCTTTTGAATCTCAAGATGTTCCAGCAAATAAAAAGGACAAGTCTTTCATTTCAGAAAGCCAGGCACTAAACATCGAGAAAGAGAATTCATCTCCTGGCATCTATGATAAAACAAGAAAAAAGAAGACCGCCTCAAATACACCTCTTATTACCGGGGCAATATACAAAGAACACAAACCATTAGTGTTAAGGCCAGTCTACATAGGAACCGTACAATATAAGATTAAGATGTTTAATTCAGTTAAAGAAGAATTAATCCCTCTGCAATTTTATGGAACATTGCCAAAGGGTTATGTCATTAAAGAAATACATTACAGAAAAGGGAAAGATGCATCCATTAGTCTAGAACCAGATTTGGAAAATCATGATTCTAACATAGTTTCCAAAACAAGTAAATTAGTCACCCAAAGCACAGAAGATGATAAATTAAGAGAGCTTGGTCCCCCTTGGAGAGGTGTGCTCTCCAAAGGGTCAAAGTCCCTGTCCTCATTATTTGGCCATGAAAATCAAAAGAAAATTGATGTTGAATCCTCCCTAAAAGCCACATCTGCAGCTGAGTCCATAGCCTCCCATTATTTGAGTAACAACGCAGCAGAACAAGAGGTGCTGCTCAGACCCCCACAGTCAGTGCAGCCAGGTGATGAGGCAAAAGCCCATGAAATCAAGGCTTCCTCTCTTTTACTGAAGGCATCACAAACTGTGTTCCAGGAGACAGCAAAGGAAGAATCTGAGGCTGAGGTAGAGAGAGCCATCACTTTAGAGATGGACTCTTCAGTCTCCTCAGCCTTGCTTGATGAGGCTATGAAGGAAGTCATGGATTTTACTGACTGTACCATGTCACTGGAGGCAGAGAAGGATTTGTCAGAGACAGTCTCACCTGGTCTGTCACCATCTACTGAGGAAGGCCTTGAGCCAGGCAAGGAAGAACTAGAGCTGACTTCATTAGAAAGGATGGAGCCAGCCTCTGAATGCATGGCACCCACTCATTCTAGTGTCAAAGGAGAGAAAGAGGAACCCAGGCCTGAGCCACCCATTTCTCTTCCTGAGCCTCTCATGTTCCAAGAGCCAGAAAAAGAAGAACTGGAAGCTTCCCCACCAATAGCTGCTATACCTGAACCTGAAGGTTCTAATTTGGAAGAAGAGATCATAAAACTCGATTACCCAGAAAGCCCATTAGTTTCTAAGCAGCCCTTCCCACCACAGTTGTCCCCTGAGATGTGGGAAAAAGAGGAGCCCAGCCCTCCATTACTGACAACAGTAGCATCTGACCATGTCACTTTGTCTGAAGAGAGAGAGGAAATCGAGTCTGTTTCTACCGACTCTGCTTTTCTGTCAGAGCACTCAGTCCCTCAGGATTTGAACCATGAACGAGAGAAGCAAGAAGTTGATCCAGTTTCTCCATCCAGTGCAAAAGCCATATCTGAATGTGCAGTTTTCTCAGAGGAAGAGAATGAAGAGTTTGAACCTTGTTCTCCAGCTGTGGCCTCAGTGTCCAAGTGCTCTCTCTGGCCACCCACTCCTGAGAAGCCTTCTGAAGGCCTGTCACAGCTATTTTCTGCATTCCCTTCAGAGAACATGGTCCTTTCAGGAGATGAGGCCTCAGAAAGTGGACATTACATACCAGATTCCACATCTTCAGAATATTCAGTTCCCTCGCATGAAGCACAAGAGTCACTGAAGAAAACAATTGACCACAAGTCCCCATTAAAATCAAAAGATGTTTCTGAGCCCGTGATTCTGTCAGAAGAAAAAGACCCTGAGTCACAGGATCCAGCTGTGGCCTCTGTGTCTGAGCGCTCTCTCTCACCACCCCTGATAGGGAAGACTCCTGAGTCCCAGAGACCCCTGCCTTCTGCTGCTATCCTGCAACACATGGTCCTGTCAGAAAAAGAGGACCTAGAGGGTGAGCATTTCACACTAAATTCAAAATTGACTTCCAAATCTGAAGTCCCCCTAAATGCAACACAAGAATCCCAGAAGATCATTGATGAGGTGCCCCAATTCAAATTAAAAGACATTTTTCAGCACACGATTCTGTCAGAAACAGAGACGGAAGATGTTGGCTCATGTTCTCCAGATGTGGTCCCTGCACCTGAATGCTCTCTCCCACCCCACACAACTGAGATGATTTCTGAATACCAGGCCCCACCACATGCAGGGACCCTATCTGAACACGTAGTCCTATCAGAAGAAGAGACAATAGAAACAGAGCGGTACTCACCCTCTTCCACATCCACTTCTGAGTTTTCAGTACCGCCATATGCAATGCCAGAGTCCCAGGAAGAAGAAATTGTCCAAAGATCCCCTCTGCATCTTAAAGGTGCCTCATCACCCATGAATTTATCAGAACAAGAAGACATTGGACCCTTTTCTCCAGATTCTGCATTTGTGTCAGAATTCTCATTTTCTCCCTATTCAACTCAAGAAACAGAAAAAAGAGAATTTGAGTGTGGTTCCCCAGTGTGTTTAACATCTCCATCTGAACACCCTGTTTTGTCAGATGAAGACACTGAAGATGGTGGACTTTTTTCCCCAGACTCAGCATCACAAGTTTCAGTCCCACCATACAGAATCCCAGAAACAGAAATAAATGAAAGTGAGCCAGACTCCCTCTTACCTGCAAGGTCTGTTTCAGGATTTTCCTACTTTTCAGAAGCAGATGAGGAAGAGACTGGATCAACAGCTGCTACACCCATCCCTGAGTATTTTGATTCATCAGAGAAGCAAAAAGCTGAGCCTTTCCCTATCATGTCTACACCTGAAGCCTCAAGCCTTCCATCTTCAGTGGATGAAGCAGACAATGCAGAAACTAGGTTGGATGTTCAAACATTCTCAACATCTGTATCTGAATATCTCATTTTGGCACAACAGCAGAAAACTGAAGCATCTCTGGAGCCTGAGCCTGAAGATTTGATTCCACCATATTTAACCAATAGAACAGAGCAGGAAGAAATTAAGGCTAAGTCATCAGCAGCTACAACCCATGCTGCTTCAAATGTACAATCATCCTTGGCAAAGGAAGAAACCAAACCTATTTCACCTGCATCTCAGTATTCAGTTTTACTTGATTCAGTCTATGCAACTAAGAAAGAACAAGAGCCCAAAGCATCACTTATTCTGAAAGCTGCAGATGAACAGATGGCTTTGTCAGAAGTCAGAAAGGAAGAAACTGTGCCTGATTCTCAAGAAGCTACAGCACATGTGTCACAGGATCAAAAACTGGAGCCTCAGACTCCAAATGTTCCAGGGTCTGGGATAAAAAATTCAGTTTTGCCTGAGCTGGTAAGTGAGCCAAAGAAGGATGTCAATCTCAATTTAGCTCCAACTGTGCCTTCTGAGCTAGAACAGAGCACACTGTCAAAGAATGAGCCTAAAGTAGTTAAAGCATATTCACCTCCAAAGGAAAGATCTATATCTGGACCTGAAGTTTTATCTGCAGTGAAAACGGAAGTGGAACATGTTTCCAAAATAACAAGAGGGCTTCATTCAACCTCATCTGGAGTAGAAAAGGAAGTTGAACATGGTCCACCTGCACCAACATTTTCAGCTTTGTCAGAAGAAATAAAGAAAGAAATGGAACCCAGCTCTTCAACAACCACACCTGTAACTAAGTGTGATTCAATCTTAACCAAATTAGTAAAAGACATCCCGATGGATTCATTTCCTGCCAAATTACTAAAAGACATCCCGATAAATTCATCTCCTGCTACCCCTGTAGAAGAACATCCAGGCCCAACAAAAGCAGGAGAAGGTGAATTAGGAAGTGATTTTCCAGTGCTCCTAAAGCCTGTAGATGAGCATTCCATTCTTATTGAAGAGGAAAAGGTAGTGATTACAAGTGCTTCTTCTAGCATTAAAGCTTCTTTATCCAAAGGTTTGGCTCCATCAGAAGTGGAAGAAGAAACCAAAATGGATTCACCTCCAAGTGTGTGTTCTACCTCGGACCACTCTATTTTGTCAAAGGTAGACACTGAAGAAGTGAAGCCTGGATTGCCAGTAGACAAAGTGTCATCTCCTCAGCATTCAGCTGTGTCTGAGGGAGCAAAGGGAGAAGACAAGCAAGGTCTTTCATTTTCTGTGGCTCTTGACTCCACACACTTGGTTTCATCACAGGATACTGCCTCAGAAGTATCAAGGCCTGAACCTGTGCTTTCACTCAGCCTGGAGAGTGGGATTGAGAAAGAAGAAACTAGACTTGTTTTGTCACACACTGTATCACCTGCACCTAAACACATAGTTCCAGGAGGCAAAAATGAGGACATGACAAGTTCTTCTCCCAAGTTTGAAAACTTAGTGTCAGAAGACTTAGTCCCAACACTACTGACCCTTGGGGATGGAAAGAACAAACAAGCAGGGGACATTACTTCACCAGTTCATGGGGATTTCCTGTCAGGAAAACAAGATCTTGCTATGGCAGAGCTCCCTTTGGAGTCTGAGAAAAAAGACAAGCTGCACCAACTATCAAAACTACCAGAATTCACTGGTGGTTTAGGCAGACAGAGTGGGCCTATAGATACAGAACCAGTAACATGTCTTATAACTGATACAGAGAGTTCTGTTTTGGAGAAGGGCCTAGTTGAGCTTAGGAGCAGAGAAAAAGAAAAAGAAGAAAACAGGGAACTTTGTGTGTCTGCTGCAGAACCATCAAAGATTGCTTCTTTTGACCTCTCTGCAGAACAAAAGAAACCCGAAAAATTACTTTATTCAGATCAAGCTGTTAATTTGTCTGATGTGAGCAGCTCTTTTGAAGATAAACCAGATCTAAATATTAAACAGTTGCCATTCATGAAAGAGAATTTGCCTTGGGAACAGTCACAATCATTTATAACAACTGAGGCTGAGCAGCTGAAATCCTCTAGCAGAAGTGACCCACAGATAGGGCAGCTCCAATCTGCTCCATCCAATGAGGATCACACGTATGAAATCGGAAAGCAGGTTCTGTCTCAGGCTGTGAAAGAATCTCATTTGCCATTACAAACACCAGCATCCACTCCTGATGCTTCTGGGAGTCATACAGAAACCTTATCAACTGAAACTTATTCTTTTGAAGAAATAAAGCTGGTCCAAGAACCAAAGCCTCTAGTTCCAATTGGAAATTTGGAAAGAAACACAGAGAAGGGGCAGATCCATTCTTTCATGGAGAGTGAAAGTTTTATACCGGAGAAAGCAAACATAGACTTTTCCAGTCTTTCTAAAGAAAGCATCTGGGAAGAAGTCAAACTACCTCCTGAAACACCCACCCAGAAACCAGTGTCTGGTCCGTCAGCAGGACAGATGAAGTTGGAAATCACCTCCTTTCCGGTCAAAGCATCCCATTTCCTGGTGGAAGCTGTGGAACCTGCACTGGGCAGTGAGAAAGAAGCACGCAGGAGCATTCCTCCGTTACTTGAAGAGAAGCCACGAGAAGAATCAAAAATGGTTCTGACAAAGATTATAGATGAGGCGACTGAAGGAAGGAAACCAGTGCTTGAAGTAAAGATACCCATTCAAACAAAACCCATCCCCTCAATCCAAGCAAACGAAGAACCTCAACCACCAGAGACACCGGAAGTCACACAGCAATTGCATGAGAAGCCGAAGATGACAGAGCAAAGGCTTCCTGAGGAAAAGGGAAAGAAAGGACTTTCATCTTTCAAATCATGGATGTCCAGTTTACTTTTTGGATCAAGCACCTCAGATGACAAAGTTCCTGAAAAAGAAGAATTAAGCACTCAGCCAAGTCACTCTGTAGAAAAAGCAGTGACTATGATAGAGCCAAAAGGTAAGAGTCCTGCTGATTTTAATGCAACCAAGAAACCAGGTGATCATTCATTACCAGAGGTGTCTAGTGAAGATTATGGGAAGAATAAAACTCCAGATTCTTCAGAGAAAATGAGCATAGACTTAATCACTTCTGCTGATAGTGAAGAACATTTTGGAGTTCAACCTGATAAGAAATTGGTTATGGAAGAAACCAAAAATGTTCCTTCTCATGTTACTGAGAGTAAAAGATACCAGAAGCCAGCAATAGCTCCTCTATCTAATTGGAATATTTCTATTCTTAAGGAAGAACTAAGTGGTGATCAAAAAGAAAAATCATTTTCATTTGATGTAGTAGATAAGATGTCACAACAGCTAAAATCAGATTCATTCACCTTCACAAGTAAAAATATCATGAAAGAATCAGAGAAGCCAGAGCCAATAATTTTGCCAGTAGAAGAATCAAAAAGCAGTTTAATTGATTTTGGTGAAGACAGATTAAAGAAAGAAATTCCCAAACCTACTTCCTTGAAACATTCTGAAGAGGAAGTAAAACTTGGTCCTGTCAGCCTAACGGAGGACAAAGATAACTTGGAAACTCGATCATATACCTTGGCAGAAAAGAATGACCTGGCAGACAAACAAGAAGTAGTGCCTCCCTTAGAGCTTAGAGAAAATAAAAAAGTAGTGAAATCACAAATGACACATGAATATAGACTTGTTGAATTAGAAGAATCAAAAGTTGCTGCTAGGCTGGAGCACATCTATCCAAATGAAGAGCATAAGGAAAGAGCCAAAATTATTGTTTGTTCTGAGGAAGAGAACAGAGAAGAAAAAGAAAAGCAGTCACAGGTATTTTTGGAAGGAAAGAAGCAGCAGGAAAATCAGCCTGATTCTCTGAATGTGGCTAGGTCTATGCCTGAAGAGCCAGTTATCTCTTCTCTTCATTCTTTGGGTGAAATACAACCATTTTTGTCAATTAAAACACCATCGATTACTGAAAAACCAGAAAGTGTGCTTTCAGAGGCTCACCTAGAAATCAAGGAAAGACAGGTGGTAGAAAGCCAACCACATCCATTAGAAGAAAGTAAAAGTTTTGTGAAGAAAACTAAGACTTTGTGCCCAGTGGATCTTCCTTATCGTGATGAAATAGATAAGCATCCTTTCCCTCAGGAAGAAAATATGGTATTAGAAAAGTCAAGCAGATATCTGGCAGGTGACAGAGAGGAAAAGGGACAGCTCACACTGTCACAGCTGTCCACAGGTGGTTCAGTAGCCACCACAAAAGAAAGCACCAGTCGAGGATCTCCATCTCTAATCCCTGGAAGTACTGTAGATCATCCTTCTGATGATACAAAGAGCTTAGAAATGCCACTATATTTGCTGTCATCTGTAAAACCACAAACTCTTGTTCCAGAGGTTTGTCCAGAAGTTAACATAGCCAAGAAACAAGAAATTCCATGGACAGAATTGACTCCAGGTCACCCTACAGGCCAAACTATTCAGACATCTGAAGATCACTCATCTGAGATGCTTAAGCAATCTGTTCTTATTTCAAAGCATCCCTTGGAGAATGTGGAAGATGCTCACATAAATGAACTGTCCTCTGCAGCAGGAAGCAACTATGCTCAATTTATAATTAGTGCCTCAAAAAGCAAAGCTGATGAGATGACATCTGCTAAAGAAATGTTCAAGGAGCCCGAATATGCACATGCAAAAAAGGTAGAGTCCACAGTGACCGGCAAACCAACTGATCTTTCACAAGATCAGAAGAGTGCCTTCAGTATCATTTCTGAAGGTTGTGAGATATTGAATATTCATGCACCTGCCTTTATTCCTTCAGTGGATGAGGAAGAAAGTGAACAAATGAAAGATACCTTGGAGTATTTAGAAGACAAAACTTCATTTAAAACTATATCCCTTCATGATGATAGTGAGGCAGTTGTTTGTCATAAAATGTTACAGAGCAAGCTAGAAGATTCTGAAGGAAAAGTTACGTCATTGAAGAATGAAGGAAAGGAAGCTCATGTTACAAAAGAGAAGATAGCCATGGACTCAGACACTGGTGATTTAGCTTTCATTCAGCCCACAATTCCCAGTGAAGAGGATTACTTTGAAAAATATACTTTGATTGATTATAACATCTCCCCAGACCCAGAAAAACAGAAAGCTCCATGGAAACTAACTATGAAGGAGGAGATCTCAAAGGAAGCTACAGAAGAAACTCTCACTTTCCCAGAAAGTTCCCAGGGAAGTGTCCTAGAACAAGAATATGACCTGGTAAAATTAGATGAAAGTTTTTATGGACTGGAAAAGGACCACAGCAAATTATCTCAGCCAGAGATGCAAAAGTCTTTGGTTACTCAAAAATCAGCTGACAGAAATGCTTCAAAGAGCATAAACAGAGATGTGGACTCCAGGTCACTTGGGATGCCTTTATTTGATTTAGAGGAAGGGGTTTTATCCAGAACCCAGATATTTCCGAACACTGTCAAAGCTGTTAATCCTGAACTCCTGGAGGAGCCACCTGCACTTCCATTTTTATATAAGGATCTGTACGAAGAGGCAGTTGGGGAGAAAAAGAAGGAAGGAGAGACAGCTTCTGAAGGTGACAGTGTGAATTCTGAGGCATCATTTCCAAGCAGAAATTCTGACACTGATGATGGAACAGGAATGTATTTTGAGAAGTATACACTCAGAGATGACATTCTGCATGACACATCTGTAACGCAGAAGGACCAAGGCCAAGGTCTAGAAGAAAAACCAGTTGGCAAGAGTGATTCATATCAACTGATAGCTGCAGAAGGGGAAATTTGGAGGAAGTCTGGAATTGTTCTTTGGGAAAAGAGTTTGGAAGAACAGAAGGTTGTTTACGGAGAAGGAGAAGCCATAGGCCATGTGGAGACCTCTAATGACACAGCAGAACAGAAGAAAGCTCCCATCACTGAGGAGGTCAGAGTGGTTACCCAGAACATAAGCTATGCGGTTCCATTTCAAGATAGCCGCCATGTTCTAGAGAGTGTAGCGGAAGTGAGCAGTCAGGATAATGAAGCAGGAAACATAAGCCAAGAGGTCAGTCAGAATGTCCCAACGCAAGTGTCCTTCCCAGAGGAAGAGTTTGTGTCAGGTGCAACTAATATTCCAGAAACCCCACAAGAAGAACCTAAAATACTGGTCCCACCTGAGCCAAGCGAAGAGAGGCTCCGCAACAGCCCTGTGCAGGATGAGTATGAATTTGCTGAATCCCTGAATTATGAAGTGGTTAGTCAGGACACTTTATCAGATGAGGTATATTCAGAATCTGCACCTGAAGTTGTGTTGCCTCAAGGAAAGGAATCTGTTGAACACATCAGGAAATGTGAACTTCTTACTGAGGTAGAACAGAATACATCTACTGACCAGAACAAGTTGGCCAGAGGGAAGACAGAACAAGACCAGTTGTCATCAGAGTTAGTGACTGAGAAGGCACAAAAGGAACCGAAGAAGTCCCAGATTGACACATATTGCTATACATGCAAAAGCCCAATTTCCACAATGGACAAGGTGTTTGGCACCCACAAAGACCATGAGGTTTCAACGCTTGACACAGCTATATGTGCTGTTAAGGCAAGTTAACTTTAAATTGTAATATATATTTTTAAAGAAAAAATATATATTCACCTTCACATTTTCTCAGTTAAAAAAGGACCAGTATTTGATATCTTTATGCAGAATATGCATAAGGATATGCAGAATCTTTATGCATCTTTATGGAGAATAGCCTGGAAGCAAATTGAGAATATTTCCCCAAGAATTTAGTTGAGGTTGTCTTGACAAATATTTATTGAGTATATACTATGTGCTGGACATTTTTCTAGGTCCTGGGGACTACCAGGAAATAACACGGAGTCACTGACTTTGGGGAACTTATCATCTTATAGCATCTTAACATTATAAAAATACCAAATAATTTTAGACTTAATAATATACCTTTGAACATAAAATATAACTTATGCCATCTATAGTGTTGTTCTATAAAATAATCACATAGGGCAATTTTATTATAAAACAAAATAGGTAAGATTTTTAATTCTGATTTTTTTCATATTTCCTGTTTTGCTTATAAAATTTATGTTATAAATGAAAACCCTTTGCATTGTCTCTGACAGTATCTGTAAGACCCTAATCTAGGTACAAAGTTAGTCACTGGGAAGATCCTTCTGTGTGTGGTTATAAATTCTGCACCTCCCTAGGGATGCTGTTGGAAATCAACATTTAATTTCTGAGCTTCCTGTCTATCTTTTCATCACCTTCTAGCTGGTCACCCTGGTCCCACCTCTGTAATCCATTCCCCTGCTAGCAGCCACGATGACCTTAAAAATTAGAAAACAAGAAGAACTCAGCATTTTCTCAATGCTAGGAACTGTGCTGAGTTCTTTATATACAGGATGCCTTTTAATTCTCACTACAACCCTGTCAAGTCAGTGTCATCAATTTGCAGATAAGGAAATGAGGTCAGAGAGTAAGTGATTTGCCCGAAGTCATGGAAGGCCAGCCTGAGATTGGTACTCAGGCCTGTCCATGCCAGAGTTCTGGTCTTGACTATACATTCATATTGCATGGCTCAGTGCCTTGCCAATGGTAGTGATTCCCAAAGTGATCATTCAATTCGGTCACTATTAAATAATTGTCAGACTGCTTTGATTAAATAACATACCATATTGGAATCTTGGGCATTTTTCCTACTGAATTAATCCTTCTCAATTTGTCTGATATTGCTTCATTTCATTGAGATAACCACAAAGAGTAAAAGTTGATTGGCAACTTTTAAAAAACAAAAATCAATCGAAAAAAGCTGTGACTTGAGAGTTCTCTAGCGTCTTACAGGTGGTATCCTGCTCCTCCCTAGGGACTGATGGCTACATTTACAGGTAACCCAAGTCCTTGCTTCTCCTCCAGGTCCGCTCCCACCGTGATAGCTTATTTTCTCTTTCTTCATTCACTCCGTTGCTTCCTTCTCAGAGTTGATTGACCTGTTGTTATGTGTCAGGAGTGGAGCTAAAACTGAGAATGGGAAGAAAGAGAAAATAGGAAGATGGATATTTAAGATTCCCCAGATCAGTATGGAACGTGAGCACACAGATGTGGGTGTATGGGGAGGGCTGTGGAAGGTATTTCTAAAGCCCACAGCTTGGTTGAGCCCTACATGTGAGAGCTTTTCTAGCAGTCAAGGGCCTGGAGAACATTCCAGAATTAGAGAATACACGGGAAAAGGCACACATATAAGAAGAATCTGAGGAAAGAATGGGTGTGTGATAGGAGTGAAGGGCTGGGAGATTCTGGAAGTAGGGACCGAGAGGACAGATCCTTGAAAGTGCTTCCTCAGTGTAACATCTTCATCATTTGATGGGGAGGGAATCAGACAGTGAATTTGTTAAGTTTGTCTACCAGGATACATTGCTAGGTTCATAACTCTGGTTAAAGTAGGTAACATCCTCCCTCACTGCCCCCATTTATGTTCTAGTTGAGTATTTTAACTCGTTGAAGGTCTTTAGGACATTTATGTCCATTTAGTAGGCAGTTTCTGTTATTTGGTTTGCTGGGGTCCATCACCTTTGCATGGGCAGGCCTTCCTGTGCTCCTGAGGCTACAGGTGCAAATGTGAGTAGACTACTTATGTATATTGAGCTGGTGTAGTGGGAAGGCTGCTTAGAATGAGGCACTACTAAGGAGAAGGCATTCAAATCTGTGGCTCATTTAAATAAGCTCACTAGTTTACCAAGAAGTCAATTTTTTTTTTGCATGAGAAGATAAATGGTCTTTTCTTTTTTTTTCCAATTTTTATTATTTTATCAGTACATGTTTGCAGTACATAATGATTACATTCCTCATGGGGAGTTGGTACATGTACATAACGCATCTTAATTCTTTTTAAGTCCCCTTCTCCTTCCCTCCTTCAACCCTCCCTCCATTTCTTGGTTCCTTTCCTGCTTGCTAAAGATCTATCTTCCGCTTTCCTATTATTTATTTTGCTCTTTATTTGTATTTCAGGTTTCTCCTATATAACTGTCTTTCTGTACTTTGGGGCTGTCACTTACAAACCTCTTGTTGTTTGTCATACAGAATTTTCTATAATCAATTTAGCTATGGTAGCAGAAATAATTCAAAGATTTGTTAGTTGACTATGGTATAAAAAAATCTCTACCAGATATATTTATAAGGAAATTGGAGCCCACTGCTTGAAGTTCTTTTCCCAAGTGTTATGTATTAAGGATACTGTAATTCTTTTCTTCAGGTTCAATTAGCAGAATTTCTTGAAAATTTACAAGAAAAATCCTTGAGGATTGAGGCCTTTGTTAGTGAGATCGAATCTTTCTTTAATACCATTGAGGTAAGTTAACATAATCCCTTTTACCTTATCATAAATAAATGATTCTGAGCTAAAGTGATCTGAATTGGTGTGTGTGTGTGTGTGTGTGTGTGTGTGTGTGTATGTGTGTTGCTTGCCATTGCTGGTTTTGTTCCCTCAAAGTGAGGGTTGTTGGTGTCTTGCCTGGGTGCCACTTTCTGCCTAAGAACAAAGGGTGTGCCCATAGCAACAGACATGTGGTCATCAGGCATTTACTATATTCAGGGTTTTACATGCTTTACCTAATCTATCCTCCAAACAGCATTATGAGATAGGTGTTATTGCATTCATTTAGTAGCTAAGAAACTGAGACTTAGAGTTAAGTACATTATTCTGCTTTTCTGTCTCTCATTGGGTTAGCCCTGCAAAAATGCTTGAAGGCACTGCCCAGGGCCTATGTGCAGGGCCAGCAAGCAGTTCTCATGGTACAGCTGTCCTCCATGAGTTCATTCCCTCCTGGCTGCTGTTATTCGCCCTGCACAGTGAAAGGAGAAGGTAGTGATGCTCCATACCTGTGCAGACAGGGCCCAGCACCCTCACCTGTCAATCAAGGATGGCAGAGGGCCAGGGGCAAAGGGTCACCTTTAGAGAGTAAATTATATGATCACCTCATCACTAACCAACCTTGCTGATGAGGTAGCTACGCGTCTGGGTGTGTCTAGATGGGCAAAGGAGAAGCTGCCTTTCCCCGGAGAACATTTGGGAATTTAGGACCCTGGCTCAATTTTCTGGCACCCCACTCCCTCACACCGTGATTTTGGTGGAGGGTAGGAAATAGCACCAGCCCTCACCACCATCTGGTGGTCTGGGCTCCTTGCTTGCTATAATACCACTTTCAAGTTTTATCACGTGGGAATTCAGCTGGCTCAGACTTCCATACAAATGCCCCCTGCTTTGGTTTTTCAGTATCTAAAACCTTCTGGGTGATACTTACAGCTATCTCTATTGAAAAACTAATTATTGCTAATGTGGTTGGTAGGTTAGAAATTTAATGTTAATTAAATATGAAGTGCACAGTCTATAATCTAAAATTCTGATTTTCTTACTGAGATGCCAGCTGTCAGTTCTTTAAAAGAAAAAGAAGAGGAGGAGGAAAAAAGGGGTGTACTTCTTGTTTCACTCAGGAGTGTTTTTGTTTTTCCCCCTAGGAAAACTGTACCAAAAATGAGAAGAGGCTAGAAGAACAGAATGAGGAAATGATGAAGAAAGTTTTGGCGCAGTATGATGAGAAAGCCCAGAGTTTTGAGGAAGTGAAGAAGAAGAAGATGGAGTTCCTGCATGACCAGATGGTTCACTTTTTGCAGAGCATGGACACTGCTAAGGACACCCTGGAGGCCATAGTGAGGGAGGCCGAGGAGCTCGACGAGACTGTCTTCCTGATGGTAAGAGCCAGATGTGACAGGCACCCACTGTGCTCCAAGTCTACACTCAAAATTCATCGTTTAGTGTTCCTTAAAGTTATTTATATTTCAGTTTGGGGTTTATATAATTCTGGAATTTTAGAATTATTTGGGTATTCAAGATACCTATAGAAAATTCCCCACAAATCCTGAAAGTTCCAATGCCCAGATCCAGCTAAAAGATTCATGAAGTCAGGCCTTCTTGTCACATGGGATTGGAATTTTTCTAAGAGAGAATGGAAGCAGCTTTACAACCTTATTCTTTCCTCCTGGTTCCTGGCATCCTCTCACTGGCTGCTGGGCCTTTTCTCTCTACTTCGAAATCTGAGATGTCCTCTCACTTGAGCCATTCCCTTTGAGACTGGCCAAAGCTCAGAGGAACATTTTGGCACACTTTTTGATGCAAAAGGATGCCATAAATTGTGGCACTTCTCCCAGGTAGTGTGGTGGCATTTCTCCAAGTGGTTACTTGAAGACAAGGTCCCCTAATTCCAGCAAGCAGTTGTAGACAGAAGGTTCCTTGGGTGCTCCTTGGTTGTTCCAGAGTCAGATCTCTAAGCCTCATGCATGATTCTCTAGAACAGCAGGCAGATGCTGGCTCTCCACAGAGGCAGGATTAACCAGGAGCAAGGAGACAGTTCCCCAGAGGGTGGCCCCAAGCCTTGTGGTCAGACTGGGGAAAGCACCACCTTTTGATGGGTGTTAAAAGATCACATCCTCTTAGCCCTCTAGTGAGGCTGGGGAATAGATCAAGGACAAACAGTGCAATGTTGGGCTTTTCATTTGCCTCAGGCTCCTCCAGCGGAGAAATTTCTCTGGATCAAGTAGATGTGGCCGATCTGAAGGAGAACTAAATCATTAGGTTGCTTCATATTTCATTAAGGCAGAGCTTCAGTGTTTTTAAATCAGGCATCTCTTGTGAAGTATAGAATTAATAAAATGCTTATGTTCCCCAAGAACATCATCTTTGTTTGATGAGAATATTTCCTTTTCTCTAGAAGTAACAAATTGAAAAAAAAATTTCCTTATACGAGTGATATATAGTCATTCTAGAAAAATTGGAAAATACAAGAAAGCACTGAGAAGGTGTAACTACTCAGAGATAAACACTGATTTACATTATTGATGTATATTTAAGCTATTTTAAGTCGTTTTTCTTGCTTCAGAGAAATCTATTTTGGAGGGTGAGCCATTTGTTAATAAATAGAGAGAAGCAAGGTACAAACAACCCATTGTCATCCATGCAGATCAGAGGGAATGGAGGTGACTGTGAACTGGAGCCTCTGCAGCCCTGTCCTTCAGTGGGTACCACTGACCCAAGATTGCATTCTGGGGGCCCCAGGGAGGTGGAGGGAAACTGTCTCCCAACTGTGTGGTCTTAAAGCTCTTGGTTGGTTTTTCTTTTTGTTGTTAACCTCTCTCTCTCTCTCTTTCTGTCTCCCCAACCTGCCTCTTTTTCATCCACCTCCCCCATAAGTCATTTGAGGAAATCAATGACAGGTATAGTATATAAAACATGGCACAATGTAGTGGCGACTGGGACTGTAGCATGACTGGATGCTTTATTTTTATAACTTGATGCTTTATAGAAAATGAGCTGTCAATTAAAAATTCATCTAGTGAGCTACTGGGTTTTCACTGTTAGGCACAATGCTTTTAAAAACTAAATGAGAGCTTGGAAAGAAAATTGCATGGGCTTTAGCTAAATAACAATTATCATAATGTAGATTTTTGACTGCTTCCTTGAGATTTATCCTGTATTTTCAGCCCTATCTAGACCATCTTTCCATACTGCATACAAAAATTTTGTAGATAACTTAGACTTATTGGTTAAATATGAGTAGTTGAAGGAATCAATCTGTATCTGCTTAGAGCAATCTTAGGACTTATGTAATCTTAATGGCATGTTCCTGCACCTCTCTTCAAAAAATAGTCATATTTATCATCACTTTCTGCTCAGCTAACCTGAAGGAATCTTACTCTTCATTTTGTTTTTTTGATGTTTTTAGTACTCAGTCTGATTCTTCACTCTTTAGAAGGAACTTTTTAACCACAAACACCTACTTTTCTTTTCTTTTCTTTTTTTTTTTGGTGCCGGGGATCGAACTCAGGTCCTTGCACTTGCAAGGCAGGCGCCAGAACCACTGAGCTAAATCCCCAGCCCCATCTTCACTCTTTAGAAAGGGAAAACACTCAACAGGAAATTAGAAAGCTTTTAGAAAAACTAGACTTCTGTTTTTCTTTTCTTTTTTTTGTGGTACTGGGAATCAAACCCCAGGCCTCCCCTATGCTGGGCAAATTGATACTCCCTAGCCCATATGTTTAGCTTTTGGAGCACTTGATGTTGAAATTCTCATGCTGATCTGACCCTTTTTCCTTTTGTCCCTTCACAAGAACTGAGGTCTCTCCTACAGGTTGAACCTAAAGTTTAATCTTTTCAATGTAACTTTAAATGTGAATTTATAAATTGTAAATATTATCTTCAGTTTATTTCCATACCAGTTCAAATTGTGAAATTGCATAGAGTAAAATCAGAAATTTGCATACATGGTGTATTAAGATATATAAAAATGGATTTGGTTTAGAAATACAATCTTTTTTACATAATTGAAATTACTCAGATGAACCCTATTTACCTATACAAAATTCTATTCAACAGAATATTGTCAATACGTTTTATGAAAATAGTTTGTGTATTAATATTTGCATAATCAATAATAGTTTCATATAAATAGAGGTGGACAGCTTTAGAAAATGCTGATACCTGAATCTCATCCCCTGAGATTCTAGTTTAATTGGTCTAACGTGTAATCTGGGCATTTTTAAAACTTCCCAGGTGATTCTAATTTGCAGCCTGGGTTGAGAACCTTTGCTTCATAGCAATCTGTCCTCTGGTCCAGTGGTTCTTCACACTGTCTGTGCCTGAGTCATCTGAGGTTTGTTTAATCGTAGACCCTGGGCCTCAGGAGCTGCTACACTGGAGTTCCCAGCGTGGGACCAGATGTATGCATGTAATCAGTTTCACAAAGCAGTGAGTCTCAGCTGCTCCAGGCGGGTCTTGAAGCTGATACTGAGGCCTTGTTCCTGATTTCATTTATTTTTAAAATTATACATTTTCCTAAATATTATTATTTTTCCTATTCAAAGATATATGGATTTATAGTGCCAGTGGATATTGTAGATGTCTATTTGATTATTTATGCTTCAGCCATTCAAGGATGATAATGGTTGGTAAGAAAATTGGACACATGAAAATTTGTGAATATTTTTACCTAAAAAATGCTCTAGAATGTTTTTACTTTTCTAAGTATTACAATATTGCTAATATGAACTGACAACCATTTGATACTAAATGGCATTTCTTTGGTTTTGTACTTAAACTTGTCAATCTCTCATTTTAATTAATTTCTATTTCCTTGTCCAGTTGACAGTGAATTAATCTTCTTTTCTTTTTTTTTTATTAAATTCTTTTATTGGTACATTGTAGGCATACAACACAATTACATTTCTCATTGGGAATTGTACCTTTACATGATGCGTCTTGGTTCTTATTTTTCCCCATTTCTAGCCCTCCC
This sequence comes from Heterocephalus glaber, assembly GCF_000247695.1. The sequence goes on from NW_004624869.1 coordinate 4,205,155, forward strand.
TGCACCCCCTCTACCCTTCCCTATTTACAAAGACTTTATTTCCATTTCTCATCATTTTTCCTTTCCCTTCTTTCCTTTCCCCTGCCCCTCCCATTACCCCTACCCCTTTGGACCTTTCCTTCCTATTTTACATTATCGATTATTCATTCTAATCATTGGTACATTTTAGGTA
>NW_004624869.1:4210361-4232992 GCF_000247695.1 Heterocephalus glaber
CAGAGTGTTCCATCTCATTTCCCTTTGGGGTTGCTGTAGGTGATCTGGAAGTCTGGTTTTGAGACTTATTTACGCGTTTTCTCATTTCAACTGCAGGGGGCGCTGTTGGCACCTGCACGGATTACCTCCTCTGAGCTGGGAAAGGTGGGACAGGGGCCGGGAGCAGTGGTAGGGATGGTGGCCCAAAAGCCCTTTGCTATGGGCTGGGAGCAGTGGGAGGGATGGTGGCTGTGAAGCCCCTTCCTCTGGGCCAGGAGCAGTGTGACAGAAGATGGCCCAAAAGCCCTATCCTCCAGGCTGGGAGCAGCGGGAGGGATGGTGGCAGGGAAGCCCCTTCCTGTGGACCAGGAGTAGTGAGACAGCGGCTCAGAAGCCCCTACCTCTGGGCCGGGAGCAGCGGGAATCAGTACCATGGTCTGGTGGTCCGGTGTCCTCTGCGTCTTTGTAGTGTGGAACCAGGTGGCTGTACAGAGGAGCGAGGGTGGGGGTCCAGTGGATTGTTGCCAGGGCACGGGCTGATTCTACGTTTTCTGCGTGACTCGGGACCTTGGCAGGGCATGCACAGACCTCAAGGCCTCACTTCTTAATAACCCATTGTGTATTTATTTATCACTTGGTGTTCAAAGAGCTGTTCCATGATTTCAGTATTAGAAGACAGAAAAAAAATGACACTTTCCAGAACCTCTGCAGTAAGTCCTAGTCTCCTGGGAGCCACGGCAGCACACAGCGAATTACAGGAAAGGTAGACAAATGAGACTTTGAGAAGAAGCTGAGCCTTGAGTCTGATCAGTGCTGCTCTGGGCAGCAAAGATGATAGTGAATTAATTTTTACTAAAGCTATATGTCACATAAAGAGAACACATTTGGGGTAACCATTATTTTTCTGTTGGGGAAAAAAAGAACAAAATTCAAGGCTTTGGTGAAGAAATATGAGCGATTAAAACCTTGTTAATATGTGATGTACATACATGCACATGTGCACGCACATGCTCACGCACATGTGCACACACCCCTTTCATGTTCTTAAGACACATCTACCTCCACTTCTTAATGTTTTTGGCATTCTTTTCCATAAGTGCTAAATGTCTAGTTTATTTTACCTTGCTGCTTTTTCTTTGTATCTCTAAAGGCAGTGCTTGTATATTAAATGATTTTTCTTGACACTAAAAATGCTTAAATTAAGGAATGCTGTCAAGCATATTTAGACTCAACATTTGCATATCTTGAAAAACACATTTGCTTAGAAAATGGTCTTCTGTTAAGGAGATGCATTTCCCCCTCCATTTCACTCTTCTCTATTATAATAATAGAAAGAATTTCAAACATTATGAGACCTAGTTATAAAAAGATGTCTTGTTGCCCTTTCATATCCTGATGTTAAAACGAAACAGGCAGTGCATAAGGGAAAACTCAAACATCTTACAGCCAGAGCTTTTGTGTTACACAAAGTCCTCCATTTAGTCAGCAGTGTGTATTGAGAGGACTTAGTGTACCTGTTGTTCATCGTTTTTTTGTTAAATCTGAATCTCTTGTTTCTATCCCCTGTACTTGGAAGCTTTAATTTATGCTTGGTTGTCTTCCCTCACCAGACCACTGTGGCTTAGTCCCGCCTCGTCTTAGGGCCTCTCTTTTCTGTGCTCTGATGCTTTCTTAGACACTTGCCAGGATCTTCTTCTCAACTCCCCTTGCAGAAACAATTCTGTAGCTCTCCTGGCTTTAAAAGATAAGTGGAAATTCTTGGCAGGTCTGAAAGGCTCTTCACAGTCGAGCCACAGCTACTTTCCCATTTCATTGCTCACTGTCTAACAGAAACAGTTGAGAAAGAGCTCAGCTCCATGGTCCTCTTGCTGCCTTTTGGCCCTGCAGGGGGCCAGGCTCTTTTGCTTTTTTGCCTCTTTTCTAGCTGTTCTTCCCTCTGTGATACTCCTGCTTCCTTTCCTGCCTAGCAAACTCCTGTGTGTTTTTTAAGACCCAGCTCAAATGTCATCTTTTCTTTGAACCCCTGACTGAAACCATCTCTCCTGCATCAAATGGTGGTGGATTTTATGGTGTCCAACAATAGGAAACACAGAAGACTCTCTTTAAATGTTTCATAATCATCTCCCTCATACTGACCCCAGATCTGCCACTGCTGAGATCCCGATATCCTACCCAAATGAAACTATTGGCTTCTTCTTTATTAAAAAATGTGTTTATTAAATGCCCACCGTGTGCCAAGTATTGCATTACAGTACAATGGTGAACAAAACTGTCCTTTCATGCATGTACATTATATTCTGGTGAAGTGGACAGATAGAAATCAAATAGTTGGTGATGAGTGTGAGGAAACCAAGTGGAATAAGGGCTGGAGGAGGTGGATATGCCATGCACATCCATGGGAAGGAGACATTTGTACACCGAGTGAAGAAAGAGCCTCTGCACAGCCCAAAGTGGGCCTGCTGCTGGAAAGTCACAAGGTCCATGGGAATGAAGCCCAGGCAGTTCCTAGAACTTGACTCAGTTGCTGAAGAGAGTTCCAGGCCTGTGCAGCACACAGAAGAAAGCTTTTCACATACCTCAAAGCTTGTGCTAAAGACACGTTCTTTGCAGACTCTGTCCATCTTTCCCCTTTGTTTTTTAAAATCCGTATTTTACCTTGATACAAATGTTACAAGCATCCATTGCCATTCATCCTAGAAGGGGCTTGAGTCTCCAAAAGCTATTAATTTATAAACTGTATTTTTTTAGTTTTTTAAGGATGGTAGGCCTTGCCCTCTTCCACTGATATAACCCTATACCTGGTCCAGCACTGGGCACACTTTAGGTGAGGGCTGTTTTGGGAATGATTAAATGACTGGAAGCTTGGGATTGAGGTGTGAGAACAGTAAGGGTCTCCTACAGCATGTGAATCTCCAAATGAGTTCTGAAAATGTATATCCTTTAGGAAATTAAAAAAACACTGGAGAGTGAAGGGAGGGGAAGGGGAAAGGAAAAGAGGGAAAGGAAAAACTATGAGAAAAGAAAAAAAATGGAAATGAAATCTATGTAAATAGGGAAGGGCAGAGGGGGTGAAGTGTGCACAGGTAATGGGGAAAAAAATAAGAACCAAGATACATCACGTACAGGTACAAACACCCAATGATAAATGTAAACGAATTGTATACCTAAAATGTACCAATAAAATGTACCAATAAAATTAATTTAAAAAAATAAAAACACTGGAATCATTGAAATAAAGTAATTTTTAGAACTAACTTTATAGAAAAAAATTTAAGACTGCATAATTTGTTAAACTTTTTTCAAATTTGAGGATATAGAAATAAAATTTTCAATATTACCAATTGCGTAGGAAGCCAAAGAGTGCCTAGACATTAGACAAACTGTACTTTTGGACTCCCAAAGTAATTTAAATCCTTTCTGGATACAGTGTGGACCTTACGTCATAAAAACCACTACTACTGAGACCTGCTTCATTTTGGACAGTTGCTTTCTGCTTCTCTTCTGTTGTTAATACTCTGACTTACTGGCAATCTGCTCCCATAGGTTGCTCTCTGCCATGGCGAGCACGGCTTCGCTAGAGCACATGCCAGCTGCCTTCTCCCTGTTTGAACATTACGATGACACCTCAGCTGGAAGTGACCAGATGCTAAAGCAAGTGGCTGGTAAGCATTTTAATCTATTAATTACCTTGATGAAATTTGGCAGCTTTCATTTGTTTTTATAAAGTTTCTATAATTGGAAGAAGAAAGTGCTGGTTGTAAAATTTTAAAGCATGAGGTCAGCAAACCTTTTCAGTGATAAACTGCATTTCCATTTGGAACTTCTTGGCTGTACTGGGGTTGGAGGAGAAAGGAGGAAGGCACCAGGGAACCAATGGGTCCTTCTCCTCCCTTCTCCTCGCTCATTTTTCAAAATAATATTTCTTTTTTTCTCTCTGTGTAAAAGAATTATTTACTTCTATCAACAGCTAGGTATATAAGGAAAGAGGAATCGAATATTTTCATGATGTTGAACTGATTTTTCCTTATGAGTAGCTTTCCTCTCTTCATTTCAACTCTTTTTCCCTTTTTCAAACCAAACATTATCTTGGAGAACTACAGCTCAGCATCACAGTCTGTAGCCAGGAGCCTCCCACTCAGCTGTCAAAAGCATCCTGCCAGCTCTTCAAAATATTTTTTAATGTGCTATTTTAACAAACAAGGCAATAAAACTTACTTAGATTTTTTAAACTGCTGTGTTTCAAGTTACTGAGTTTTACCTACTGTACATTGTGATCAGTTGTCCTCTTCAAAAGATGCTATGTTCTTCCAAAATTACTTAAAGACAGCAGTTGTGTTTACATTGACAACTACATTTTATTTCTTTAGGAAGCAACTAATAAAAGGTTACTATGTCTTTAAAAAGACAAAAAAAATCCAACCCCCCTTTAAAAAAGTCCCGCAAAAATCCAGTACCCCAACAACCCTTTGTAAAATGAAAAATTCTGTCACTTATCCTAGTGGATTTTGTTTATAAATGTCTCAAAACAAAAGGTTGTTTTCTTGTAACATCTTCAGGAGGCATTAAACTGGTTAGCAATCACAAACTAAGAAATTCTTATTAACAGAGCAGATCTTCTTTTAATGGATCTATTACCTGCTGCTGTTCATTTAGAAGGATATACTTTCAAATACCTGGCAGGCAATGAGAGGACATTTTACACATTTCAGAGGCCACAGAGTTAAATTGTCAGAAAGGGTTAACAGTGAATTATGAAAGTGCATGTGTAGCCCTGAAGGCTCGGGGTTACCTGGTATCAGAGGGACACAGAGTGGGAGCCCAACAGCATTGCTCTGTGACCAGTGGTACCTCTGTGGAATCCTCACCTGGTCCTTGAGGAGTGGGTCCAGTGACTCCATACCTAAGTCAAGCAGACAGCATGAAGGGAGGGTGCAGGTTCCTGTGGTGAACAGCAGTGGCTGCCTTGGGTTCATCATCTTCACACGAGGCCTAATATATCCAGATGTTTGATCTTGCAACTCCAGGATGTGGGTTTTGTTCTTATTCCCAATGGAATATATGAGGGAAAAGAGGAACAAAAACATGTCTTACTGCTACAGACTACACAGCTTGTTTGAAGGAATATTGGGGGGTTGGCTTTAAGACCTTTGCCTTATGACAAAGAGGGGGAGCACACTGTTGTGGAAGATGAGATAAATGTGGATTAGTGGTAGCTGGGGTTCTTTGACTCTACCCCCTAGGAATTCTTTAAAAAAATCTGTAGTGAAATACACAACACAATACCATCTTAACCATCTTAAATGGCTAATATAAGTCAGTGGCTTTAAGACGTTCATACTGTTGTACAACTACCCCATCTATATCCAGAACTCCTCATCTTCCAAAACTGATGCTCTATACCCATTAAACAGTAACTGTCTGTTCTCCCACCTCACACCCCCAGCCCTGGAAATCACCATTCTACTTTCTATTAATTTGACTACTCTAGGTATTTACTAAGTGAAACCATACATTGTTTTTCTTTTTGTAACCAGCTCATTTTACTTAGCATATTTTCCTCAGTGTTTGTTCATGTTGTAGCATGTGTCAGAATTTCCTTTCTTTTTAATATTGAATTTGTAATACTCCTTCAAATGTGCGTACCACATTTTTCTCATCCATCCATTGGACACCTGGGTTGCTTCTACCTTTTGGCACTTTTGAATTATGCTGCTCTCCTGGGGACTTTCTGAAAGCTAGATTGAGTGGAAACCTATGTCTGGCCATAGGTGCTGAAGTTGCAGCTGATGAAAGCTTAGCTCCCTGTGTGTGACAGCTCTTCATGGGCATTGCTCACCAGTTAGCAGGAACGCAAGGGGGACTCCTCTATCCACACCTTTGCCTCTAGTAAGAACTTCTAAATGATTTTTTCCTTTCTTTTGGCATCATACTTATTCAAGTTTATCACTAATCTGTTTACACAGAATTGCTAATGTATAAAAACTGGGCATCTGATCTTCTGCTACATAGGAACTGTAAACCCAGCCATCATCTTTTAGATTACATCTATGGACTGTTCTTGTACCCTGTTTCTTTTTAGAATACTTCAAAGAGACAGCACTTCCTGTTTTTGAAAAAAAAAAAAGATGTTTAACTTCGATTCTTTGAGTGGAAGGAGCATGTTAGGAACAAAATTATGTTTAGCATATGTGCTTTACTTAATTGCCTACGTGTGCTTCTTCCTTAACATTAAGTTATGGGGAAGGTCAATTATGAATCTTTAAGTTTAAGTTGAGAAAGAGAGAGAAACAGAGAGAGAGAGAGGCAGAGAGATACAGAACAGCAATGTTTAAAAAGCAGATACAGCTCAACGTACAATTCATAGGAGAAAAAAAAAAGACATTTTTTTTGCCTTAAGGAGTTCTCTAACACTTTTCCCAAAACAACTAACAATGATCGAAACATTCTAGTTTGCTCTTCATGTGAAAATTTACTGAACCTCATCTACCTGGATGGAGTCTTTAGAAGGTGATACTCCTTTCCTGTGGGGAAGACAGTAGAGTCAAAGGCAGCATAGGGCCTCACCCATGGTCAGTCCTTGGGGAAAGGGCTTCAGTGCAGCCTGCTCGGCATGTCTTTTCTTTGTGGCCTCTGTGATCTGGCAGATGCTGGGTCTCTTGCTCAGCTGCACCTCTGGGAGTCTACTGCCTCTCCCCTTCATTTGCTTGGTCCCTTCCAATGCCATCACTCCTGAGTTTTACTACTGGTATATGTTAGGCACTTTTGTTAAGCACTTGACATACACTTTCTTGCTTCTTCTAACAACCCTGGGAAGTAATATATTATTTATTACTGCTTACCTGTTGTCAAGATGGGGAAACTGAGGCTAAGATAATACAGCTAGTAAATGGGGGCTCTAACACTAAGCTTGGGCCAGACTCTCTGCTCTGAAGTTCATGAACATGACCATTCTCCTATCCCACTTTTTGCTTTTCATAACTCTATTTTTTCAACTTTTTAAAATTTTTATTGAATTTTAAAAATTTGTCTCTTTGGTTCATTCTTTAAATCCATTTTTTCTCATTTTTACCTTCTTGTCAAACTAACCTTTGTTTTTTTCTTCTCATGTCAACACTGAATAAAGTTATCTCATAAAATGTGGCCCATATTTATTTCAGTAAGCTTACTGTATCTCTCAGGAAATTGTTGCCTAGGGAAAAATTAGCCACACATAAAAAAATTTTAAAACATGATATCTTCTCAACTGTGGGAATAACCTTTTCCTTTAACTTATAAAATATGGTCAATGATTTTGTATAATAAATTTTAGAAGAGAATCACACAGAGCACTGATTTGTAGTGTTGTGTATACCATCAATATTGAATATGCAAAATTGTAAACTAAAAAACCCTTGTAAAACACTGAGAACATTATTACCTGTAAAATTCAGAACAGTAGAGTTTTTATACTAGATGTCTAAATCTTATATATGATTCAATTAATAGGGTACTCTTTTCTCCCAGGTAATATATATTATATATAGATTTAAATCTGTAAGCATAGCCATGTTGAAAAGAGAAAACAGAATAATAGTTTCAGAAGTTTGAGAAAGTGTATTTTAATGTTTGATTTGTGCATGTCTTTTCCAGCCTTGATTTCACAACTATATCTAAAAAGGGTTTCATTGGTCTCTACTGTCAATACCATATAGGCTCTATCTTGATACACGACAGTACAGCAATGGTTATCTAGCAAAGTATGCTCAAAAGGTTTCTTTTTGTTTTGAAGGAGAACCAAGTCATTTGATACATCTTCTAACCTGTATAAATGTATTGCTGTAAGTAAAGGAAGTACTCTAAGAAGAGTACTATCAAGTGATCCCAATTTGGGAGCCATTTTTGTCTATTTCTACTTGTATGACATGTGCACATATAAAATCGCACAAGAAACATTCTGGAAGAATACATGCACAACTGCAACAATAATCACAGCCAAAGAATGAAATTGGGGTTGGAGCTGGAAACAGGGAGTCCCTGTACTTTTACTCCTTTTATTTTGGTATTGTTTGAATTGTATTCCAGCAATGTAAGTAACTTTTGCAAAACAACAAATAAATAAAAGCAGCATTAGTTATAGTAAATTATGCTTATATTCCAGTTCCACAGCCTCCAAGGCTTGAGCCTCAGGAACCAAATTCGGCCACAAGCACAACAATTGCAGTTTACTGGAGCATGAACAAAGAAGATGTCATTGATTCTTTCCAGGTTTATTGCATGGAGGAGCCACAGGATGACCAAGAAGTAAATGGTAGGTTTGCTAATCCAAATACAGATGAAGGTGCATATGTCTGTATCTGAATGTAAAGTATTTAAATATATGTATATTATAACTCTTTCTATAAGGCATTTATAGCTACTTACAAAACAACAACGAAAACTCAACAACTACATAATAAAATCAAAACAGCAAAGCAGTACTTGGAAATCAAGATCAAGGAAAACAAAAACACATAAATATAGGGGCCGGGGATTTAGCTCAGTGGTTCCAGTGCCTGCCTTGCAAGCACAAGGTCCCATGTTCGATCCCTGGTACCAAAAAAAAAAAAAAAAAAATCAAAAAACCCCATAAATATCATTATAATGGTCAACATGAATATTATAACAGATTTAAATTTGACTTTGAGCTCTCAGAAAAACAGGAGTAATTGAATCTCGTTTTCACCGAGGAGGTAACATACCAGAGTATCAAAGAGAGCAAAGTTTTAATCAGCACTAACATCTGAAAGATGAGTGTAGTGTGTCATACTTTGTAGAGGAGAAATGAGCTGTATACAGGGTAGTGTACTCCATAGTAATTTTAGTACAAATGTAGCCCTGAATGTCATAGTTGGCCAATTCTCAGATCTACCTTTGATAAAAAACACAAAAGACCCTTAAAAATTAAGTCAGTGTCCACAATCTCAAGGCATGGGCCCAGGTATGGTGTGGTCTCTCAGTGCTCCAGGTTGCTGTGTGGCTAGAAGTGGAAGGGCTTAGTGAGGGGAGAGGATGGCAGGTCTTACACTGAGCCTCTGTGGAAATCTCTGCCCAGCATCACTGCTAATAAGGCCTAGCAGCCAGGCAGTTGAGGTTGTCCTTCCTGATGACTCAGAGCAGGAAGAGCTGGCAATCTGCATTGCTTGCTGAAGAGAGACCCACAGGACTGGCACCGTATTACAAAACTTGGGAGCCCGATTTGTAATGAGGGGTGAATTGTAACATATTTCACTCTTGCTAAGATTTAAGTTTTTTGAAATACAATGTGATAATTCATTTAGAAAAAAAGCACAGAAAAAGCAAAAGTAACTGTAGGCATGTAATTGTGTAGCTTCTTTTAGAAATGGCTCACCAAATTTAGTTATCAGGTTTTTAGGGTGCTTGCCTCATAGTTTCCAGGTCCTACGGATCTCCAATAAAGAATTGGACAAGACAAGCAAAAACAGTGACAAAGTTTATTTGAAAAAGTGAGGGTGGATGGTAAGGGAGAAACTGGCTGTACAAAGCAAACTTGGCCCAAACAAAAGAGAGGAGACCTTAAAAGCAAAAAATAAAAGTACACCCTGGGGTACCCAGGGCAGGCTATCGAGAAGAGACACGATAGTGAGCTCTTTGTGGCATCTGCCTAGGATCTTGTGATTACAGGTTCTGCTTACTCCTCCCAGCCAGCTTTGCCACCTCCTACCTTCCTGCCTCAGGCACAGTGTAAAGTTGGCTGAGTCTCTCTATAAAGTCTCCTGTTTAATGAGGATCTGTCACTGTATCTCTGTCACAACACAGCAGCATTAAGTGTTGTATCCCCTTAGCAAATGAGGAGAGGAGATCATGTAGTTTGTCCAAGGTCACACAACTTGTACATGGGGCCAGTATTCAAACACAGATCTTTCAGACTCACAAGCATAAGTTATATTTATTCATCTCTGTATTTATTTTGTTACACCGCACTACATTTCCTCTGATAGAATGCTATATCATGAAACTCCGTGCCACTTCAAAACTCCTCTTAACAAATAGTCCTATGTGGGGTGCTTTGTGCCTGTGCGCGGTACTAGAGATTGAACCCAAGGTCTTGCTACATAAGTGCTGTGCCAGTGAGGTACAACCCCAGGCCTTTTTATTTAGACAGGATCTCAATAAGTTGCCCGGGCTGGCTTTGGACTTGTTCTCCTGCCTCAGTCTCCTGAGTAGCTGGGATTGCAGGTATGATCCACCATGTCTGGTTTGGAGCCCTTTGTTTATGTGCTTCATCTCCAGCCAACCCCCACCCCAACACTGCCCTGTCCTGTGTCTCATTGGCTCAGGGCCTTGGACCTTGCAGATGAGTCTGAGATCTGTACTGTGAGCTGGTGCTGTGTGGGTAAGGTCTGCAGTAGCATGTGTCATGTGGGCCTTTACCAGGGCCTGAAGGAGCGAGTCCAGTGAAACTGTGGTCAGGCATGGGAGAAATGGTTTTTAGTATATTTGTCCTTAGCACATTCTTTAAACTGAACCATTTCTTTTGAACTATATAGCTCATTGGAAAAGAGAGGTAATTGAAGAGACCTCTGCTAGCTCCTTAATTCTTTTTTTATAAAAATCAATCTGTATTCTTTACTGGAAACTTTTATTTATTTATTTTTTCTATGCAGGATTCATGCAGGCTGGGCAAGTATTCTACCACTGAGCTACACTCCCAACCCCCTCATCTGGGGAAATTTTGAAGATATGACATTCAGGAGTAATAAGGGAAGATAACTGAAATTACCATAGGCTAATTTAAAAAGGAATATTATTGTTGTTGTTATTATTATTATTTTTACTATTTGCAGTACTGGGGATTAAACCCAGGGCTTCATATGTGCTAAGAAAGCATTCAACCACTAAGCTACATCCCCAGCCCCCAAAATCATTTCTTTTAAATGAAAGAATTACAGTAAGAATAATCAGATTGGCCCAATCGGGTCTGCATTCAGAATGGTATTGAGTAGTATTTACTAAAAAAGAAAAAGTAGTGAAAGTAATTTAAGAAATTTTAAAAGGAACATGTCTTGGTTGGACAAAGTTACTTCCTAGAACAGTGTAAGACCCATTAAGTTATTTAGTATTCCCATAAAAGGTAGAAGTATCTAGCTGAGAATTCTGGATTTCATGAGAAGAAACTAGGAATTGAAACTTGGAAAGTCATATTGGATACCAAAATTGTTTGCTAATCTATAAAGCTGCTTTGAAACACCATAAGTTTAGAAAATGTAGGGTTGTTCTTTTTTATGCATTGATTCTGAAAAATTTTCTTGAGAATGTATTACTAAGATTTAAGCTAACATAAACTATGCAATTTTAATAACTGCTATTAAAATAAGTTACTTTATTTGTGGTATATGAAGCTCAGAATCTTACTAATATGCTATTATTTTCTGATAAGTGCTCGCAAGTAATACTACATCATTCTGTCACTTAATGCTATTGCCTTATGTATTCTGAAGAGCTAGTTATCACATAATGATACCTGTAAGGTTATCAGTTTGGTACTCCACTGAAAAAATCATACATTACTTTTTTTCAGTAGCTATAACTTACAGTTAACTTTGGAAGACATCTTAGAGTTTCTGATTGGACTTTATTCTAGAGCTGGTAGAAGAATACAGATTGACAGTGAAAGAAAGCTACTGCATTTTTGAGGACTTGGAACCTGACAGATGCTATCAAGTGTGGGTAATGGCCGTGAACTTCACAGGATGCAGCCTGCCCAGTGAAAGGGCAATTTTTAGAACAGGTAAGAAGATGTTAAGGGGACCTTAGGAGGCAATACTCAATTCTTTACAAACTCTTGAGGCCAACCAGGAAGTACAAAGCATCTATTATATGCTGGGGGTTGGGCAAAGTGCCGACTATACAACAACAAATAAGACTGAGTTCTTGTTTGCAAGACGCTCAGAGTCAAGTGGGGGAGATAGAAAAAGAGAAGATCATAAGAATGTTTGGAAGGGCCACGATCCACATATGCATCGAGGGCTTCTCAAGACAGTGGGGGCAGGCAGGATCTTAGACTTAAAAATAGGGAAAGACATGAAGTGAGAAAGGCTGGCACGAAGATGCTGTGTTTGTAAAGTAAGAATCCTGGGCTTCGTGCCATGGGTGCCAGGAGATCCCAGAAAGTTTTAAGTCATGGTGTTCAATGGGAATGCTATTTTATGTTTGAAATATTTTCTCAAGGTGAAGCGAGGTGTGGTATTGACAAGCCTGCATTGCCTGTAAACTCTCTGCAGCTGCCTCAGGGGAAGAAAATAGCTTACCCCTGCCCTCTAGCCCTTAATCCTTTCTTCTTGTCTTTTAAAAGACGTCTTTATTGAGGGCCTACTGAGGCAAAGATCTTGGCTATCTTTCGTGTGAAGGGGGAAGGGCAAGAATCTTTCCTTTTGTTTGCTTATACAGTATATGTGTAAAGAGACTCAGGTGGGATTTATAGGAAGCTAATTTTAGAGGGTATTAGAGGATGGGTGAGAATTGACAATTTGGAAAGCAGAGGGAGGGAGACTTTTTACTATATAAATTTTAATTTCTTTTGCGTTTTCAACCCGGAATGAATTTTCTGATAAGAAATTAAAAATAAAATCATGCCTAAGCATCCTTCCCAGGTGCCAGGGAAGCATACTTGGCATTGCTCTAGACAGACTTACTTCTTTCTCTGCAGCCCCCTCAACCCCTGTATTTCGGGCTGAGGACTGTACCGTGTGTTGGAATGTGGCCACCATCCGATGGCGACCTGTCAACCTGGAGACTACAGAGTCCTACACTCTGGAGTACTGTAGACAGCACTCTCCAGAGGGTGAAGGCCTTAGGTAAGCACCTGTCCGTGGAGAGAATGGAGCTCTGGCCCTAGCTAACCCTGATCTTCTGCTCACCAAGCAAAGAAAGCATCTCTCAAGTACTGCTGAGCTCATGATGCTATTGACTTGATTTGCAGCTCTACTGCTGTTCATCAATGAGCTCCACCTTTGTGACAAACCCCACGCTGCCATGCAGAATAGTAACTCCCTTGTAAGAAAAATGTATGCAAATTTCAATGAAGTAGAGCATCCCTTGTGGTATATTTAATTTGAGTCATTAGATAGGATTATTCATATTTTATGCACTAACTCTATCAAAATAGGTGCCACCTATCTCAGGACACTAATAGTGAGCATGTGTATAATGTAAGTCTGAGTGCGCCAGTGCTATATCAGTAATGAAGGTGCTAATTACATATGTATATAGGAGCAGAGACATACCTACCCAGCCTCTCCAAGAGCAGGAAGGATCTAGAGATTCTTCTAGCAAAAAAGAAATATGAAGCTCTCTCACTGAAATGATGAAACTAAAATTTATCAATAAAGGGATGTATATCCACTAAGCATTTGGTACAAATTTGCTCACTTACAAGGTGGTGTTTTCTTTTTTTTTTTTGGTAACAAGGATCAAACTCAGGACCTTGTGCTTGCAAGGCAGGCGCTGGAACCACTGAGGCCAAGGTGGTGTTTTCTTAACCTCCGAAGTCCTGGCTATCAAGCACCTTCACATACTTTGATGAACATTCAGATTATTATTAATATTCATATTTTGATCAGGGGAATTTTTAGTTTTTCTCTTTTGGGGACGCAGTACTGGGGGTTAATTCCAGGGCCTTCACACTGAGTTACATCCCCAGACCTTATTTATATTTTTATTTTGAGACAGGTCTCACTAAGTTGCCCAGGCTGGGCTTGAATTGTGATCTTCTTGCCTCAGCCTCCTAGTACTGGGATTACAGGCATGTGCCACCACTATTGGTTTAGTTTTTCTTTTTAGCCAAATTTACTGAGATAAAGTATTTTGGTAGGATACAGAAACTAGAATAATGGTATAAAACTAGACAGCTTTTTAATAAAGTGTATTATTTAAGCTCTTGATTATCAGCAGGATCAATCAACAACTATTTAGTCATGTGACTGAGCAGTAATCGTAGTTTCTCTCACAGAGAAGACAGGCTCCAAAAAATAATGATCAGAGGATGCACTGGGCTTGGCTGGGGAGTAGGTATTTTAGTAGAAGTGAGAACACAGCAAATGTGCAAGAAACAACTTCTCTGCTCCTGTGCCCATGGCTGGAAGGCAGGCTTAGAGCCAGCAAGCTGCTGGGAGGTGGTGCTGGGCAGGTCAGAGGGAGAGAGGACAGATGGCCTGTCCCCAGCACCCTCTATTCTCAGCACTGTGAGTGCTGTATGCATGTGGCCGCACTTAATCCTAACAGGAACACTAAGATGAATACTGAAGAGGCTGCTTGGCTCTCAAGTGGCAATCCTGATCCCAACCCCATTTTGTCAGATGTCAAAGTCCCAGCTGCTAACCCCTGTCTGATGTCATGCAGGGAAGTCTGCACCTTACCTTTGAAGCTCCCTTGGTGCTATGAGAATACTGTCTTGGAAGTGCCCTGGTCTTGGGGCCATCAGTGAGGAAAACCATTTCTCTCTAAGGCAAGATCAGACTGTTAAGGAGTGCTCTGAAATGCCTTCTCTCCATTATGGCATCAGGCCCCAGCTGGCATTGCACACATCCCATCACCATAGTTAGATGCTTAATTCAGCTGAAATCTGGAAACCTTGAGCCCCGTAGCCTTCTCCCAGAGGGAACTGTGACTGAGTTGTCATTGCATAAAAGTGGGTACAGGGAGAAGGAAGAGGGGAGGCAGAAGAGGAAACAGTGTCCATTGAGGGCCTTTAGCAGGCCTGGAATTACCCAGTTCCTCTCATTTAACCTCTCAACAATTCTATGAGGTAGGTAGGTAGTGATCTCCGTTAAATCAACCTCAGACTGTTTAAGTGATTTGGCCTAAGGATGGTGGAGTGAGAGTTTAGGGTCAGAATTCAATCCAAAGTCTTATTCTTTCCACTACTTAAAAAACCCTTGTCTTTACGCTGAGTAAACCTTCCACAGCCTGACGACTGGGAGTTATTGTGTCACTTGAAAAACACAGACATGAAAAGCGAATGCACCACCACTCAAATCTCTTTAAATTAATATTTTCTCTTTGCCTGATCATTGTGGGCCTTCAAAATAATTTTTTAGGATAGAGTTCACTTGATATCAATAATGGATTCCAAACAAATCCCTATATCAAAGCCAGAGACCAATTTGTAGGGGAAAAAAAATGGCCATCTATCAAGCTCATCAAAACCAAAGTAGTCTTACAGAAACCGAAAACTTATCACTAGTTTATTCTATTTGGGACTTTCCTCATGAGTTCATTTTAATTTTTCTTGTTGCAAGAAAGCATATAGGGGAATGGATAAGTAGAAGATTGTAGTGGAGTTAAAACAATACAGAAGTTCTTTGTCATCAAGTAGAAATAGTCCAGCAAGGGTAACAGTGAAGGGAAAAGTCCACATGTAGAGCCCTGTTGGTAGTTTGGAGCTGTGTTGGAGATGGAGCTGTTTCCCAACTAGCTTATCAAATACCCTGCAGGGCCAGGAGGTACAATGGTATGTCCAGTTCACAGCCCATGGATGAGTTTGTGGCCTCTGGATCCCTGCTAAGTCTGACAATAGATATATTATTGGAGCAAGCAAAATTTTCTTGGACACAAATTACTACCCTGTTTATCTGCCAAGTCTATTGGTGATCCACCCCATGAGAGCCATCCGTCATCAATGCAAACTTCAATGTCCCATAGCTCAGGATGACCTCAATAGACTATAACACAATTCATCCTTAACCTCAGACATAAAGAACTGCAAAGCCCCATTTGTATCTTTTGGTTCTCTAATCCACAAGTTCAAGAGGGAGAAAATTCTGCTCTTTGGAAGTAGCCATGTGGCTTAGGTCTTCTTACCATTTGGTTCTCTTAACTAACTTAAAACATCCTTTCAGGGTCTGGTGCTTTAAAACTCTCTAAAATATTAACTAGCTACATTCTGTATAGCTTACTCTGTAAGATGTCAGATATGGAGAACTATCAGACAGTAGAATTGATTAAAAACCCCCACAAAATTTGATTACTTCTAGTCAACAAGTGGAAACAATTCCTACTTTTCTTCCATTGTATTAGAACCACATTTATTACTTTGGTTTTTTGCCCAGCAGCCAGTGATTAAAGTTAGTTTCTCTTGGTAAGAGCAGCAAGCAAGAATCGTCTGAGTCTACTCATTTGTTGGCTTCTGTAGGGATCATTATGTAGAATTGCTGTCTCCGTGTCTGAGATAGTCCCTAGCATACAATGGCTACTCAGTGAATATATGTTACTTGAATGGATAAGTATCAAACATGCAGTACTCACCATAAGAAAAGTTAGATCAGTTTTGAGGATAATTTTTAAAAAATTGTGCCAACAGAGTGAAGAATGGTGCATGTGTTAATTTTAGTGCTTGGATACTTAACATTGAGGTAGGATGAATCTGTGGGCTGGAAACCTTCCTATGGACCAGTTAGAGAGAAGAACATTTATACTCCCATTTATTCATTGGTTATACAACCTTTATAAGAGTTCTGGGTTCTGTGGAAAACCCTATTCTAAACTAGAACCAATAATTGATCCTGAAGGCACTGAAGGGGAGTAAAGCAGATCAAAGATTACTTCTTTTAGGTGTGGCTCAGTTCTATTGTGCTTTGACCATAAAGTGAGTAATGATGGAGAGCTTACCTGTGTACTCAGTAAAGGTCTGTTAAATGAATGAGTGAATGGATGAGATTAGCCAGTCACCTTTTGTCCTTGTCCACTTCAAGGAATCTAACTGGCTAGAATCGAGAGAGAGAGAGAGAGAGAGAGAGAGAGAGAGAGAGAGAGAGAGGAGATATTAAATGAGCTCCAATCTCCTTTCCATCCCCAATATCTGAAAAAACCAAGTAGCCTTAAAAGCTTTGGTTTGGTGTAGGAAGAGAAGTTGAAAGGAAATGAAAAAAGGGAGGAAAAAATGAGTAATATTAAATATTGTGCATACACTCGAGGAGGGAGGGTGTTGATTGTCCTGTAGACTGGGGACTTGAATTTTGTTTGCTACAAGGAATCACATCCATTTTCAGACCTGCATTCATTCTCCCAGTATGATGACCACCGGATATTCTAGTTTAAGACCAAAGGTGTTGGTTTAACTCTTCATGGTAGGTGTTTGAATGGAATCAACCTACTGTGCTCCCAAGTTCTGTGATGCAGTGTCTGGAATAGCTGAGCAATTGCCTCCATTCCATAATCCTCACAAAAATTTGCATATTTTTACTTGTGGGCACCAAGGCTTGGTCCCAGCTCCTGCTGGGACTGGAGGTGGGTGGAAGTGACAATCCCTGGCTTGTGTGCCAGGGGCTGAGAGAGCTCCTTCTCACCCTCTTCCTGTTTTTCTTTGAATGCTCTCCTCAGGTTAGGTGGGCTCAAAACACTTTCAGAAAATTTCCATTGCTCTGCTGTTTCCTCAGCTGCTCTGTCTCTCCTGTGCAGAGAGAAGTCAGCAGAAGTGTGGGTGGAGGAGGGAAAACTGAGAGAAATATAGTACAGGGATTAGCTGTGTGGGCTGTGCAGAGAGAAGCTGTGCATTGAATGACAAATCTGTGAGACTCAATACTCCACAAAGTTATCAAGGCTGAGCTTCCTGCTCCCTGGCCCACTGGCCCTGCTGTGGGGCCAGGATGCCCTCCTTGTGCTGACACCCAGGAGAGCATCGTCAGAGAAGGTCAGGCTCCTCTGAGTGCTGGGCTTGTGAGCTCACTTCCTGCTTCTGTCTCATGGGGCTGACCTGGTTGAGCTGGAACAGAATGGGTAGGTGTTCCAGCTGGGGACACTGCTGTTCCTTCTCTATAGTAAGGATAGGTACTGTTGGGGGGAGAACCCTGAGTAGGTGTGGGGAGCATCAGCATTTTTGTCTTTGTAAAACACTTTCTTACTAAGCTTTCAGATGGATAGGTGATGACTGATCAGCAGTCAACACAAGTGATTTGACCTCTGCCTGCCTATGGGCAAAGGAGGCAAGTCATTCTGGCTCTGTGCTTCCTGCACAGGGAGATAGGCCAGTCACTAGCATGATTGCTCCAAAATTCATGGAGTCCTTATGAGTTAAGCACTCTTTTTACTTGATATTGTTTTCCTGGTCCAAGTTGTTATCACCCTCTGTGGGAGCCTTTGATTGTGAAGCTGAACCCCCTACCCCTCTCAACCC
This sequence comes from Heterocephalus glaber, assembly GCF_000247695.1. The sequence continues at coordinate 4,228,489 of NW_004624869.1, forward strand.
AGCATTCTTGGCATTTAGTTTTTCTAAATAAGATCTTTCTTCCCAAATGAATTTAATTTGACTTTGATCACTTAAAAATCTCATACACCTTCTGATTGTACAGTAAAACCTGTCAATGGAAACTCACGTATCTCTTCTAACTTGGGCTCTGTCAGTTGCCAGAAGCATTTAAACTGTTCATAATAAAAGACCGAGATGTGATAGAATCACTGCAACAGCCCTGTAAGAACAAAAGCTGGGTGATACAGAGGTGAGGAATCCATGGGGACGCACAGGTTGAGAACCTCAATGGTACATAAAATTCAAATCTGAACTTCCTGGCAGTGAAAGTGAGAATCGGAAAGAGGCAGAGAGAACAAGGGGGAGAAGAAAGAGATTACATAACTCATCTTTTTTAAAGGAAAGCACAACATTTCACTAAGAGAAACAATTCTATTTCTTGACATTTAGCTCTAAGATGAATTTTTCATGTAGATCTTTAAATAAAGGCTATTGAACAAGATAATAGTGATTGTCTTTAAGAGCAGTTTTACAAAAGATGCAAAAACATTCCCTATGTAACCATATTTTACATGGCTTCTGAAAGCACATGTCAAGTCACCATTTTGTGCAGGTGGTCTGTGGGGACAGCAAGTGATTGTCCATGTACCTGGCCAGGAAGGAAAGGAAAGCTTAGTAACTCTAGAGGAATGAACGGTACCTACTCCAGGTTCTGTGCCTGAAATATACTCAGTGTCATTCAGGCTTCAGGGGGTAACTATAGAGAAAACAAAGGTCAGGCTGCTTCTACTGGACTTTGGCTCCTGTTGTTTTTAGGAGAGATTCCAGGAAAGCCAAACTCCGATGGTTGTCAGCATGCAACCCCCAAGTTGCTTTTCTACAGTGATGGGAATGAATGGTGATATTTATTTAACACTGAGTCTCATAATATATAAATTTATCAAAAGAAAAATAGTTCTGTTAAAAATTTTTATTTACCAAGTTTTATAAAAAGGAATATAGATATGTAAAGAATTTTCTTGTAAATCCCAATTTAACAAAAATTTCTCCTCTTAAAATTTCCATATTTATAATTAAGGTTTTATATATGGCTTCAGACAGCCATGGCTATTGGTTAGTTGTTCTTGTATTTAATGTTGCTTCTGTAGGTTTCTTTGTTCTTGTTTCTCCTTCTCACCCCTTCTCTCTTCATACTATGTTATGATTGTGTTTCCCAAACCTAACCATAAAAATCAATTAGGCTGTTCGTTAAAGATTCAGATGCACAGACTGCTCTTGAGAAACTCTAGTTCAGAAGGCCTCAGAGGCCCACCAAATTGGGAAACACTGGTTCCCTGGCTGGTTGCGTGTGGCCCAGGGTGTGCTCTGTTCACAGTTTACAGTGAATGGAGATGGCTGGCTGGCTGCTGATGTGATGCCAGTAAGAGCCAACTGTGTTTTTAAAAAACAGTTAATACTTAGCCATCTGCTGTGCACTGTGATGCCGGTGCTATCTGCAGGCTGTTCCTGGAGTCGTGGTACTGGATTCCTCCATGTTGTTGGTTCACAGGCCACCCCCTCCCCTTGGGAGACATGTGTTTAGATCCAGGCATTGGGCACAGAAGGCCAGGGAACAGCCACACTCATAATTGCCAGCCCTTTGAGTTACCTTAAACACATGCTTCCTTCCTTCCATCATCCTGCTCAAGTTATTTGATTATTGAATTCCTAGAAAAGCTACTTTACAATATTCAAATGAATATGTACTTCAAGATTTTGTAAACATGTTCAACCAACTCCTGGGCTTCTTTCTCACCTGGTAACGTAGCTCTTAAAAGTTAGTCTTTTATATACAGATAATTTGTATTTATTATATATCCTTTCAGATAATCTCAACATATACAAACATCTACAGTTTTTCAACAAATGGCAGCATATTATGTATATTTTACCACCTTTTCTTGCTTAAAATATGCCTTTGTGAGTATACCATATGAATCCATATAGAACTGCTTCAATTTTAAAAAAATGATCCCATTGTATCATGTTTTAAGAATATAATTTAACTTACTTGATCAGTTGAGAGGTACTTAAGTTGTTTCATTTTCTTGCTATCACAGTGCTGCACTAAACAACTCTGTGCATATATAATTTCACACATGTGCAAAAATATTTGTAAAATGACTGGTTAAAAGTATGCACACTTGGGTTTTTAATTGTTTTTGTACCGGGGATCAAACTCAGGACCTTGACACTTGGTGTTTTGACAGATGTTACCAGTCAGTCTCCATAGAGGTCAGAGCTGTTTACACTCCTCTGAGCAGTGGTTCTTCATAACGTTGCCTGTACATGGCATGATATAACTTTTGACCTTTGATAGGTATAAAATGGAACCTTATTATCATGTAATTGTGCATTTCTATCATTGGGTTAAATGTCTTTTCATATATTTCAGGGCCATGTACTTCCTTTTCTTTGAACTGTTCATTTCCTTTACTGTTTTTTCTTTTTCATTTTAGATTATGGCACTTTTTCTTACTGATTTATAGGCACTCTTGTTTTTCTTTTTTTCAAGCAAGCTTACTTTCATGTATGATATGAGTTGCAAATCTTTTTGTGACTATACTTTGCCATGCATAATTTTAATGTTAATTTAGTTGAATTTATATCTTTTAAAATAGCTTCTAGTTTTTGTGTAATATTTTTAAATGCTCTCTCTCCATATGTGTGTGTGTGTGTGTATGTATATACTTTATCATCTGGATATTTTATCATCTGGAATTTATTTCAATAGGAAGTATGAAGTAAAGATCCATTTTTTAGTATGGCTATCCAGCTGTCCTAATTAAAAAAAAACCCATCATTTTTTCTTGTGATCTGAAGTGCTTCATATATTCAAGTATATTGTACTCAAGAGACTGTTTGGCTTTGTCCCTAGCCTTATAATCTGTTTCATTAACCCAATTACTTCTGCCCCTACACCACACTATTTTTATTAGCTTTACAATTATAGTATAGCTTTACAATTTAGATTCTTTGGCAGGTTAGGTGGCCCCTTTCATGGCTTTTTTTGGGTCTAGTTTATATTTTACATTATTTTTGGAATCAGTTTGTGTATCTTCCTCTGTCAGCTGGTCCCTAACAACTTATTATTTTTAGAGATCATGTTAAATTTGTAGGTTAACTTAGGAAGGATTGAAATTTTTGTGATGTTGCATTTTCCTGTACAAGAGGTGATGTGCCTTTTCCTTTATTCAAGACTTTTTTGTTTTCCCATCCAAAAGATATTCTTTGTGTAAACCTTATGCTTTTTTATGCTTGCCACTATTCTCCATGAGTTCTTTTATTTTATCTTCTGTCTAGTTATGTTTGAAGGCTTTTGAGTTCTTGTATTAGTTTCATATCTAGCCATCTTACTGGATCCTCTTAAGTAAGAGGTTTCAGCTGAGATTCTTGGGTTTCTGATAAATAGTTGTATCATCTGCAGATGGTAATAATTTTACCTCCTACCTCCAAATATTTTTAACCTCTTGAATCTCTCTGATTTAGTGGGAATACTTTTAGTAATTTTCCCCATTAACATGGTATCCATCATGATTTCTTACATCCTGAAAATCCTTCTCAGTTCTCTCTTTAGGTGATTCTTACCCCATTGTCTATGTTTAATTGTGACAAACTTGCCTGACATTCCTTACAAAAACTAAAGAACAAAAGGGCTCAGGCTAAAGAGGCCTTGCTTGCATTGAGCAGCCATCAGCCTACTGGTGGCTTCCACCCTTTTGGGCACAAAAACAAGAGAGGTGGCCACCACCATCTCACACGGCAGCCCTGTGAACTTCTGAGGTGATGGATTGCCTCTAATTCATTTCTCTCTGCTTTACAGCATTGGAGCTTAACAAATATCCTACGTACTACTAAGGAGAGATGAGCAGGTTGAGAACCTTTTAAAGCTCTGTGGTCACAGAACCATCAACTTCAACTCCACCCATACTCATACTCTACCAGCCAATTTGTGAATGTGTTAGTTTCAGGGTGTTCCTTGTACTCACATCTCTGGAGTTTCCACACAGGAAGCCATCCTTTGCCACTGCACTGTGCTACTTATAGAGAGAGTCTTATATGTGTGAACCAAAGTTAGCTTGTTTAGGTCATGTTCTTTCCTGTCTTTTGAATTGTATTGCCAGCTCCAGCTTTTAATTATGACATCAGTCCTATCATTTATGGGTCTAATGCTAAGTAATAAGCTTACCTCAGTTTGACCACTTACCTCAGTTTGGGTGTTCTATGAATCTGAATTCTACTGCAAACTAGGCAAAGGTCATAGGTCATGTAGATTCAGGTGCAGTTATGACAAGTTTTTGTTTCTTTAACAAGAAAGTACTGATCTTCAGATCTTGAATTCCAAAAATTTTTGAAGTGTTTTGTTTAAAGACAGGAACAGAAGCCACCAGGCAAGGTAAGACACTAAAGGGAAAGGGGGAAAAAATAAGAAATAAAAGAGCCAACAACAGTAAAACATCATGAC
>NW_004624869.1:4236701-4255510 GCF_000247695.1 Heterocephalus glaber
AATAAATAGGACACACATGTATAAATACCAAATAGTTTCTCTGGTGTGAGAAATTGAAAATGTAAATAAGGATTAAAACAAATAATTGACAATTTGAAATAGGAAAAGGTCCAAAGGTGTAGGAGTGGTGGGAGGGGAAAGGGAAACGGAAGAAGGGAATGGAAAAATTATGAGAAAAGAAAAAAAAAAAGGAAATGAAATCTGTGTAAATAGGGAAGGGTGGAGGGGGTGAAGGGCGCACAGGTAATGGGGAAAAAAATAAGAACCAAGATACGTCATGTACAAGTACAAGCACCCAATGATAAATGTAAATGGATTGTATACCTAAAATGTACCAATAAAAGAATTAAAAAAAAAATAAAGACTGGGACAGCTCACTTGCAAATTTGGGTGACATGTAAGTGAAGTCAGGCAGGATAAGCAGACATGGCAAGGAACCAGTTGGGACTGACCTATTTCTCTTTGTTCTTTGTGTTGGAGCATAAGATAGGAACTGTTATGAGCAGAAAAACACCACCACATTTTGTGTTTCTTTTGTTTTCATGCCTGGTACTTTTATTTTACAGATTCAGTGAAGGTATTGTGTGTATTTGTTGAAATTGGATAACCTGTTTCATGCATTGAAGGCAGGATCTGATCATATATTTTGACTGTGGTGCCATGTAAACCTTTATTCTTTGCCTGAGTAAAGAAATACAGCATATAGTCCATGATATATGAGGAATTTCCTCCCTGACAGACTTTATAAGTCTTTAGAGTAAATCTTAACCCCAAAAACAGCATCCTTGAATTTAACAATTGTATTGGTACAAAATAATGTCAGTATGTTCTATTGAGTCTCTAGAGCTAAAATTTTCCCATCCTTCCTTTCCACTCCCGCCTTGAGCTTCAGGGAAATAGGCAGAGACAAGGCTTGGAAACATGGTTAAGTGATCAATAAATATTTATTTAATGAGTGAATGAAGTTTGAAATTGAGTTCAGGCTGAGTATGCTTATTGAGGCAGTAATTTATTACTAATTATAATTAATGTTGATTTGAAACATTTCTTTACTCATCAATTTAAATAACAAAAGCACTACATCTGCTTTAAAATAATATTCTAGATATTAGTCTGAAATTACATTCTCAATCATAAGACATTGTTTTTCATTAGTTAACTGCAGCATAATTAGTGTCAGTGGGCACATGGCTCAATTTCACCCCTCTGTTCTCAGTGCATCTAAAGATAATACTCTCCAAAGGGCTGGTCAGGTGCCAGGAGAGTTCAAAAATAATAGCCAATGTTATTTGAAGGGTTTATGCCAACCTTTCCAAGCACAGGCATTAAAGAGCAGACATGCAGACAGCTCCAGGCCGCTCCTCTGCCCTCCCCTCCTCTTCAGACCATACTATGAGTACTGTGGGGTAGGGTGAAATTGTTATTCGGGATACTTTTTTTTTGAGCCAGTGATACTGTTTTTATTTTTCTAATTCCCTATGCTATTCTGTAAGGTTGATTTTGAGAAGTTAAATAAGTCAACAAAAGTGTTAAGTTCCCTTACTGATTTTAATGCTTTTGTGGTGCATTCATTAACAACAATAACAAAAAAAAAAAATAAGAGAGAGAGAAAGGAAGAGAAGAAAAGAAAAAGACACCCCCCCCGCCCCCCGCTGTCTGAGAATGAGCATGCAGGGAGTTGTGCTGTGATTTTTGATATTTTCACTGATCGCCATGCAACACAAATCTCCCAGAACAGGGTCTCCAGGAGCTGGACTAATATTCCTTGATTAGCAAGAAACCTAACTTGTAACTCTCATAGGATGGAGGCTTGCAGAAAGAGGTCTTGTGTGCTGCTATCAAGACTCCAGGCCATGCTATCCGACAGATTAAAGAGAATGGGGAAAAACGCACAAAACTCTTCCCGATCATTGCAAATCCAGAGAGTTCCATGTGCAACCCCAGCAAGGGCCACTTGTACTTAAGTGGTTGGACAGTGACAGTATGCTCCCACTGCCAATAGGTAGCACTACCAGCACTTTTTTTTTTTTCTGGTACCGGGGATCGAACTCAGGACCTTGTGCTTGTGAGGCAGGTGTGGTGCCACTGAACTAAATCCCCAGCCCCAGCACTTTCTTTTAATGTAAATGAATCATCTAAAAATAGCAACGTTGAGGATTTTTTAGAGAATGGGTATTAGAATTCTCTTTCCTTGCCAGGATTGTTTTAAAAAATACTGTCCTCTTTAACAGTCTTTATATCATAAATTGGTTTAACATCATCTTAATCCAAAAGTCTTCTCGTCACATCCAGGGGTGGATAGTAAGCCACTGCTGTGTTGGAAAACGCAGCTCCCTGCGATCCTAAACCTAGCATCAGTAAAGGACTAAAGGAGCAGAGTTTAAAATAAAAGAGACAGTTTTAAATTTAAATTTAATTTTAATAATAGAAAAGACAGTTTATTTGAAGATGGGGAAAAGGGGGAAGAGGAAGATGACAGACAGCTATTCTGGACAAGGAGGGAGTATATGAAAGTGAAATACTTGTGGATTTTTGTCCTCAGCTCCTTTTCATTTAGGACTAGTGATTTCTCCCACCCTTCATGTGGACACCTGGAAGTTGTCGCCATCTAATGGGCTCTCTGGCTGTCTTTGATCCTAATTTGAGCACCTCTACCTAGATTCTATCTGGCCGTTTGCTTTCTTCCTGTCCATTTGTGATGGATAAGTGTATGTGTGTGGGCTCATAGAAAGGTAACTTAGAGTTAATGATTAAGTAAAGGGAACATATATGCTTTATATATTAAATAAGAGTCCTTAGGTGGCTGCTCCTTTTATCTCCTTTGCATTCTTTCAGGTGGGTGAGGGGGCCTGGTTTTCCTGGTCTTTTATGTTTCTGGCTTTCTCAGTGTTCTGTTAACTCTTCTTGATAAATTCTTACCGTAATTATGTTACCTGGCTCCTCTCTCAAACTAGCTTCTCTCTCCCTCCTTTGTCTTTTTATTGCTCTAATTTTAGTAAGTTTTCCTATTGATTTTTAATAAAGCTCAATGAGATCTTATTTAATATTTTTTCCTGCTCATGACCCCCTGTTCCTATATTCTCAGCCAAAAAAATTAATAGAGAAAAAATTAATAAAGGAAATAAAATATTCTTGGAGTCACTAGCCACAAAATCAGTAGCTTTTTTGTTCTGAAAAAATTTTTTAAAAAGGTGTCTGGTTCTTTTCCAAAGAGCATTCTGGAAGGAACATACTGGACAAGAGTTGACAAGAATAGAAATGATTTGATAAAGTAACCTTAGTTGACAGTGGCTGTTTTGCTGAATCTAGCTTGCTAATTCCAGTGATCACAAAGGGAAGAAAATAAGTTATTTGACATTAATAAAAGATGTATATTCAATGCAGAATTGAAATATGAGTCATTTAGCACATTACATTATAGTTAAAATTATTTTCCCTTTGTATTCAGATCTTTCTCTGGAATTAAAGGACTCCAGCTAAAAGTTAACCTCCAACCCAACGATAATTACTTTTTCTATGTGAGAGCCATCAATGCATTTGGGACAAGTGAACAGAGCGACGCTGCCCTCATCTCCACCAGAGGTGCTTTCTCCTTCATATGAGCATTTCATTCATTCCCTCCTGGGACCCCCAGATGTTTAGAGGCAACTTCAGACAGTATCCAACCTACTGCCAGCTGAGGTTTTTGTCCTGAGGTCCCAAGACTGGTCAAGGGTCAAGATGTTTCCTTGATTTTTTTGGTTCAGAGGTTCTTGAGCTTGGCTGCTCGAGTTTAGCAATCATTCAGGGTACTTAAAATATAGTGATGCCCTGGCCCTAGTTGAGAGAAATGGATTGAACTGACCTGGAGATGGGCCTGAACATTCCCAGCTTTAGAAATCTTCCCATATGATCTTTGTTTCCCTCATGGTGTGCTGCAATCTGTGAGTATAGAATGTTGCATGTGGAGGAATGAGGATGTTCCTAGTCTGTCCTACTATGAGGCCCGTGAACAAGTCTCTAGTCTTGTTCTGGTTATTCTAGTTTGTGAGAATTAATATGTTTTGAATGGATGAATAACTCAAAGAATTGATAAAACTGTTCAATGACATTTGGGGGGAAGTACTCATATGATGCCAACAAAAGAAATGTTTGTCAGTTCTTAATTATTGTCAAAGGAAGTGAGAAAAGAAAAGGTGATTATTTTACCTTATCTGCAATACAGAGATGGCACAAGACTGAGAGGGGATCGTTAAGTCATTTGCCCCTGTGCCTGGGCCTTGTTTGGGATGCAGGCAGGGCAGCCTGGTGTCAGGGATGAGAGTTTCTCTTGTAGTCCCAGTAGGGCACCTAGAAGGTATGGATGCTGGCTCAGGAGACCTGGACAGGAGGGACACTCCCGTGAGGACAAACCTGTAGCACAGGTAGAGGTGACCAATCAGGGGCCTGCACTAATCCCTTATCATGAATGAAATTTTCAGCAGTGGATCTGAAAACTCTGTAGAGGGGGTTCTGATGTCAGGGGAAAGGGAGACAGAGTCCTGAAATGTGGGGCTTGGCCTAGCACTGGACATTGTGCCAATGTTTTCTTATTTTCTCAACTGTCATAGGAACCAGATTTCTGTTGTTGAGAGAAACAGCTCATCCTGCTCTGCAGATCTCCTCTGATGGGACGGTGATCAACTTCACTGAGAGGAGGAGGCTGACAGAGTGAGTGATGGGCAAAGCTTCGGCGTCTCGGGGACCTATGTGTATTCCTGGTGTAAAGGGTGTGCCTGGATGTGGCCTGAATACAAACGTGTGCACATCCCAGGAGCACTCATAACCCCTCCAGGGGTAGGGAGTGGCAGGGACAGTTCATAACTTGGAGTGAGTGTCAGTATTTTTACTGGGAACCTAAGCACAGATGGTTTTGTTTAGAATAGTGGCCATTCTAAGGTATGATCTCTGGTTCAATGAAGAACACAGTCCAGTAATAATTCTATATTTTCAATAACAAATCAGATTTTGTACCAACCACTTGAAAAGGAATAGCAGGAATTTAAGTTCCTATTCTGACCATAGACGTTTCCCCACAGTAGTTCCCACAAAAGGAAGCATCAAAGAAAAGAATCAAAAGCTGAGGATAGGGTGGAAGACTGAGCTGAAATTTTCCTGTACCCTTTCATGGTTATTTTGAGGGTCAAAATGGCCAAGTGAAGGAAAAATATGGAAAATTCTCAACATGCTCCTGCAGGTGCTCGGGCTCACAGTGAAGCACTGGGTGAGCTGGTGGGGACAGGACTTGCATGGTGCCTGCCAGGCTGCTTGTTGTCTGTCTGTGGCTCAGCTGAGGGCTTCCTGCTCCTGGAAATGGCCAAACCCTCACTGGGCTCTGGCACCCTCTGATCTTAATCTGTGTAAAAGAACTAATAATTGCAGAGTCATTTGTCAGCTACTCAATTGGGAATAATTGTCAAACAGCAGGCCTGTCTTATGTATCTTTGAGTCTTCAGAATCTACCATGGGCCCTGGCACATTGTGAATGCTAAAAATATGCACATGAATGGTTTCAGAAAAAAATGATTTAAGAAATAGATTGGGCTTTTCTGTCTTTTTTAGGTTTCGCAAAAAGAAATTGGCTGGAGGTTGGCAATAGTTCATAGATGATAACTGATGAAAATTGTAGTGTATTTTATAGAATTTTGTTTACTTCTTATTAGCCTGAAAATTAGCTCATAAATATCAGGCAGCCAGACCTTGCTCCAGGGAGTAGAGCTCATCTACAACCACCTCTCTGAAATGAGGTTGTTGGGTAAAGATGAGAAAGTGAAATACATTCCATTCCCTTGCATTAATCATTTCCTCGTCTGTTAAAGGGGAGAGGGAGAAGGTGCTGACTGAATATTAACACTGCTGAAATTAAAAATGCCTCCTTGCTGTCTCAGCCATTTCTAAGCAAAATTGAGCAATTCATGCAAACAAGGTCACCCAACAGCATTTGGAAGTGCTTGGGTTCGTTGCACTGTGCTTCTGGTAAAAATAGCTAAAGTGAGACAGAAAGGGACATTAACTGAGCTCCCAGGGCATCCACTGCAATTCGGAGAGGCCAGAGTTGTGTCGTGAAGAGTGGGCCACAGCTTGACAGAGCCCCATCTGACCTGGACAGGGCCACCTCTGCTCTCCCAGTGTAGCCTTGCCAGCTGTCTTGCCATTGGAGAGCTGCATCTTATTTGGTCACTGTGCCCAGGAAGCTCATTGTGTAAGCAGGCTGTGGAGATTCTTTTTTTACAAGTTTTGAAAGAAAACTTTGCAAGTCAGTTTCCCACCTTCTTCTTCCTAAAAGCAGAGATTGTGCCATTTCTTTTCTTCTGGCCATTATTCTAGTGATTTCCTGGTTCCCAGCTCCTTTGGGAGAGGCAATGTGCCATATGTGCAGGCTGTGTGAGCCGGTGGACAAATGTCAAATGCGTGACTGCTTGGGGTTAGGACCACAATGAACAGAAAATGACTTGAGTCCAATTCTAGCAGTTTCCATCCATGGAATTCTGCATAAAGGGAGTGTGAGGTTGTGAATGTGGCTGCTCAGGAGGGAATGGCTGGAGAGTCCTGTGCTAACTTTAATCCAATCAATTTTGCTTACAGAATCCCATCAGTTCTGGGTGAGGAGCTGCCTGCCTGTGGCCAGCATTACTGGGAAACCACTGTCACGGATTGCCCTGCTTATCGACTTGGCATCTGCTCCAGCTCAGCAGTGGGGGCCAGGGCGCTGGGACAGGGGGAGACCTCATGGTACATGCACTGCTCGGAGCCACAGAGGTAAGCTGGAGCCCTGCCTTTCCTCACATTATCCAAATGACACCCACCTGGTAAGGAGCATTGCCCCTTCCTGCCCAGGTTCTGAGCAAACTAAGAAAGATATTAAGAGTCAAATACATGGAGATTGAACTATTACTCTGATTACTGAGGAAGGTAGTTTTACAGAATGTGGCCCATGCCTGAGGACAAGAGAGTTGGTTATACTGAATGCTGCTATTGGGCAGAAAGGCCAACCCAGAAGCCTGCAGAGCAGAGTTGGTCCCTGGAGAGGCAGAGAAGGATGTGTGTCTCCTCATGACCAAGGTGCAGGGAAGAGGAGGGGCAGCTGAGCTATATGGCCAGATTTTCCTTCTAAACTCACCCTAAGATAGAGAGATGCCTCAAGGTGATGCTAAAAGGGCTTCATCTCAAAAAAGGAATCCACAGAGGGAGGAAGAAGTGGATCTCTAGCACTTCCCTGGGCACTGGTTCTATACCAGGAGTTGGGAAGCTACTGCACATGGGCTACTGTTTCCACAGGAGGGGATTTTAGGGGGAACATGTGGAGAAGTGGGAAAAGAGAGACAGGAAGGGGGGGGGCTAAGAAGCATTTATTTTATTGGGGGGAATTAGGGATCATTGCTGCTGGGAGCTCCCAGGAAACCACATGGTACCCAGCTCAGAGGGAGTAGTCGCCAGTGTGGGTGAGACTCTGGTCTAGGTCTGAGCCAGCAGTGGGCTCCAGGGGCTGAGGACCTTTGCATAGCAGGGAGCTCTGGGGTCACATAGTGGTTCAGTCAGGCTTCTGGACAATCCATGTCCCTAGGGGTCAGGCCCCAGATGGTCAAGCTTTGCTTTAGTCCTGTGTTTAGGTGAGTGGAATGTGTTAGTCAGCTTTCTGACACTGTAACGAAGTACCTGAGAAAATAAGCTTACCAGTAGCTATGGCTTATTTTGGATCACTGTTGCAGAGGTTTCAGTCAATATTCCTTTGGCCTGATGGCTTTGGGTCTGGGCAGTGTGGTATAATACAGCAGGAACACATGATAGACGAGACATATTCACCTCCTGGAGGCTGAGAAGCAAAGAAAGAGAACAGGGTGGGTTCTAGTGCCCCCTTCAAGGCACACTCTCATGACCTCACTTTCTCTCTTAGGCTCTTCTTCTATAGGTGCCACACCCCCCCAGTAGCACCACGGGCTGTTGACCAAGCATGGGCTGTTGGGGTCATTTAAGGTCTAAAATGTCACATGGAAGAACTGGTCTGTAGGAAATGGAGGTGGAAAAAGAGCTGGGAAGATTCCCAATCCTGTGGAACTGGTGGAGTCAAGGCTTCAGGGGATCTCTTTCCCTCCCTGGCCCCCATGGTGGGGACTGGCTGGGCACTGACAGGGCTGGGATTGCATAGACCAGGAACTTTACAGATAATGAAGAGAATTGCCTCATTTGGGTCATCTCTTCCTTGTTCCTGCCACCCCCGCTACTTGGATCTCTTCTTTCCTCCTACTCTATCTCTGCACATTCTTCCTTGGAATATGAGCTCCTTTGTCCCCAGAGGCTTGTCTAAAAGCTCTGGCCTCACTCTTGCTCCCTATAATTGCCACATGAAATGCTTGTGTGGCTCCAGCTTCCAGACCCTCAAATGTCCTGTCATCCTTCTCATTAGCAAGGCATTGAAAGGTCCCTGGTAATCCTGCACATCTCATATCCTGTCTCCCTGAACCTTCATCCTTCTTCATGAGCTTCTCTTTGCATGAAGCTGGTGACTTGCCATCCCCAAAATGGTTGAATTTCTGGGCCTTAGGACAGACATCACAGGTCCAAAGGTCCTTGGTCCCTGCTGTCTGAGCACTTACCCGGATCCAGAGGCCTCAGACTGCCTGAGTATGCCCCCAGCACACAAATCCGTTCTATAGAGAGATTTCTTGCTCATCTCTTCTTCTCTTCCATCTCTCATTTCTTCCCTTCTTCTGATTTCAGAGCCTCCCTCTCAGTTTCTAAGTCTGGTAGGAGAAAACCCTGAATTTGTGTTACCCCTTTGCTGGGGCTGATTCAGCTTTTCAGAAGTGGCCAGCAATTTCTCCCTCTCAGCCTGGCCTTGAACTTCCTTTCACAACCAAAACAGTGCCCTAAATGTGTTGAGTAGACATTGGAGCAGTGTGTGCCCTGACAGCGGTTTTCAGCCCTCGTCCCATTTTCACTTGGTGACAGTTTTTCCTGTCTGCTCTGTGTGGTGGGGTTCCTCTGTGGCCCTTTGTGTTCTCCAGAGAAGTGCCAGGTACACAAATATTATGCAGGAGCATGTATTGGATTTATTTGAATTAGAGAAATAAAAGGCAAAGCTCTCTGGCTGCAAAGCTGTAGAAAACATGGAGAAGATAGAAGGGAAAGTTGGTTTGGGGCAGCGGGAATGTATTCAAAGCATGCGGCTGGCAAAAGAATGAAATCTTTCTTAAACTTCATAAAGCCCCTTATGTAAGTTACCTATAAATCTTTAAAACTATAAAATTAATGCATTGTATGGAAGGCAAGCCTGCAGTACTTTTTAAAATACATAGCAGCCTCCAGGAAGTTTTATTCAAAAGAATGACACACCATGAATGCGGTAGTTAAAACATGTGGGCAGCTGGGAAAGAATTAGAATGTTGAGAAAAATCACAAGGGAGGCATATGTTGGTTATTCTGGGACAACCTCCTAATGTAGAAGGAGAAAATTATTCAAAATGTTTGTCTATTGGGATGAGCTATGCATTTGGCATACAGGAGGAATCTGGGAAAGTATTTGGGACACATTATTGCAACTTGTTATTTTTAATTGAAGCTAATGACTGAAAAATTGGTTATTTCCAAGTGATTTTCCTTCTCAAATTCTTCAAGATTTCCAAAATTCTAAAATTTCCCATTTGTCTCATTCCAGATACATGTTCTTCTACAGTGGCATCGTGAGTGATGTCCATGTGACCGAGCGTCCTGCCCGAGTGGGCATTCTGCTGGACTATGCCAACCAGAGGCTCCTGTTCATAAATGCAGAGAGTGGGCAGCTGCTCTTCATCGTGAGACACAGGTTCAATGAGGGTGTTCACCCGGCTTTTGCCCTGGAGAAACCTGGAAAATGTACTTTGCACCTGGGGATAGAGCCCCCAGATTCTGTAAGGCACAAGTGATCCTTGGCTTCCAGAGTTTGTAAGAGCAAGACCTGCAGGGTCTGTGGTTCTTTCTCTTGAGTGCTGTACATTACTCAGAAGGTCTCCCACACACTCACACTCAAAACAGCTACACACACAGCAGTCAGCACGCGAGCAAATGCCACAGAACACCTTGGCTTTGTCAAGCAGAGTGTATGTAAGGAGGAGGGAAAGAGCAATGTCCATATGTCAGAGTTCTTTCCTAGATTGAAAGGACTTACACTTGCCCTGGGAAACAATAGAGAAGTAGGCTTCCTCCTGTTTTGTCCTGAAAGACTCCTCTGACAGACAGGTCAGAGCGAAGGGAGATTTTCCTAGAGATGTGTCTCCTTCAACAAGGAGGCGTGGGCTTTTCAGAACTTGTCACTTCACTGAAGTACAGTGAATCTCAATCAGTAGAGAAAGTGTTCTAGTTGATCTAAATTTATTATATTAGCTCTTTTGTAATGATGTATACTGTAGAATGTAAGTCTTATTTCCCAGAAATTTTAAATGTAGAAAGTACTAGACATTAGAAATGCCTATTTTGTTAAATAAATGGTTAGTCTTGTAAAACAAAACTGCTGTGTGAGCTTTTTGCATGTAACTCACTAGTCTTGTAACCACAGATGCAAACTGCAAGAAAAATGCCCATCTCATGTCAGTGGGTTGTGCTACCTCTGATTTTCATGTGAGAATGTTATACACATACTTTTAAAAATTGAAAAACCCTCAGCCCATAGAAATCATACAATTGACTATAAAGTCAACTACCAGTAATTAGATATCTCTTTTTACTAAAAAAAATAGCATGTCAGTTTTAGGTATTATATTGAAATCTCTCAAAATCTCCCAAAAGTATGTATACTCTCTATAATGTAAATGCTTTCAGCATGTATATGGTTTTCTCTTAATCCTGTGAATTCAGTTATTTTCTTGAATTGAGAAATAATATCCTACTTTGGGGATATATTCTAAAACTTGTTTACTGGCTTTAAAAAGCCCAACTGGATCTTTACCTGCATTAGTAGAGACCCTGGAAACCCTTACCACGTTGTCATGAGCCATTGGCAGGATGGGTGCTTTGTGAATTTGCAGGAGTAGCAGGATATGTGTGAAGAATGATCTTCCCTTTTTCAAGCTCTGAAAGCGTTATTTTCAGGGTCTGGCTGATCAGCCACCCCTGGTCATCATTACTTTCAGGGCTGGAGGGTATGTAAAGTATTTGAAAATATAACAGCAGTAGCAGCAACCACATGAATTTTGGAATTTGTCTCAGTCTAAGTTCCTCTGAAAGTAGTTCTGGTAATGACTTGGTGCTGCTGTTTCCACAGGAGGGGATTCCAGGGGAACATGTGGGAAAGTGGGGAGAGACAGAAGTGGGGAGCTAAGAAGCATTTGTTTTATGGGTGGATCTTTACCATTGTGGGCAATTGGGGCTCACTCCTGCTAGGCGCCCCTCTAGAAACCACAGGGAACATGCTAAAGGGTGGCATTTAACCAACCCTCATCAGTGGAGGGCTGCCTGGAGTGGTCATTCAACTCCCCCTCCCACCCATCCAGGTTGAATTCCCTGAGAAAGCCCAAGAGAAAGAGTCAATGAGTAGAAAGGAAAAAAACTACAATAATGAGGAGGTCCAGGCTTGAGTTGTGGTTGAGCCCTTACTAGATGATCACTTTGGGCAGCACAGCTCAAATTCCTTCCTTCCTCCCTCCTTCCCTTCCCTTCCCCCCTCTCCCTCCCCCCTCTCCCTCCCTTCTTCCTTCTGCTGGGGATCAAACCCAGGGCGTCATGCCCACTAGGCAAACATTCTACCACTGAGCTATACCCTCAGCACAAACTCAGAATCTTAGTTATACTTTTGGTTACCCTTTCCTCAGGATAATTATAATCATGAGATAAAATAAGCACATGAAAAGGGCCAGAATTTGTAGTATATAAAACATGACAAATGACTGTAAAGCTCTTCCATGTTTAACCTTCCACACACCTGCAGCTCGCCTCCCTCCTGTCTCCTTGCTCTGTTGCAGGTGGATGGTGGGAGGTAGGATGCTGAGTCCTCAAAACCCATGCTTTATCTGTCTCTGTTGAGTGGTAGATTTCCTGATCGGTCTTCACTGGATTATTCTAGAGTGGACAGATGGGGATAAATAAATACAGTTTCTTCCACGGCCAAGCAACTCTTTCCTCCTTTGCCCTTCTCTGATTTCCATTGCCCCTTCTTTTCTCTTCACATAGCATGGAGGAAAGAAAGTCTGCATATCTTGGTCAAAATTGCTCCTTTGGACATCTTTCAATGGTGCTTTTCAGCTTAATAACATGTATAGCACATGAACTCTCTTAGTCCTCATCAGAATCTTGCACAGTGAAAACTGTTGCCATTTTATAGATGAGGAAACTATAGTAGCATCAAAGCAGTTAAAACTTGTTCACAGTCACAGACAGCAGGGGACAGAGCATGGGCTCATGTATAACCTGAAACCTAGCTAAGAATGAGTCTATTTTGTTTCATTTTTATCGTGGATTATTTTTTCCACATGTTCGTGTTGTAAGAATTACATATATATATATACACACGTTTATGTATGTATACATACATACATTCATATATATTCACTTTCCCTTGAACTGCCTTCCTGAGTCTCTGTTTTAACAATACCTGGCCAATATCAGGCTACTTAGATTCTTTCTTCAATCTGATGATTTTGTTTCATTTATGTCCAGAATTATTTGCACACAGAACTTTGAGAATTCAAGAGTATGTAGCATTCTATTTGTGGAGAAAAGACCTTATACAGTGAAACCACATTGCTTCTTCTAAGATGTGTTGGGTCCAAATAAAGAAGGTTGTGTGAAAGAAATAAGGATTAATGTGGTGGTTCTTTTCCATCTTTTTGTATACACACTGGCAACCTGGGACAGACCTGTTCTTTGTCAGACTTAAAAATGTCTACTGCAGTAAACCAGAGCACATTTCTATTGTTTTTCTGGAGGAGCTTCCTTAAAGTCCAGAAGAATTGAAATATTGTGTACTTCATCAACACCCTTACTCCCACCACTACCTTTACAAACCCCAATACTGTAAAAGCCAGACACTGACACTTTCACAAAGCCTTCTTCAGGCTGTGTCTGAATCACTCATTACCTGAATCACTCATGAATTGTCCCATGTTCTGTTGCTGATCAAAACTCACCAGCCTCACACAGTTGATACAGAACAACCTTAACATGGGCAAAGGACCTAGTGGAGCCACATAGCAGAGAGACAGGCATTGCAAGGGGGACTTGATATCACAGGTGTCTGTTTCTTGATCCTCTTGGTTGGATTGCACAATTTGTTCATCATCTCCAGGCTTCAAGCCCCTGCCCATGTGCATGTGAAGCACCTTGGTACCAGGAAGCTCAAATGATGTGTGAGGTGAATGTGGTCATGGTTGTGAGGCTGTCATAGTAAGCTGGTCACGTGAGCACTTTCTAGCTGTGCAACTAGTCCTAACCTTCGAAACTCACTTCCTACCCCACAGGCTTCATCAAAACTGAGTATAAATCATCAATCCAACCATTATTAACTGAATGATGCAGGTGGGCCAACGCATCCTGCTCAGAAAAAAAATCAGTAGATCCAAGGTTATAGAATGGTGCTTTTCAGGTACCAGAGTCCATGGCATTGCCCAAGGGCCAGCAGCTCTGTAGATATGCAGTCAGTTAATTAAAAGGACATGAAATTAGCCCATGCTAGGCACAGAGTCCTGAGCAGAGTCATGCAGTCCTGAGCCCAGCTGCTGAGGTGTGTTTCAAGAACACTAAATTAAGCACTTAATGCCTCTGCTGCTGATAGGTAACACTTTCCTGTCCCTGATTTGGTGACTGCCAGGGCCAGGAGTGATCCCAGGCATGTCCCTGAGCTGAACAAAAGTTGGGCTTGATTTCTAAGAAGGAAGATGTGTTCTGGGATGTTTTTAGTTCAACACCTCTTGTTTTCTTTTACTGTCTTCAAAGTGTATGTGGTTGTGCTCCTCTTCTATGGGGCCTTGTTTTATCTTAAGTGAATGCCCTTCCTCTGCTCAGTTTGTTTTTCCAATTGATGCCAGTAATTTCTGATCCAAAGTAATGTATTCATTTAAGAATAGTTTGAGAGGGCCGGGGATATAGCTCAGTAGTTCTGGCACCTGCCGCGCAAGCGCAAGTTCCCAAGTTCAATCCCTGGTACAATAAAAAAAAAAAAAAAAAAAAGAATAGTTTGAGAATAGTTGGAGGATGAAGAACATTTACCTTGGAACAAATACAATTTAAGGAAGAGTATAAGCAGCCTTCTAAGAACTGAAGAACTGTGACATGGAAAGAATTAGGCTTATTTTAATTTTTCCACTAAGACTGGTTGGTAGAAGTTCCACCAGTGGGTAGAAGTTGAAGAATTCTATTTGGGAGGAGGAAGAACACCCCAACAGGAAGGGGAGTACTGCTTAGTAGGTACTGAGCATTCATAGGCAGAATGACCAACTGTCTGGAATATCAAAAAGCAGATTCCTGTGGTTTTGAAACTGTGTCTCTGGTGTACTGGCATTCCACAGAGATGCCTGAGGGCCAGCACGGGTACGTGAGGAAGGCCAAGGGGGCATACATTTAAACACCTATCCCATTTTATCACAGCAACTCAGTTTTTATGTTTTATACATTAGGTTCCATATTTGATTAAAAGGTTTCTATAGTTATATAAAGTCTAAAACCTGTAAACTATCAAGATTCAAATTGAATATTGTGACTTAGAGTGACCCAAAAAGCTCTAAGTCCTATTTTCTTTCAGGATTTCCTTTCCTTTACTATCCAAATAGTGATATGATATAGATAGCAAGAAATTCTGTCTCCTGTTTCAAATTTCTAGAATTTCTAATTTCCTTATGTTTGCTTGGACAACACCTCTGACTTCCTGCTTTCAGGTTTTCATCCGTCACCTCTTTTTTATTGTACAGGGGATAAAACTGAGGACCTTATGCTTGAGAGGCAGGCGCGGCACCACTGAGTTAAATCCCCGGCCCCTCTTCACCTCTTGCAATCTCATCTTTACAAGGACATTCGGTCTACCTTATCCTCAAGCACAGGTACAGTGTTCCTTGGTCTCCTTAAGGCAGCACTGACGCCAGCTGACTTTGCTAGGGGATATGGCTTGTGTTGAAGAGTTAGGATTAATGAGGGGTATTTTTCATAGAACATAAAACTGAACATGAAACATCCAACTTTGTGAGAAGCACCTTCAGATTTGTCTTCCTGCCATATTGAATAGACAAACTTCTTCATTGTACTTCATTCCTTATATTCTTCTTAGACTTTAGGGTTTCAGGTCAGGCAGTGGAACTAGAAAACATCAAAACCTCTCTGACTAGTATAGATATCTTTTATCATAGTCTGAGAGCAAAATTTTGCCCACCTTTTCTCTGCCTCTTTTATCCTGCCCAAGCTTCTCTTTGCAGAACTAAAAGGCCCATTAAAGCAATTCTTCAAACCAGAGAACATGCCTCTTCAAAAGATGCATTTGGCCATTATCTCTTAGAATGATTTTGAAGTCCCCTTAGCTTCTCACTTTTAGTAGTTTTCTGTAAAGCTAGCTAATGATTGAAGCCCCTCTCAATCCAAATGAACCTCCCATACCTTTTGGTGAATTGCCCTAACACCACAAGGAGAAATGGCACCCTTCAAGAGTCAACATGTTTTGTGAAGATTCTATAAGTTATGGGGAAATGAGTAAAATAATTAAGAAAAAGAGAAGTGGAGGAGCAGAACCACAGTTCATTATTTTGGCATGTTTTTATGGGTTAATACCCTGGCTGTGCACTATTGAAGCCCTGGAGAAATGACAGCCATTAAATCAGACACAGTTTCTGCTTTCAAGTTGCCTGTATTCTATGGAAGGAAGATGGAACATAAACACATGTTTAGAATGCCAGTGGGGAACAGGAACTACAAAGAAATCTAAACCAGGGCCAGAAAATAAAGAATAAGAGGAGGTCAGGGCTGCTACATTTTTCAGTTATGTTGTGAAGGTATCTCTAATAAAATACACTCGAATGAAGACCTAAATAAACCAAAGGAAAAGTATTTCAAACAAAAGGAAAAGAAGATGTAGAGTCTTGAAACAGACACATGTAGTGCATTAGGGGGTCAGTGAGGAGTCTGGGCCTGCAATGGAAAAAGCAGGACAGAAAGTGGTAGGGGGTGCAGCCAGAGAGTCACTGAGGACCAGTTCATAATGGCCTTGAAAGCCAAGTAAGAACTTTATGTGTCTTCTGAGTGAACTGGCCAGAAATGTCAGTTTAAGGAGGAGATGGAATGGCAGCCAAAAATGGCTTTGCAAGTGGTTTTCTCTCTTTCTCTTCCTCTCCCCTCTCCTCCCCTCCTCCTCCCCTTACTTCTCCTCCTCCTTCCTTTCTCTCTTTCTCTCTCTCTCTCTCCCTCCTCCCTCTCTCTGTCTCCCCCACCCGCTCTCTTTTAGTTTTCTGTGTTGCCCAGGCTGGTATCAAACTACTGGGGGCAAGTGATCCTCCTGTTTCAACCTCTCAAGTAGCTGGGACTATAGGCATGCAACACAATCCCCAGTAGTGTTCTGTTTTTCAACATCAAGCATGCATCTTAACAGTACCTCGGACTGGCCTTTGCCAGTTTTCAGCTCCTGCAAAGAAAGGGCTCCAGGACCTGGTATTGGAAGGAGAGAAAGGCACTCTTTGTCTCCTTATCTCTGTCCAGGACCCCATTGGCCCTGCTCACCTGCTGCTTTAAGAGAAGCACCCCTTACTGTTTGGTTGCCAGGAGGGTCAGCCTAGGGAAGAACTGTGGGAAAAAGGCTGCTATACCCTGGCTGACTTTGTGCTGACCTGGGCCTGCTTCCCTTCTATGAAAGGTTAGAACTACTGAAAACAGAAATGCGAGCACATTTGAAGGCAGTGATTCCTGTCTTTCTAACTGCATGATTCTGTAGGGAAGATGAGATAGACGGGACCTAGGAAGGTTGCCAGCCAAAAAGCCTCATAGGTGTGTGTGTATTTGTGCACGTGAGTGTGTGTGTGTGTGTGCGCACAGTTCATGTGTCTGTAAGTACATGTGACTATGAATATATGCGTATATGTGTGTATGTTTGTGGGGAGAGGTGCAGGGGTAGAACTATCACTGCAATCAGGGCTGGCTTCCCCACTGAAGATCCAGTCTCTGGATTTGGTAGAGCTCCTAAAAGTTGTCAGGTCTACAGAACTCACTCAGTCCCTCCGTGTCATCTGACTTGCAGCTCAGATTTCCAATTGCTTAACTTATGGTGAGAAATCAAGTTGCCAGTGGGGCTGGAGAGTACGTATCTGCCTGTCAGAAGATTCTCTCTCTAGGCACATTTCCCAAGTCAAGCAAGTGCCACACAGTTTGGTGCTGGGCTATACACACTGTCAGGGTCTGCTTACCTCTCAAATTCCACCCACCCGGGAGAGCAATGTATTTTCACATGGATGGCTGTGCCAGTGCACAGGTTGGTGATTAAGGCTAGTCAGGTAGGTGATCTTCACAGCCAGCATTATTGAGCTGCCATGGCCGCCATGGGGCCCACACTCCCATGGTGTGCTGGTTCCCGCATGATACCTTCTACCTTCCACAGTGCTGGGTGTCCTGACAAATCTTTGTCCTTTGTACCATCTCATCAGTACAACTTCTTACATTCACAGTTGTCTGTTTTTTAAGATGGCTTAAAACAAGAGACTATTTCCAGTTTCTTCTGCATGTAATGAAGGCTTGCTTAGATTTCTGAGCCTTATCCCTCCTGCTTTTGTTCTGAAAACTTCTGCCTGATATGGTGGTTACTGAAGATGACAGCACACCATGTATTCTGTGACAATCTGCCTAGTGTATTATGCAGAAGGAAGCCATACTTGCAAGTTGTCAAATCTCACTGAGTCTCTTTGACTGACTACAGATGGGCTGGAGTTGATGCAGGTAAGACGGGTTGAGAGCAAAGCTCCTGGAGTCATGAGATCTGGAGTCATGGCTCTCCTGCATATCTGTGTGGCTTTGGGCAAACTGTGGCCTTTCTTAGAGTCCTCACTGGACAATAAGGACAGTACTAGTCATGAAGTTGTTCATCCAGTCATACAACAAACATTTACTGAGTACTAAGGTGCCAGGCACTACTGGCAGTATTAGGGATACATTTTGATCAGCACAGTGAGCAAAATGGACAAAATATCTATACCCTCAGGAGGTCTAGGGGAGAATACACAGTAAAAGAGAATGAATAAATGAACTAGTTAATATAAAAAGTGAGATATGTGATAAAGAAAAACAAAGGAGGACCGAGGTCCTGAGTCGGGCGGAACACGCTGAATCAGCCCGCTGCAGACAGGCAGGTCTGCAGACACCCTACCGAGGTCCTGAGTCACAAGGAACACACTGAATCAGCCTGCTGTAGACAGGCAACAATCCACTGGACAACCCCCCCACCCCCACCCCCGGCGCTCCCCTGTACAGCCACCTGGTTCCACACTACAAAGTCGCAGAGGACACCAGACCACCAGACCATGGTACTGAGTCCTGCTCCTCCCAGCCCAGAGGTAGGGGCTTCTGAGCCACTGTCTCACTGCTTCTGGTCCAGAGGAAGGGGCTTCCCAGCCACCATCCCTCCTGCTGCTCCCAGCCCAGAGGAAAGGGCTTTTGGGGCACCTTCTGTCCCGCTGCTCCTGGCCCAGAGGAAGGGGCTTCCGGGCCACCATCCCTCCCACCGCTCCTGGCCCAGAGGAAGGGGCTTCCCGGCCACCATCCCTCCTGCTGCTCCCAGCCCATAGCAAAGGGCTTTTGGGCCACCATCCCTACCACTGCTCCCAGCCCCTGTCCCACCTCTCCCAGCTCAGAGGAGGTAATCC
>NW_004624869.1:4280598-4291732 GCF_000247695.1 Heterocephalus glaber
CTCTGCTGTCACAATAGACAATGTGGGCAGCAGTGTACAGGTATAAGTCAATGAGCCTCAGCAAGCCAGTAACAGACCCATGAGATTCAGGCAGATTTCTGGCTGCAAGTCCCAAGTTGAGCTCCCTGTCCTCCTGCAGGATTGAACTCTGCAAGGTTCAATCTACTGCAGGTTCCAGCTGCCCTTTCCTGAAGATAGTCCAGGTTCTGATGGGAGGTGATGATCCCTCCAACTTACCAAGTACAGTGGTCTGGTGTGCCTTTATTGCAGAGACTCTCTTCACTTTTACAGTGGACTTCAGTTGTCCCTCTGTAGTGTGGAACCAAGTAGAGGCACAGCCAGGAGGCCAGAGGCAGGGGTGGGGGGAGACGGGGTAGGGGAGGTGGCTGCAGGTGTCACTGTGGTGCGGGGTGCGGGTGGGGTGAGAGCTGAGCTCCACAAGGCTGAGATCCTCACCTCTGCCCAAGTTTACTTATTTCTTATACTTGGAGCCAGGAATGCAAGTAACAAAGGCAGGCAGTTTTTACATTCTAAATATTTCTCCTTTCTTGTCTAGTTCATAGATGCCTTTTTTGGTCTTTTTTTTTTTTTTCCATTTTCTTTTTTTTCTTTCCTGGGTTATCTAGGATCCAGGAACAAAATGGAACAGGATTTTGGAGGAAAGTGGTACTTGGAGGGAAAAAGGGAGATGGTGGGAGGGAACTGTTTTTAAACACTGCTGCAAGTCTTTTCTGTTTATCTTTTCAGCAAATAAAGGAAAGGAGAAATGGGGAAGAGGAGAAGCAGGGTTGAGGGAGGTGGGGCTCCCCCTAGAAAGGGGCTCTGTGCACTCAGGAAGATTGCAGAGAGATTGTTCTTACTCTCCTGAGCTGGAGGAGACTGAGGAAAAGGACCCATGGCAGCTCTGCTCCAGGTTCAGGACAGAGACCCCACTGAATTAGAGAATGGGACCTCTCTGTTGACATGGTGATGGGAGATTTAGTGGAAAGGCACTGACTTACAAAGCCAGAGATTTATTCTTCAGAGAAAAATCAAAATTATGTTCCTTAAGATTCAGGAGAAGGAGCCTTTGTGAATAGGTTTGACTTGTTGAAAAGGAGTTGTGGCTGGAACCAAGCCACACTTGCCTTTTGCCCTGCAACCTGGGCTGGCCCTGAGAAATCTGGCTGACTCCAAAGGTGGAGCCAGGTGGGGGCTGTGCTGGATCTACAACCATGGTGCTTGGACAGTGATTATAAGCATCTTGGGAAAAACTATTCTCTTGCCTTTCTGACTGTGGAAGGTGATAGGGTAGCCTGTGACACACTACAGAGTAGTGGAGGTTTGTATCCTTTCAGGAGTGGCCCACCCACCACTCCTGAGCATTTAGGGAAGGGCTTGGGCCTGTGGTAAAAAGGGGCTAAAATGGATCCTCTAGAGCTGTGAGGAGAACCACAACAGAACTTCAGCAACCATTAAATATCTCCAATTTAATGCTTTTTGTATTTCCTATTGTTTTGTTATTGTTGCTGTTGTTGTTTATTAAGATTTTACTTTTCTTATAATGTCCCTTTTGACAATTTCTGATTTTTCTCTTGGCCAAGTGAATTTGAAAGAAAAAATGTTCCAGATTGTTGTGAGTTGGATAAAGTCTCTCAGAGAAAGATATATTGAAGTCATAACCCCTGGTACCTGTGACTGTGACCTTGTTTGAAACTATAGACTTTGTAGCTGTCACAGCGAAGTGGTCATGATAGAATAGGTGCACACAGCAGCCATGTGATGAATGTGGCCTTCTTGTGGGATGACAGTGCAGCCCTGATCACAGGGTATAAGGATACCAGCACGCTTCAGTGGTGGGTAGCCTGAGCAGGGTTCCCAGGGACACGGGCCCAGGGTAGAGGTGGCATGGTGGAATTCCTTTTTCAGGAGATGTCTATTGCAGAGTAGAGTAATATATAACTACAGTATGTCTATAGCAGTGCAGTTATGGGGGTGGGAGGGTGAGCAAACAGACAGAAGTCTATATTTATCGGGGTGGGAAGAGGGGTCACGGTGCTTTCGGGGAGCCATTGGTGTTTGGTTTGGGGTGGTTTTTTTTCTCTTTTCTTTTTTTTGAGAAAAGATCTCACTATGTAGTGTAGGCTGGGCTTGAATGCACTATGTAGCCCAGGCTGGCCTCCAACTCACGGGGATCTTCCTGCCTCAGCCTCCTGAGTGCTGGGATCACAGATGTGCACCATCACACCCGAAGGGTGTTTTTTTAAAAGTTTGTTCTTTTATAGGATCCAGAAATAGGTATGTGCTCTGAAAAAAAAAATGTTGCTGGTGTCCTTACAAGGAAGGGGGATTTTGAGACACAGATACCAAAAATTGCCATCAACCACCAGAAGCTAGAGAGAGACAAAGAAGGGCTCCCTGGAGTCTTTGGAGGGAGCATAGCCCTGCCAACTTCTTGATTTCAGATTCCTGGCCTCCAGAACTGCAGGAGAACACACATCTGTGGCTTTAAATAATCCAGAGCATGGCTATTCTGTTCAGGAGTCCCAGGAAATGAATCCACCACTGTGTGTGGAGCTCAGAGTGCTCCCGGTGCAGCCAGGGTCCCAGTGGAGACCTGAGCCAATGCACAGATGGAACAGGGTTGCACCTGGCTATAGAGTGTCTCTAGTTTTTTCCCTTCCCCTACAGTGTAGCTTTTCCAATTATGGAATATAACTAGACTTATTATTTTTGTATTGCAGT
This sequence comes from Heterocephalus glaber, assembly GCF_000247695.1. The sequence goes on from NW_004624869.1 coordinate 4,283,323, forward strand.
ATAAACACATAATACCAAATTTGCCATCTTTATTGTGTCTGCCTGGCAAATGCAAGGTCCTGAGTTCAATTCCCATACCAAAAAAAAAAAATCCAAAACAAAAAAATTACCATCTTGACCACTTTTATATGTACAGTTCAGTAGGGCCAAGCATATTAACATTGTTGTGGGACCTGATTTGAGGGAGGGTCAAAAAATATCATACTTTCTTAGAGTAATAGCCACAGAATTATTCTTACCCTTCACTCCCTGAGTACTGAGTCCAAACCAGAGTCTTAGTGAATGATTCTTTCTCATAAGGGTATAAGATTTATACTGAGTCAAAGAGGTTAATATGAACATTTGGATTTTGGAATTATTATGAGGTCATCTCTTAGCAACAGAGCTTAAAGCTAATGTGATGCTTCATTTGAAATTTTGCATTAAATTGACTTTGGTCAATCAATGCTAGGTTTAAAAAATAGGGTAGAATGTGTGGGCTGTCCTTGCTATGTTAAGATGAATGTTGTGACCAGTCAAGGATACTGATGTGGACAATGAAATATAGAATTCAGTGATTCTGGCCAGCTGCTTTCCAATATGAGGAGAAAGTTGACAGTTGTATGAAGAAAGCTTCATGGAAGAAATGCCATTAGAGTTGACTTTCAGGAATGGTCTCAGACAGACCAGTTGGTTATTCCAGAAGTGCAGAGCAGATCACTGGATCAGTGGCCTTAGGTGAGAAGCACAGGTTGACTTTCCTAAGGAAGCCAGCAGGTAGGCTGTCTCCAGTCCAAGAAGAGTCTTGCACCCTGTTATACAGCCTCAAATCAACACAGGCATGTGAGGTACAGGAGGGAGGTTCCCTGGGTTTCCTTGCTCTTGCTTTAGCTCAATATTCTGAGTCTGATCTTGTGGGGTGTCTTGGTAAATGTTGAGGAAGGAGCTCACACCAGTGTCCTCCTGACTGCCTGAGCCCCTTGAGTCAATTCCATTGATTTCTTGACACTGAAGCTCCTCAAGAAGGAGCCAGTTGGGCATATGCTGCACTCTTCTACCTTTTCTCTAGTAAGGCATTCTCAGAGATGGTGCTCATCTGTATGTGCTAGTGGCACATGAGATAGTGAGTACTTGTCCAGACTCTTGCGTGGCTGGAGATGGGTTCTCTGTGCTCACTTAACCCAGAATGGGCCTAAGACATACTCAGATCAAGCATCTTTTCATTAAAAGGGGACACATTCACCTAGTTGGTCCAGTTCTGCTGCTTTTGAGTCAAGTAACATAGACAGAGATAATGGCTCCACTAATATTCCCATTTCTTTAGTTAGATAAGGTAGGCAATACTTCAACAATAAAGCCCTGGACAGCTCAATGACCTACAAACCAAAGGCTTGTTTCTTACTTTTGCTATGTGTCCATCATGGGTTGGCTGTGGCTCTTTCCTGATTCTCTTCATTCCAGGACTCAGATGGAGTAGCTCAAGTTAGAATATTGTTATTTCTTGCAAGGGAATAGGTGTAGGGCCAACACAACCCATTGACTGTAGGGAACAGGGAAAGGGGATGTTACCAGAACCCCTGCAGTGGGTCCTGGTCTCCTGTGAGCCATGATAGCACAAGGTGAATTAAAGAATAAAAACAAGAAATGAGACTTAGAGAAGCTGGGTTCTGGGCTTGATCAATGCTGCTCTGGGCAGAAAAGGTGAAGGCATCACAAGCTTGCCAAGGCATCCCAAGCATGGGTTCATAGGCAGTAACAGATGACCCAGAGGGTGGCAATAATCCTAAATTAACAAGGATTTTATAATTGGAGGAAGTATCAGATGTCTTGGAGGGTAGCAGTAATCCTAGGACCATATGGATCTCATGCTGATGAGGATCTTATGTTGATTAGGATGGTAAGATGAGCAAAGACGTTTTTACAACAGTAGGTGGGATGAGTTAAGCTGATAAGGAATTTGTCCATTCCAAGTTGAGACTTTTCTACTTGTTTCTCAAAGAACCAGGGTGTCTTCAGCTGATGTAATCTTGTATTTGAGTGTTACAGCATCACTGGATCATTGAGGTCTCAGCTGTGACCAGAGGCAAAAATGGAGTTATGTCTCAGTCATAGCTGACCTGTAGGCAAGAAGACTAGGCCTAATCATAATTTAACTGTGAAATGATTTTCCTCCCAAATTATGTAGAATGGCTCCCAACAGTTGACTCTTACAACTTCTGCTTGCAAGTGATACAAGGCACTTCTGCTCAGATTCCATGGGTCAAAGGAAGTCATATGGCAAACTCTGTGGTCAGTGGAGCTGGGAAAAGTAATCTTCCCTCTGGAAGCAGCCTCAGTCACAGAGGTTTAGAGATAATCTCCATGCTGGAGATCTTTAGGTCTCAGGTTTCAGTACATCAAAGTTATAGAAAGTACAGAGCAGATTAGAAAGTAACACACAGATTCCTGGCCACTGTCTCCAGAATTTCCGACTCAGTAGGTCTGAGTGTGTCCTAAAAATTTGCATTTCTAATGAGTTTCCAGACAATGCTCATGCAGCTGGTCAGAAGGCCAAACCTTGAGAACCACTTCTTAGGCTATCAGGGGATCCTTAATGTGAGACCTTCATCCATGTATTGGGGCACATTGGCTCCCATGAAAGAGGCTTCCATGCTGTTCCTTGTTCACATGCTTTCCTTATTAGTGGGCAGTATTTTAAACCAAGGCCTACCAGCTATCTCTTTCTATTGGAGGGCAATCAATCCTCTGCCTAGAAAGGGGGCAAGGTCTAAAGATAAAAAAGGTAATAGAGACTTGCATAATTTCAAAGTATATAGGGAGCTGGGAGGTCAGTGACTCAGAGTGGGCAAAGACAAAGGCTCTCAGAGGGAGTATTAGGTGACTTAGGGGGGCAGTGGTAATCCTAGGACAATGAAGAATTTATGCTGATGAAGATTTTAAGTCATGAGGTTCTCATGTTGAGGACTATAAGGAGAACATTCTTACAATAGTAGGTAGGAGGAGTTAAGTTGATACAGAATTTGTCCCTCCCCAGGTGAAAACTTTCTCTCTCTCTCTTTTTTAAAATTACTACTTGGTTCTCAGAGAAACAGGATCTCTTCAGCTGATGTAATCTTGCTCTTGAGTGCCACAGCATCATGGGTCCACTGAGGCCTCAACTTGTGACCAGAGGCAAAATGGAGTTTCCGCATGCCATAGCTGGCTTTCGGGCAAGGTGACATTGGGCCTAAGACAGCTATAGACGTACTTTAATTATGAAATTATTTTCCCCCAGAATTTATGTAGAATTGCTCTCCACATATTTCCAAAGATGCTAAGAAATGAGCTCTCTCATGTTTGATTTCCAAGCATAGGAACCATAGTGAGGGTCAGGAACCAAGCAGTGGGGAAGCTGTAATGGATAAAGCTGTGGGCAGGGGCCAAGGTCTTGCTTCCTGTTGAAAGTGCTGACACTTTCAGGAGAAGACAGAGGAACCCAGTTGCTGCTTCAGAAGTGGTATCAGGTTCACAGGCTTTGTGTGTGTGAGTGTGTGTGTGTGTGTGTGTGTGTGTGTGAGAGAGAGAGAGAGAGAGAGAACAGTCTCAAGGTGGTTGGAATGTAGGATATAAGGGAAGGGATAGGTGAAGGGAAGCAATTCTAAGGTCTGGTGGTCTCATGATAAATTAGTTACAAGTGGCTCTTAATTTTCTCACATCAAAATGTTTTCTAGCTAAGAAAATGATCTTATGGCTCAGAGGCAGACAGAGGGCCAGTGGAATGGAATCAGGTGCCAAGAACAGACCCAGTATGCATGGAAAATTGAAGTTCATTGAAGTAGCATTGATCTCAGTGAGGAAAGCATGCTCTAGTCAGTAAAAACTACAAGGATATTTATCTATCTGGAGAAAAATTAAATTCTACAAAGTTCTCACTTATACTCAATACAAGCAAGAGTATTTTCCTACCATATATAACCACAAGTAGCAGCCAAAATCAGGAAATTCATATTGATAAGTTATTATCATCTAATTCTCAGACTCTTTTTCAAGTTTAATTAATTGTCCCAAGAATGTCAACTATAGAAAAGTATATAGCTCTGAGTCATACCTTGCATTTAGTTTGTCTCTTTTACTCTTTCTCAATCTCAAACAGTTCCTCTGTCTTTTCTTGGCTTTCATTATCTAGGCCCTTTTGAAAATTACAGGCAAGTCACTTTGTAGACGATCCCTCAGTTTGGGTTCCTCTGATGTCAACTGATGTCATATTCAGCTTCTTTCTTTCTGGTAGGAATATTCTTCAGTATGCTGTATTCTGCCTAATACGTTCTATAAGGTGGCACATGATTTTGATTCTGTCTCATTATTGATGCTAACTTTGATCACTTGATTAAGATACTATTTAAAGCTCATCAATTTGACAAACTTGGAAAAGTCTACAATTTGCAGGGATATGGAGCAAGAGGGGCTATTTTACATTGCTGCTGAGGGTGTAGATTACCATAACTTTAGAGTAATTTGGCAACTTCTTGAAAATATGAAAATGTTTATATTCTATAATCAGCAAGTCCAGGTTCATCCTTGAGAAGCTAGTGTCCATACACCAGGGACATCCATATATGAATATTTATAGAAAACAATGGATAGTGCACAAATTATGTGTTGTGGAATATTATACAGTACTAAAAGGAGATAAATAGCAACAATGTAGCTGATCCTTCAAAAATAAAAATGTTAGGTGAGAAATACATACAGAATGACTCCATTTCTGTACAAAGTCTGGAGGAATACCTCAGTGATAGAGTGCTTGCCTAGTATGTGCAAGGCCCTAGGTTCAGTCCTCAGCACTGCAGAAAACCAAATCAAACCAAGACAAAAAATAAACAATGTATTTGAAAGAATATATCCAATAAAGCTACACAAGAAAATCAAGGGAACAATAAATACAAAGTCGCAATAATCATTCATTAGCTTTTCAATCACTGGGACAAAATATCTGACTTATGCAATGTAATGGAGAAAAGGTTTATCTTCGCTCACAATTTCAGAGGTTTAAGTCTGTGGCTGGCTGGCTCCAAAGCAGAAAAGCATGGCAGAGGCGCCTTGCAGAGGAGAGCTGGCTATCTCATGGTAGCTGTAAGCAGGGGCAGGGGCAGGGGGGGAAGCCAGGGCAAATGATGTCCCCTTCGGTGACTGCTTCTTCTACCAGGCCCCAGCTGCTGACAGCACACTCAGCCATGAGCTCATCCATGAACAAATCCACTGATGAGGTCAGCCACCCCTACCTGAGATTTAATCACCTTCTAAGAGCCACGCCTCTGAATAAGCTACGTTGGGGGGACTTTTTATATTTAAACTATAACAAATGATAAACTCCAGGGAGAGGATGTAATTCAGGAGTTTATGGGGGTTTAACTATTATTTTAATATTTATAATAAAAGATGGTTCCGGCACCTGCCTTGAAAGCACAAGGACCCGAGTTCGATTCCCGGTACCAAAAAATAAATATTTATAATAAAAGATAGGGGAATGTGATTAGGAGGGAGTTTATGAGGCCTTCAATTTTTATTTTATTCTTTATAGCTTGTACATAAATTGTAAATCTTCTGTTTATGTGAAGTATTTCATAATACTCATTTCACACCCTCATTTTTCTGATGAGCAGTGGGCAGATAGAAGTTTCTTCCCGTCTTTGAGCTAATGTTTGGAATCCACATGAAGGCTGATGGTGGCACTGCAGAATCATGGCCCCAGCCCCATACCACATTGTCTTCATACTTAGAATGTTTCCTGAAACGTCCATGAGCATCTTTGATTGTGTCTGCTGTGCCAGCATAATTATTAATAGTGCTTTCGACAGTGTTGTAGTTTGGAGAATGAATTATATCAGGTTCTACCTATGTGTGGGTGACACCTTCATTCTCGAGTTCAGAATGTTCAAAGAACTCAGATCCGGCCGGGGATTTAGCTCAGTGGTTCCATCGCCTGCCTGGAAAGCACGAGGACCTGAGTTTGATCCCTGGTACCAAAAAAAAAACCAAACAAACAAAAAAACTCAACAAAACTCAGAGCCCACCGATTTTATAGATGACAGCAGAGCACCCTTGAATCAATGATTGAATTCAGTCCTCCATTTGCAGGTCCCAAAGCTAAGAATGGAGTCTGGATCTCCTCACCTCTTCCAAGTTTCTGGTTTGTGCTCTATCTTTGTCTTAAAACGAGTCCTACAGTAGACCTAGAAAATGCTGACTCCATAAATAGGAGTGATTGGATTAACATCATTGATTCTTGTGTCTAGAAAAGATTTAGGGAGATGGCCTTTAGAGTACACAGCAGATTGCTGGAAGTTGGCAGCAATTCAACATGACAAGTGTGGTGTTTTTCTTGATTTGTAATATCCCTGGGTTATAATTCACAGAGTGATAAGTCTTTGGCCTATGAATCTATGCAAGCAATTTCATCTGCCACAGAGAGCTAAGAAAACCCACAAAACCACAATAAATGCCTCTTATGTAAGGATCTTTGTCCACCTCATTCAGTATCTATCTTTGCCAGCAGTCACTATCACAGAGGGGACCTGTTATGGCTTATATCCAGGGTCTCCCTAAAGCCTCATGTAGTCATAGGTGGGGAGTTTTGAAGGTGGCTGGATTAGGGGGTGTGACTGTGAGTAAGGGTTCGATACTGGGATTCAGGGTGTAGATAATGGAAGCCCCACCCTGGGTGTGGCTGGCACAATAGGGTTATAGCATGGGTGAAATATAAAAGGAGAGGAGAGGGAAGGCTGGCTTGCTGCCTTCTACCTGCCCTCCCACACCATGATCTTTTTTCTCCTCTATGAAGCCCCTCTGGCATGCAGCCCTGCTTTGGAAGCAGCTGATTATGGACTGAAACATCTACAAACTGTGAGCTAAAATAAACCTTTCCTCCTTTAACTTTGGGTGTCAGGTATTTTGTCTCAGCAATGAGAAAAGTAACTAAGACAGCATCTTTGTACTCCATGGCATCAGGAGGAAGAAAGGAGGGGATGGAAGGAATGGTATTCCCAGTGCTCCACTTAATAACAAAGAATACTCTAACTCAGATCTCCAAAGAAGTAGCTTCAGTCTGGATATAAAGAATTCTTTTAGTTTATTATCAACTCTGTAATACATAGTACTTCTCCATTTGTCCAAAGAACCACATAGTAGAAGCTTTTTGTATTTTATAATGATATGAGACATAAATAGACTTATTTGAAATATATAGTGTGATACATATATAAATCCTATGCGTAGACAAATACTTTTATTTCTTTAAATCAGATACACAAATTTAAATACAGTATAGTTCTCTTCTCTGAGAAACCCAAAGTGGAAATAAATCAAAGGGCAAAATAAAAGGTAATAGCAGGGAGACAGATCTGTCATAAATGGGAAGGGTACCAAGAGATGGAGGTACAGAGGGGAAGGAGGGGAGGAGGATGTAAAAAGAATGAAGATGCATTATGTCCATGTACCAACTCCCCACAATGAATGTCATCATTGTGTACCACAAACATGTACTAATGAAAACAAAAATTTTATTTCTCTTGAGTAACCACCACAGAGTACAATATCTGGATCATGTGATACATTTGTTTAAAGTTTTAAGAGAACTGCTAAATTTTCCAGGGTGATTTAATTATTTAAGATTCTCCCAGCAGTATGAAAATTCTAGTTTTTCCATATTTTCACTAAGACTTAGCTCAGTCAGTTGTTTTTATTTTAGTCATTCAAGTGGATGTATAGAAATATCTCCTTGTAGCTTTAATATGCATTTCCCTGATGATTAATGATGTTTATTTTTTGTAAAGTTTTTTTTTTTTTAAGTGAGATGAAGTTTCATTAAGCTGCTCAGGCTGATCTTAAATTCCTTAGTAATTGGAACCACAAATATGCCCAGCTAAGTGTCCATTTTTAAATTAGATTGTTTGATTTTTTTACTATTGAGTTACAAAAAAATATATTCTAGATAAAAGACTTTTGTCCAATATATTTCTCAACTACTGTTTTCCCAATCTTTGACTTGCCCTTTTTACTTTTGCAATCTTTTAAAGACCAGATTTAAAAAAAAATTGGTATGTTTTTTGCTTTAGTAGTTCCTATTTGTAGGTCCTGAGTCGCGCAGAAGACACCGAATCAGCCCTCTGCAGATAGGCAGGGCTGTGCACGCTCTACCAAGGTCCTGAGTCGTGCGGAAGACACCGAATCACCCCGCTGCAGACAGGCAGCCACCTGATTCCACTCTACAAAGACGCAGAGGACACCAGACCACCAGACCAAGGTATTGAGTCCCACTGTTCCCGGCCCAGAGGTAGGGGCTTCTGAGCCGTTGTCCCACTGCTCCTGGTCCAGAGGGAGGGGCTTCCCAGTCACCATTCCTCCCGCTGCTCCCAGCCCAGAGGAAAGGGCTTTTGGGCCACCTTCTGTCCCG
>NW_004624869.1:4296629-4306788 GCF_000247695.1 Heterocephalus glaber
AAAAAAAAATCACTTACAAAGGTAAATCCATTAGGATTACAGCAGTTTTTTCAAAACAAGCTGTAAAGCCCAGGAGACCTTGGAGTGAAGTGTTTCAAGCCCCACCGCCCCGCCAAAAAACAACTTTCAACCCAGACTAATGTATCTTGGAAAACTATCTTTCCAAATCAGTGGAGAAATAGGGACATTCCATGACAACACATTAGGAAATTCATAACCACCAACTCAGCACTCCAAAAAATTCCCAAAGGTATCCTAGATAGAGGCAATGAAGTCAACAGAGCCAAAAAGTCTGATAGAATGAATACATCAAGTAGGATAAGCAATTAAACAAAATGGGAAAAAATAAAAGACCCCACAACAGAAAAATAATGCAAGGAGTCAGTACCTTTCAGCAATAACTCTCAGTGTAAATGGCCTCAACCCCACAATTAAAAGACACAGATTGGCAAACTGGATTAAAAAATGGTATTCTACATTCAAGAGAGATATCTAGTCCAAAAAGAAATTCATAGATTAAAAATCGAAGGATGGAAAACAATTCCATACACCAAGTCCTTGAAATAAACAGAGATAGCAACCTTATTCTCAGAGAAAGTGAACTTCAAGCTAAAACTGATCAAAGAGACAAAGAAGGTCACTATATACTAGTTAAGGGAACAATTCAGGAAGAGATAACAATTGTAAATGTATACACACTGAATACTGGTGCACACAACTTTGTAAAACAAACACTACTGGACATAAAAGATCAGATAACATCAACACAATCATATGGGAGACTTCAACATCCAGTTTCACAAATAGACAGTCAAGTAGGAAAACAACAACAACAACAACAGCAATGAAATGTCAGAATTAAACCATAACTTGAACAAGTGGACTTCATAGATATGTACAGAGGTACTCAGCTACTCCCCTTCCAGGCATTTTCACCAAAGGGTTAAAGGCATGATATTACAGTAATACGTGTATTAATATGTACCCACATAAGTAAAAAAATAAATAAATAAATATGTACCCACATTTATATCAGCACAACTCATAAAAGCTAAATCTTGGAAATGGCGTGTATATCCGTCAACAGATGAAAAGATAAAGAACATGTGATATTTATACATAATGGGTTACTACTTTGACATAAAGAATGATAAATTTGAGTCATTTTTAGGAAAATGGATCCTTCTTAATTGAGACTATAATGTTAAGCGAAATAAGTAAGACACACAAGCTTAAATATCACATAACTTTGCCTATATGAGAAACTCAAAGTATAAATAATTTAGAAAATAAAATAAAATATAGACAATATGAAAGAGAGATCTTTTGCAAATGGGAAGGTGATCTAGAGACAGTGGGAGAGGGAGGGAAAGAAGGGAAAGAGAATAAAAAGAATTAAGATACGTGAGTTATGTGCACATACTTCCCGAGATGAATGTGAACATTCGGTACAATAAACTATTCAGCTATCCCAGCTTAGTTTGGTAAAAAGATCATCCTTTCTCCATTCAAATGCCTTGTCATCTTTGTTGAAGTTCAACTGATCATACATATGTGGATTCTTCATTCTATTCTACTGATCAATATGCTTATCTTTACACCAGCATCCAGCTACCATAATTACTTTTTATATTATATATTTGTATTTTACATAATTACTTTATAATATTTTGAAATTGTTTTCTCTAATTACTTTTTATATGAAGACTACAAAATTTTTAGATTTACATTCATTAAAACCTCATCTAGTCTTTCTATAGACTAAGAAGTTTTAATTTTCCCTTCTTTTATCCCTATCCAAAAACTTGATAATAAGAACTTTATTTTTTCTTTATCCCTTTGCTTTATTCCTGATGTGATTTCTTTGTGTATGAAACACACACAAACACACACACACATATTTATACACACATCTGTAAAAATAACAACATTTACATATATATGTATAGCACAATGCTTGGCACATTAGGAGGTACAGTAAAGAGTTGGTTCTTTTCTTCCATTGTTATTATAAATATCACTATTATTATATCACTATTATTGTTCTTATTATTAATGCAGATGAGTTTTGTTTCTAAAATATGAAAGACAACGCACTCTAGTTTGGATGCCAGCCATTGACCCAGGTTAATTTCTATAATAAACTTGGCAATAACTCATGGGTTATATATTAGCTATTCTAGCAGACACATTGAGTATCTCATTGTGCTTTTAATTTGTATTTCACTGTTGATTAATGACATCACGCATAACGATGTTGTATGCTTCTTGAGACATAATAGAAAATTCAGATGTTATTACTTTGTGAGTATAATTTAAATTCTTTCTCCTTGAATTATAACTGAACATATTCTCACACTGATTCTTTTTTAACGATCTTGCCCATTCATCTATCCTTCAGAGACCATTATATAGTTTGTCTAGATCAAATTAACATTTAAAACAGACTCGTGGATTAGTGGAACAGAATAGAAGATACAGAAATAATTCCAAGCACACTCAGATACCTTATCTTGGACAAAGGGACAAAGGGGCCTAACACCTTCATGGGAAGAAAGATATTCTCTTTAATAAATGGTGCTGGAAAAACTGGTTTTCTACATCCCTTAAATTGAACCTAGACCCATATCTCTCACCACGCACTAAACTAAAATAAAAATGCATCAAAGATTTGAAATACAAAAACAGAAACACTTAACCTGATGGAAGATAAAATAGGTAAAACTCTTGAAGACATAGATATAGGCAAAGACTTTATGAACAAAACCCCAGTTGCACAGGAAATATTACAAAGAATCAACAACTAGGATCACAACAAATTAAAAAGCTTTTGCACAGCAAAAGAAACCATCAACAGAGTGAAGACAGCCCACAGAATGGGAAAAATTTTTTTGCCTGCTGTTCCTCAGACAAACGACTACTATCTAGAATATATAAAGAACTAAAAAAATTGGAAGCCCAAATTTAAAGACTCAATCCAAAAATGGACACCTGAAATAAATAGACATTTATCAGATGGAGAAGCACAAATAGCAAATAAATACATGAAAAAAATGTTCAACATCAGTGGTCATTCAAAAATGCAAATTAAAACAACACTGAGATTCCATCTCACGCCAGAAAGAATGGTTATCATCAAGAAATTAAACAATAACAAATACTGGTGGGATTGTGGGGGAAAAAGGAACCCTTCTCCACTGTTGGTGGGAGGGTAGACTGGTGCAACCACTGTGGAAATCAGTGTAGAGATTCCTCAAAAAACTAAAACTAGGGCTGGGGATTTAGATCAGTGGCACTGTGCCTGCCTTGCAAGCACAAGGTCTTGAGTTAGATCCCTGGTACCAAAAAAACCAAACCAAAACAAACAAAAACATACCTAAAACTACAGGTTCCATTTGACCCAACTATTTCCTTTCTAGGTATCTTGCCAAAAGAATTAAAAGCATCATACCACAGTGATACATGCACACTTATATTTATAGCAGCACAATTTATAATAGCTAAATCTTGGAAATAGCCCATACACCAATTAAAAGATGAATTGATAAAGAACATGTGGTATTTATATACAATGAAGTACTACTCTGCCATAAAGAGAGATAACCATCAATCATTTGTAGGAAAATAGATGCACCTTGAGACCATAATCTTTTTCTCGTACTGGGGATTGAACTTGGGACCTTGTACTTGCTAAGCAGGCAGAGGAACCACTGAGCTAAATCCCCAGCCCTTGAGACCATAATCTTAAGTGTAATAAATCTGAAACACAAGTTTAAAATATAGCATTGTTTCCTTGTGTGAGAAACCCAAGGGGTAAATAAGGAGCAAAGTGAAGGATAGATATTGGGAAGTAGGAAGAACATGTTCAAATGGGAAGGGGAACAGGGAGGGGAAGGGAGAAGGGAAAGAAGGGAAAAGAAAAAAAAGAGAATAGAAGGAAAAAATAGAAACAAAGCTTTTGTAGAATGGGAGGGGAAGAGGAGTTGAAGGGAAGGGAGAGAAATGGGAAAAAAGAAGAATTAAGATATGTACAGGTACAAATTCCCTATGATGAATGTGATCAATATGTATGATAAATATGCACTAATAAAAAAATTAAAAAACACAAATTAACACTTAATTGTCTGAGAAGATCTAAATTTACTTTTTTTTTTTTTTTAACATTTTAAGTAAGAGTTACCCTCCAGTGGCCCTAAGGAAACTCTACTGTGGTTTCTTCTCTCTGGAGAGAACAATGTATTTGTCCCCGTTGTTTGTTTTCTGTCATAAACCAGTGTTTTATTGATGACAAAACTCTTCAACCCTCGACCACAATCCCCATAAATACAGCTTTAAGGTTTGGGAAAGTGTGAACACTGAACTCAGAGCACCAGGCTTATATCCCTGCCTCCTTTGCTTTATGAAACCAGTTAAATTTTTGTTCAAATTTCAGCAAATTTCTATTCTCAGTGGTGTGGTGACTTTAACCGGGGGAACTCAGCTCCCCCCAGCCTTCGGGAGGAAAAGCAAGGGAGGCTGACAGGCAGAGTTGTTAAATGTTAAATCAAAAGCTGAAAAGTCATTGAATGTAAAATAACTCAAACTCCAAGTGAGAGTTCAGGAGGAACTTCTCCGAAGGAGGGGGGAAATGTCAAGCCAGCAGCAACTGAGGGAAAAGTCAAAGGAAGGGTGGAAGTGTCCTTTTTCAGATGCAAAGGGATACTCTGTCTTTAGCTCCTCCCCACGCTCTCTTTTTAAAATTAGGCTGAGGAAAGTGACAAGCCCTGGAAAAGATAGATGGAGGGAGAGCAGGAGAAACTGCTGGCTGAGCAAGAACTGCAGGGCCAGAGGGAGAGAGGCTGAAAAGGATCTGAGAACCTGGGAGAAAAGCTGCCCACAGCAGGAACATGAGTTAAGAAGGGTGACCTTACAGAAATAGAAAAAGTGACCTCTCTGTAAATTCTAGAGAGAAAAGACGAGGACATTAACTAGTTACGAACACAGAGTTGTTACATGTTGGGGAGTGAAAAGACCTAGAGATCATAAAATCTAACCCCTGCATATTGTGGATAGTTAAGAGATGGGAAGAATGAGCCATCCATCCAAACTGGTACTAAGTACATGTTTGCACTTGAAAAAAAAAAGAAAGAAAAGAAATAATGCCCCTGAACTTCAGAGAAACTCCGAAAGATACTTTCAATAAAACTTCATGGTTGTATGTTCCTCCAAGTGCAACACACCCATGTCTGAGAAGCACCCGTTTCACTGGCTTGCCTGAGAGCCCACAGTTTGTTTTGTGAGGTTATTTTAAATGTTGTTTAAAGCCCTTTGAAAGAAATATTGTTATCACATTTGCTGCTTCATCAAAAGTTCCGTTCATTTTTAATTAAAAAAATAATTTTGTTCAAGCTGTTTGAATAGAATTATGGCATATGAATTCAATGCTGTATACCAGAGGTGGAGTGGACCAGGGCCAGAGAGGACCTCCTTGCTGCCACCATCCTACTCAGCCTGGGTCTGGCCAGGGCTGCCAGAGGAGACCAGCGGGCCTTCCTGCCTCTTGCCTTGTCCTTTCCCGGTACATCTTGAGTGCTATCTCTGAATGGCCTTTGGTAAAGTAAATCTGATCCTAGCACTCTCTAGCCAAACACTCTTGGTAGCAGCTTGCTGACCCCTCCTTTGCCTCCCTGTCCTCTTCTCCTCTGCTCTCCTTACTCACCTGAATGCCATGTACTCAGGCTCTTTCACTCTTCTGTTCCTTCTAGCTCACCAGACCAGCCTCCTCTCCGTATCTTTGCTAGCAGTTCTTTTCTGCCTACTATGTCCCTCTTCACTTCCTACTCTATCTACAGAATACCTCCTCACTGCTTGAAGTTCAAAGCAGCACTTTTCTTATACTCCCAGTTAAAACTAACCACTACCCTTCCTGTGTCTTACTCCTTCCTGCACATTTGTCCTAACAGCTGTAATATTTTATTGCATTCTATTTGTATACATTTGTGTAGAGAAACCAGTGATTTTCAAGCTTCAATGTACATCCAAAATTTTTGTTTAATATGCAGAACTTCTTGGCTTCATCTCCAGAAATACCAATTCAGTGGGTTGTCCACAGGCATGTCTGAGCCTAAGGAGAGCTGACCGTAAAACAAGTGTCATTCCCTGCTAGAGGTATGGACTTGCTAAGGGCAGAGGGCAAGCTGGTCTGTTCCACCCACTTCTTCCCAAGCATCAGCTCCCAAGAGTATCAGTTTTAGAGGTCTCAACACCCCCTTCCTCCCCTCCCACTCTCTTGGGGGTAAAATATGCAAAACTCATTTATATTCCCACAAGTAGGTGAGAATAACATTCCGGGCCATCACCATTCAATAATGGAGGCTTTGTGTGAAGTAGTGACAGGTGAGAGGAATGATTTCATTTTTCACTTTGACAATTGGGTGAAGCAGATTCCTGGCAGTTCTGCAAAGGTTTTATGCCCACATAGTTACCCAAGGGATCTGCTTAGCAACCAAGAGTTGCTGCAAAGAGGAGAAAAAGCAGACACTTCTCTCAGTGGCATCTTGGATTCTAAGATGCTCGAGAGGAGAGGAGAGGGCCAGCCCTGCCTGGGGGTACGGCTTGTTCTGTGGTCTCCAGAGAGGCCAGTCCTGAATGCCCCAGCCTCTCATAAAACACCGGAGTCCACGCAAAGCTCACCAAGTGTTGGTCCCTGAGAGACTTGCCTATGCTTTCCTACATTTCTTCTTTGTGCAGCTATTTTTTCTGACTATAACAGTCAATGAATTTGTTGCAAAGTTTGGAAGAGTCCATGCCTGGATTCTGTGCTAAGAAGTATGATCAAAACGTAGGCACTTGGCAAACCAAACGATCTGTTATTTCATAAAGCTGAGAGTGCAGAATTGGGTGTATGTCTCCAACATATTAAACCTTAGAACTGAATTTAAGCCCCAGGTAATAGTCTCTCTCACTCCCACAGAGCAGGACCCTAACTCTAATCTCATCACAAGCTGGGCTGATGCAGAGATTTGCTTCTTGCTGGTAAATCTGGTCCCCAGAGGAAAGTGCATGGCAGGGATTAGGGAATTCCAGTATTTTTTCTAAACCTCGGCCATCTTGTAATTCCTTCAGCCTCCCTGGTAGAATGAGTTAGGGGCAGCATGAACCTTTGGTGACCCTGGCTTTCACATAGTAAGACACATCAGCCAAGGGCCCAGGCATTCCCTCCTGCCAATCAGGCTTACTGTTGAAAATCTGGAAGATACAAAAAAAGCAGAAAAATAAAATAAAAATCATAATTAACCCCACAGATATACTATATTTCTTTTACTCTAAAGCACTCATTCCTTACCTTCTAATGTTTCTTACTTTGGAATAAACCTTACAATTAATGTATGTTTGATGTGCTCATTATTTCTATCTAAAAAATTTGTGTTAAGCCTCTGGTATCTCTTTCAGTTATTAGTATTTCAGAAATGAAGAAATATGGTAAGTACAAATAGTCTTTTAAAAACATAGTTATTAATATTAGAGTATGTCAATAAGTAGTGAAGCCTTGATTTATAATGACTATAAAATCATATGAATATATTCAGCTAAACTCTACCCATTGGCATTTAAGTTACTTGTAATTATTTCTCTTGTTTTGTTTTAGTGTTGTGGATAATGCTGTGTATCTAATTTGCTCCAAATATTTTTTTCTTTAAGAAGTTGTCCTCGAATTCAGGATATCAGCTTTTTAACATGCTTGGTTTCATATGACCGTATTGCTCCCCAGAATAGTTACCCACCTTAACCTCCCATCACCATTGTCTGATTGTTCTTGTCTCTCAGCATGGTTGACAGCATCAAAAGTTACTGATCATTGTCACAAAGTGGATCTTTCCAATTACAAGCTTGTCCACCTTTACTTGTATCCTGCAGCTCCATGTCAACTCTCCCTTCCTCTAGTCCAGTCTACAGTGTCCTGGGAAAAACAAAACAAGCATGCTCATTGTGACCCCAAACACACATAGTACTCTGGTGGATTCAGCTGATATAGAAGAGAGTTTTGCCTGGGTGAGAGGCCACCATGAAAGCCCACAGCCCAGACAGGCAGAAAAATGTCCGTGCCCTCCCCTCTGTTCATGCCCAGGGCTCTCACTAGAAAGTGCAGCCCAGGAGCAGGCAAGGGTGTATCTGGATGCTTGGAGCTTGATGGTTTGGTTTCTGCCTGTACCATCTCTCTCTTTTCTCTGCCCTGGTGCTCAGGATTGAAAAAACCTTGAGCTTCCTTCAGTCTCTTTCAGGTGAGCACCATGTTGTGTTTCAGCTCCATCTGGCTTTCCCAGAAGTGCAAGAGAAGGTATGGGCTTGGGTTCAGGGGAAGCCATATAGCACATTTTAATGAGCTTCTGCTATAGGAAGGGTGATATTTAGTACTGTAGGAAAGATGAGATTTCATTTCTGTGAGAGCTATTTATGTTCCCTGGATCCCATCCTTATTCCGATCCATCTGCTGGCTCCTTGGGCATAGGCAGGGGACTTTTCTCAGGAGAAGCATTACATGCCTGTTCCTCAGAATCACAGGCAGAGCAGACTGGACTGTGACAAATGCACACCTGCTATATTTACCAAAAATTTTTTTTCTTCTTTTCTGGATTCCCAAAGAATAATGTACCGAAACAGAGTCTTGCGGACATTACTCAGCCAGATGGCATCTACCCAGGTTAAGTAGAGAATGTCTGAGGCTGAATATGCCCAAATCACACATTGTTATTTACCTGCTTCTTTACAAGGTATACGGATTCTCTCAAGACTCAGATATGTGGGGCTTTAGGTCCAGCTTTTTAGAGTGAAATCAGTTGGCTTTTCCACAGTAAGGTGACTCAAGAGATCTAGCAGGCTAAGCTCCCCTGAACTACAACAGCTTATGTTTAAACAGTTTCCAGAACAAAGGGGGTTTATATGATTTCTGAAGCAGGTAAGGTGCGGTTAGAGTAGTGCTTACAGGAGAAAGAGCCAAGGAGCATTCCCAAGGGTCACTTCTGGGAACAGTAGATTTGGACAAGAGAGAAGAGGATTTTAAATAGAGGGCTAAGGAAAATATCCTTTCCCAAAATAGAGTGGAAGTAGAGTTTTGGATTAGGTAATAGTGGTGGTGGGGAAACAGATTCCCCTGGGAATTCCTCAAAGGAGTCTTAGACGGAAATCACCTATGCTGGCATCTCATCCATCTGGAAGGGCTGAGAGGTTGATCCAGTCATCTGGGCACAGCCGTCTCCAAAGAGCAGCCTGTTACCCCTGAGCTGAGCAGAGCAGATTGAGAAAGTATAGAGTCAGATATAATCCTATGCTCCAAGGGCCTCAGAGCACAGGAGAGACAGGAAGAAGGCCCACGCACAAGGAGACTTCCTGCCTGGGGCCAGGGTGGGATTCATCACACGTTCTCTTCCACCAAGTAAGGAGAGGGTTTTGCTCAACAACCCTTAACAGGGTTGGTCTCTGTTAGGGATCTTGTAGGGGGAACTGTGGGGAAGGGGGTTTCTAGCCTATCTGGGATGGGATTTCCAGGCCTATACCTTCTGCTTCCTTTTGGAAGACAAATCATAGAAAACAATAAAATATAAGAAGAACTAAAAGGTAATAAATTGGATTTAAATCCTATAATAAAAGAAGACTAAAAGATTAAAATGAGCTTAAAGCCAAATATTTTAAGCAAGAAAAGACATTTTAAAGTAAAGTTAAAAGTAAGCAATTTCAGGCTGGAGGTTTAGCTCAGTGGTGCCACTGCCTGCCTTGCAAGTGCAAGGTCCTGAGTTCGATCCCCAGTACCAAAGAAAAAAAAGAAAAAGAAGTAAGTTTTAATATAAAGAAAAATAATAGTTTTTAAAATGAGAGAAAAGACCTTAAAATAAAAAAATAAAACTTAAGAAATTTGGGTCTAGAAAGTTGGAAGAAAAGTTACAATTCAAATAAAATAATTTTGAATTTTACATTTAAAGCAAGATGCAACTAGAAAGATTTAAAATAAGATGAATGACTGAACTCCTATAGAGATTCAAAACCTGAAAATGAAACTATAAATGATTGAAATTAAAAACTAAGAGGCATGACAAGGGGTATCACAATCCCCAACTTGAAACGATATTACAAAGCTACTATGATAAAAAACAGCATGGTCCTGGCAAAAGAACAGACCTGAGGA
>NW_004624869.1:4307882-4336160 GCF_000247695.1 Heterocephalus glaber
ATAATTTGAAATAGGAAGAAAAGTCCAAAGAGGTGGGGGTGATGGGAGGGGAAGGGGAAAGGAAAGAAGGGAAAGGAAAAATTATGAGAAAAGAAACAAGAATGGAAATGAAGTCTACGTAAATAGGGAAGTGTGGAGGGGGTGAAGGGTGCACAGGTAACGGGGAAAAAATAAGAACAAAGATACATCATGTACAGGTACAAGCACCCAATGACAAGTGTAAACATATTGTATACCTAAAATGTACCAATAAAAGAACTTAGGAATAAAACAAACAAACAAACAAACTAAGAGCCATGAGGCAGACGTTAAAAACATGTTAGTGAGTGAGGGTAACAATAACATAAGAATCATACAATGGATGATTAAGAGCTACACTGAATGTTTAAATGAAAAAAAAACTTATTACAGTAAAAGACATATTGACAAGAATGCTGGGAAAAGTGTGAAGAAAGGAGGGATATTCTGACGAAGATTAATAGCAATGTATCTTTTACTGTAATTGTTTTTAATTCAACATTCACCATACTTTTGAATCACTCCTCACTGATCACATGCTTCTGGAAATTTCTATCAAACTAAAACATTAAAGTGTATCCTCATTTACCTCATTCATTTGGATCTGGAACCATGTGACTTCTGCCTCTCTCCAAGGTAAATGTCTTGAATTGATTCAGGATATCAAGGCAACCATGGGATCACAACTAAAGGTACTCATGAAAAAGGACTTCCAGAACTGCTCCAGAAAGGGGCAAGAACAATGGGATAAGTGTGTTTGAAGGAGTAGGGAGTGTTTTGAGGGGGATTAATAGCTATGCATTTTTTACTATAATTTTTTTGGAAAAAGTTGGCATATATATCTATCATAATTTTTATTACACCTTGAAAACACTGTTTGAGTCAGCTTTGCATCACTGTAACAAACACTTGAGATAAACAGATTATAAAAACCAAAGGTTTAATTTTGGCTCACAGTTTTAGAGGATTCCGTCTATGGTCAGTTGATCCTGCTTCTCTGGGCAAGGTAGAATGTCTGGGTGGGAAGGCATGGAAGAGCAAAATTACTTACCTAATAGTCAGGAAGTGAAAAAGAAAGAGAAAGAAGGGTCTGGGAACCCACAATCCCCTTCAAGAACAACTCCCAGTCATCTCAAGACCTCCCACTAGGTCACTTCTTCAAGTTTCCTCCATCTCCCAGTCACAACGAGCTGAGGAGCAAGACTCCAGATGTGGGCCTCTGGGGGACATTTAAAATCCAAACTATAGCAAGTATAAAATAAAAGGGAAAATATATGGGATGAAGAAAATTGAAGTTCTTTAAAAAAATTTTTTTTCCTGTACCGAAGATTGAACCCAGGAATACTCTACCCTTAAACTAACATCGCCAACCCTTTTTACTTTTTATTTTGAAACAAGGTCTTCCTAAGTTGCCCAGGGTATTCTTGAACTTATGATCCTCCTGCCTCAGCCTCCAGAGTAACTGTGATTGTAGACATGTCCCACCATGTCTAGCTAATTTTTAATAGAGAAATGGGTAGTAGAAAAAGAGGCTAAGGAGGAAACAGAGTCAATAG
Organism: Heterocephalus glaber; assembly: GCF_000247695.1. Next base: position 4,309,457 of record NW_004624869.1, read on the forward strand.
GAAAATCCAGTGAGTACCAGTTCCTGACATTGCTCCTGCCTCTTCTGAAGTGTGGGTTCGAGTTGTAGGGGTGCCTTTTAGTTGAGGAGGGTGAAAAACCAGTGGGAACTTCTCCTCTATTCTGTCCTGGACATGGTCCTCAGGGCTTCTGAATTGGTCTGACCCCAACAGTGACTCTCCTTGCTCCTTCACTCACTGTGGTCCTGAACGAAAGCAGTCTTCCAGAGCCCTGCAGGCACAGGTCAAAGAAAAGTGCACATCTTGCTGTCCCCACCCCATGGGAGAGTGGATGCAGAAATGAGTGAAGAAGAAATAAAATAAGGATGGGGGTACAACGTCCAGAACCGGAAACCATTTGCTAACACCTTCTTTTCATGTCCTCTGCACCACAGCATAAATACCTGTGGCAGGAAGTTCATCTCCTATAAAGTTGCTAAAACTACCCCATATGTAATTATATATTCTTACTGTATCGGTTCAAATTTTTGCAGAATAAAGTATAACCTAAAGAGAAGCCAGAAATAGTTCTTGGTTTCCATTGCCAAATTTCTTTGCAAAATGTAAGTGTGTGAGAATTTAAAATTAGATAATCAGCTAACAAGTATTTGCTGAGTATCCTGTGTTCAGGGCCTGGCATACTTTCCTGGAAGCAATGAGGACAACATCCTAGCCTTGGCTGGCACCCGAGGGCTGCTGGGCTGAATCTGGGCTTGTGTTCATGACTTCAGCCTCCTTCTCATCAGTCTGATAGCCAGACAATGTGTCTGGGGAAGGTGTGCTCTTCCTGAATCCTTCTATAAAAACATCCAGGTGTGTTTGGATTTTTTCCATCTTTTTGAGGTTTTTAATGCTGTGGTTCATTTCTACCCCCTGAACTCAATTTCTTCTGCCTAAGATCTGACTGCACCCTATGGAGCAGCAGATAGGATACTCTGGAAAATCTTGGAGTGGCATTTTGAGATCAGTTTCAGATTTTCACATCTCAATTACCATGTATCTCAGCCTGTTCAGGCTGCTATACCAAATGCTGTAGACTGGGTTACTTATAAACAACAGAAATTTATTGCTCACAGTCCTGGAGGCTGAGAAGTCCCTGATCAAGACACCAGCAGATCTGACTCATAGTTGGCCCCTTATTGCTGTGTCCTCACTTGGTGGGAGAAGCAGATGAGCTCCCTCAGGCCTCTTTTGTAGGGGCACTAATCCCATTCAGGGCATAGCCCTCATAGTCTACTCATCTCCCAAGGGTGCTGCCTTTGAAACCATTGCTCTGAGGAGAGTGGCTTTCAAACGTGTGAATTTTGGTGGGACACAAACATTTGGAGACAGCACCATGTGACTCAGTTTCTCCAACCCTTATCAGCCTATCGGCAACGGAGAAGTCTTGTGAACAAAAATAACCCAAGTGTCACTCCCTGTCCCCCCAACCCCAACTAAGGTAGGATATTGAGTCCCAAGTGCACTTCTAAGTCTTATTCTGTCATAATTTTAATTTTATTAGTATGTATTTGCAGTGCATTATTATTGCATTCATCCAGGGGAGTTGGTACATGTACAGTCTTAATTCTTTCTTTTTAATCTCCTTCCCCACCCCCTCCATCTCTTGTAGTGTCTACAGCATCTCACACAATGCCACTGTGTCCTTTGCTCTCCCCTGGCTTCCATTTGACCTTCTCATTGTGAGTCCTCTTGAGGCCTGTGTGCTACCATCACTGGTGACCTGTCAGTGGCAAGTGTGACCTGGGCAGGAGCCTATATCCCCTCCTGAGCCTCAGGCTGAGATGGACGGACCTGCAAAGATGTGGCCTTCTCAGGAGCTCCCTCTAAAGGGCCAACCCTGTACTTTGTCAGAGCTGTACTTCACCTCTGGCCAGGGCCCCAGCACGTTCCACACAGGCCTAGAAAGAACACCTACTTTCGGCACTGGGCCCTTTGTCGTTACCTGCCTTTGGAAACAATGTGCTGAGCCCCTTTCTGAATTTCTGCCTGGAGTCCCTTTCTCCACAAGACTAGGACACAGAACCCTGGCACTGCCTCCTTGGTTGGGTCGGAGGCTACTGTGTAACACAGACACCATGCTGTTCTCCCAGAAGGATGGGAACTCTTTTCCCGCCCTTTTTAGGACAAATGATGCTTATCCAAGTCATCTGCTGGGAAGCCTGCCCATCACTCAGAAGTGATACCAGTGCTTTATCTTGCTGGAGCACCAACCTTGGAATCCTGCTCCTGGTGGAAAAGGAATTCTGTGATCATTAGCAAGGCATTTGTCCATCCTGAGCCTCTGTTTTTTCATCTATAAAATGTGACCTTCCCTGTTCATGTTCATTTGTATCAAATGAGATCATTGAACACCACTATCTTCTAAAAAGGGTAAAGTGAATTGGAGGAAAAGCAGGAGTTGATTGCTTTGTTGTCCTTCAGTCTGGAGTGGCATATTTGTGGGAAACATGGTTTCCCTTTCCCTAATTAAATCTCATTGGTCTTGCTTAGTTTTTGTTAAACCAAAGATTAAACTTTATATAATTTACATGTGTATTTTCATATTTATGGAGAGACTAAAGTGTCACAGATGTTGGAAAAACAGAGAAAGACAATAACAAGATATTGGGTAGGTAAAGTTAATGAGTTCACTAGTTATTGAAGCAAAGCTATAAGGCAGATGGGCCATGGGGTTGGCTAATAGGAGAACCAGAGCCATAATTTCATCTGTGGCTACAGCTCAGGCAGACATTACAAATGGATTATAGTTTTCTGACTAAGCTGAAACTTGAGTCACATTTCTTCTCGACATAATTCTTACCAGTTTGGATTGGACTTAGTATGGTAGAGGAAACTGATTTTTTATGCTTGAAGGCTTGAAGAGTATAGTTAGATCAAGAAAGTCCACCTAACAACAGTAGCTGGGAGCTATGATCATTAAAAAAAAAAAAAAAAAAAAGCTATGTGGCCATATGCCAGAGGAAAGTGCTTCTTGAGATGCTCAGGTAGTTGGTGGTGGTTTGTGGAAGGGCCAGGACTAAAAGGTCAAGATGGAGGGAGGTGATCAGAGCTTGTGCTATAGGACTAAGCTATGCCTCTGTCCCCTGAAGCCTGCCTACACACACACACACACACACACACACACATTCAGCCCCAAGCTGTGTCACATATTTATATATCTGGATATTTAAATTTAGATGTAGATTTAAGTTAATTAAAATGAAACGCCTTTTAAAATGTGGTTCCCTAGTTGTATTAGCCACATGGCAAGTGCTCAGTAGCCACATGTGGCCAGTGGCTACTGTATTAGACAGCACAGATGTAGAGCATTTGCATCACACGGAAAGGTGTCTGTGCAACTGAGGCAAAGCCCACAGTCTGCCTTCTAATTCTGCTTCACAGCCCACATGACGGACTCACCCTGTCCTGGTGGAAGTTAGTCATGCTGATGCATTAGGAGAAACTAACCTCTTGCCGTCCTCCCTCACCTATGCAGACAGAAGGATCAGAGAGAAAACACACAATTTAGAAAATCAAAATTGTTTTTCTTCTACCCAAAAGTTACAGGAAGAACAGATGGCATTTTTAAAAAATGAAAATCTGAGATCAAAGAGAAGGAAAGAGCCAAGAATGAGTCTCAGGGTTGCTGTTGATTTTTCCTGACCACACAGCCAACTCCACATGATCATTGTTGTTTCTGTTAAATACACAAATGTTCTTAGTTTGAAGATTTGGGTTGTGGAAAAAAATATTACTTTAACATTCAGTAGAAAAGGAGATACTTGTTTTCACCCAAGTATCTTACAATCCTGTGCTTTCCATCCTGCCTGCTTGTCAGCTGTTTTGTGTATGAGGCAGAACAGATAGCTTTGACCTTGGAGCTGCTCCTTGGGGTTTTCTACAGATGGCTCTCAATAATAAGGTGTTTGCTCATTTGTTTCTAGGTTCTTTTATTTCAAAATAAAAGTGGAGCCAAATTGACCCACAGGGAGAAAACAGATTAAGCAAAACATGGTATCTCTTTAGATTTCTTATCCTAATGCACTGATTCCATCTCCCCGTGAAAGTGTCCCACCAGGATTCTGGCAATCACAGAACAGGGCAGGCCAAGAGGACGTTAAGCAGAGACATTAGTTCTGGGCAGGCACATGCTGAGGGCTAGGAAAGTGAGCTGAGGCTGACAGGACAGAGTGAGAGTCCAGGAGGTCAGCAAGAGGGTGAGCCTGAGATGTCTCAGTAGGTGAGATGGCACCTTGAGTCCGGCACAGGGCACTTCCCCTCTAGCCTTGTCCTTCTTCGGGTGGCTTCCAGCCTACTGGGTTATCTGGGGGTGGTTCCTGCCCTGATGGGCCAAAAAGAGATGGAGTCTACGTGTATTGAGCTTAAGGACATTTAGGATCATTTCCAGTATCCCTTCACAGAGTTTGAAGACACACCTGTGTGCTCGCTCAGCACAGACCCCTGAAGCCTGAACCCCACCTGTTGGTGCCTGGTCACCTAAGATATTCAATAAGCCTCTAACCTCAGGAAAGTCTAGGAAATACTCATCTACCCATTGGCTGACAAAGTGGGATCACAGAGCCCTGAGATCTCTTCATGACTCTTTCGGGCTGCCGAATTGGTAGAGTGGGGATGATGGGGGTGAACTGAACCTGTGAAACTCAATGTCCCCACTTCCGCTGACTCCTCATAATGAAAAGATAGCAGCAAATACTGATAGGAACCCTCTAAGTGCTATCCATGGACAGTCTCATAAATTTTTAACTCCATGCAGTAGGTATTATTATGATCCTTCTTTGATGGATGAGAGGCTAAGGCTACTTAGATAAGTAGAAAACTTCCCCAAGGTCACACAAGTAATAAGTGGCAGAGCTGAGGTGTAAATTGTAAAGCTCCTTACCATCGCACTACTCTAACCTTGAAAAAGCTACACTTATATTTGTCATGTATGTTTTTGGATGTCTGTTGGATATAGTTTTCAAAATAGGCTCCATTGCTTTAAAAAGTTTGAAAACACACATCTAGATGGATTGTCTACCTTTTATATCAGGAGAATCAAAAGTCTAGAGAGATAAAATAATTTGTGGCCACAAGGTCACAAATGGGGGTTGATGTCTTTCCCCAGAAAGGCCAGCTCTCATTTGCGAACTCTCCTGAGCCAGGAGAGTGCCTGGCCCAACACTGCACCATTCCTACCTGCAGAGAGGAGGCTTCTGCCGATCTCCCAAGGCTGTGGAAATCATCTGCTGAGGAATTATGGCTCCTGCTGAGGACTGGATCCAACATGAGGGACACTTAGCCAAAGGAGAAAGCAGAGGTCACAGTTTGGTGTGGCTAAATGTATCTTGTTACCAGGCACCATGACTTTGTTGGCCTGGAGTCCTCTCCTGAGTCTGACCTCTTTCAATCCCATTCTTCCATGCCTGGGTGGCTTGTGGCTTCTTGAACGACTGAACTGTTTTCTTCCTCATGTGGCTGTGTTTCAGATGCTGGTGACATTTATTTCTTCTCTGGATGGGCTCATCAATCACTTAGAGATGTTTTGCAACCAAAGGGCAAATGTATTTCTCAGGGGAGCAGCCTCCACCCCAGCACCCCCAAGTCAAGGCCAGGTCAGAAAAGGGCTTGGAGAGCAGCCAGCCCTGTCTTCCAAAACCAGACATCTGGGAAGTCAATGAGCTCTCTTTCTGGCCCCCCGGGGGTCAGACACCTGTAAGATGCCTGTGAGTACTGCTCCTGGAACATGATTCTGCCAGACTGCTGTCACTCCAAGAAGGGAGGATTATAGCTGCACACTTCTTCTGTGGGAACCTCGCTGAGCCTCCAGGGTGATTTATTTGATTGTATTTCCAAGACCCAGTGTTTTTTTTTCCAGGGTACTGTCAAAATTATTCTTCTGTGTTGAGGATTCCATTTTTTTTCACTTGGCTGAAATGGATTCACATAAAACACATTTGAGAGAAGCCCTCAATCTAGAGGATGCTCCTTGAATGATGTGACCGTTTGCACTCCTTTCTTTCGGAGAGGATTGGTCAGATGGGAGAGGCTTGGCTTCTCTTATGGGGTTTGGTCCTCTCAGGTTTCTAAGAAGCTGGATCCACCAGGTAGCCTTTAAATATTGCTTCTCACTGCATGGCAGATGGGTAGTTGAGAATTTCTGTCTACATCTTTCACAATAGCTATGCCCTTGATATGTCTTAGCAGAAAATCCTGCACCAGGCACATCTGACCAAGGCAGCCTGACATTCACATTAAGAGGGATCCTGCAGCACCATGCATCTGTCCCTAAGGTCCAGGGAGAGAGATGAGTGGATAAAATGAGGGTGGGAGGAAGCAGTCTGAATGGTGACAGCACAGAGTGGTAGATAAGACCATCAGACTTCCAAGCCACTTGGGTTTGAGTCTTGGCCATGCCACTTTCCAGCTGTGTCCCTGAGTGAGTTTTGGTGGCTTGTTCTGAAAATAAAAACTAATGGAATTGCTAGCATTAAGTGAGTTAATAAACATGAAATATTTGGGATGCATCTGGTAATAGTGTGTGCTCAAGTGTTAGCTGTTATTATTTATTCCGTGTTAGGAAACACTTGTGGGTCCCCTGGCCTAGTGTGGGGACCTGACCAGTGAGGGTTTGATTTACTCTAACTGATTTTTTTCACTGTTGGGCCTCCATGTTTTCCAGGATCCTGGAGGTGGGACAGACCATTCTAACCTGCCCTGAAACATGGGGCTCAGTTTCCAAAAGGCAAGGAGGCTGGAAGGAAAATGATTTCCTCAGGGTGAAGAGCCTCATGTTACACCCAGTGAGAGAGAACCAACCAGAGACCAATATTAAATCCACACAGGAGTTTACTACCGGCCGGACCGAGCTGAGCATCAGACTTGAGCTGAGCAATGGACTCGAGCCCTGACTAGGGGGAGATTGACATATTTTATACACCTTTGAGGTCAGCAGTTTCTAGGCCCCCCTATGGGATAGAGCTAGTAAAGCAAGCAAAAGGTACAGAAGCGGAACATCCTGCTGTTAGAACATTTGTAAAACAATAGTTGTTTAATTGTTATTTCTAAAGAGATTTTCTAAGGGGAGGAGATTTTTAAGCTTCCTCCTTCTGAGTTCATCTAAAGGGCAGGCAGGTGGGTCGTTCAGCAGCAATATGGAGTCTGTCTTGTTAGCTAGGGTCCTTCACCTCACACACCTGCTCATGCCTTCCACCTTTTCAGAAGGGATTGTTCAGAGAAAGAGAAAAGAGGCCAGTTCCACCCAGCCCTGGTTTGTGAAGAGACCCTGCCTCCTTCCAGCCCTTCTTCCGCTCCTCCACTCCCTGGGGCAGAACACCTTGGTGTCTCTTTCAGCCTCCCCAAGAGGAGGATGAAGGACTTTCAGATAACATCTACAGATGGAAAGGATAATAACATCTGGCAGGCACGAGGTAGGGCTCTGGCTTGTGACTGTCCTTCTGTCCCCTGCAGGCCACTCACTCCAGCCTGCGAAGTCCTCAAGCAGAAAGAAATAACCAAGTCCTGGCACTGTGCATGGGTCCAGCCAACTGTGTTTATGAACCGCAGGGGGCATCCCTGCTGGAGTCTGTCTGTCCTGAGGGTTGGTGCAGCTGTCTAATAAAAGGCCATTTTCATAATCAATGTTTAGTACAAACATACATTTTCATTTATAGAAACAACGAAGCTACCTGCTATTTAAAGGCCCTCTCCTCCTCCTCTTCCTCACCCAGTGCTGAATGTTCCCACTCACTCTTCAGCTGGCTCTGTCTGTCAGAGCTCCAGTTTCCTCCCTGGGAAACGGGACTCTCTCTGACCCTCCATGCCATGTGCCCTGCTTGTGATACTCTCCCTGGAGTCTAGGATAACGATCTCCCCCACAAAAATAGCATTAGTGAGTGGTCATCTGAGGAGGAACAAGGTGTACCGAGCCACCAGAGGGTGATCGGGTGATGCATCTCCTCAGTCTCAGCTCCCTGATTCACTCCGCACCAGTTCCCACACAGCTCTGGCTGAGTCAGGCTCTGAGAGGGAGGGAGAGGAGCACAAGGAGGGCCTCGAGGAAGGAGCCAAACTCGGGCACTGCCAGCCTACAGTTAGCCAGACACTTTGGAGAGGGGGCATGTTGGTTAATGGAAGTTTCCAGTTAACTGTGAATGAAGCCCAGAGCTTTTTTGGTTTTAACTGCATTTAGAAAAGCTTTCCACAAATGTTAGTTCACTTTCTTATCTCTTTTACAGATGAGAAACATGGACTATTAGAGCATCTCAAAGGGCAGCAGTCTGAAGATGAATACCAACTCACAATAGAAGGAAGTCTTCCCATTTAGGGGAAATAGGTGCTAAATCCTCTGCTTAGCCTAAAAGCAAAATCCTTGGCATAAACTTTATTTTTTTCAGGATTTGGGATTGAACCCAGAGCCTTTGCATTGAGCTGTATCCCTAGCCCTTTCACCACACCCAGTTGGCTGATTTATTTTAATCATGAATTGCTGAGAATTTTTGTTCAAGCTTAACTGCACAGTACACTCCTATTTATCCTTCAGATGTCAACTCAATATCCTTTGCTCCATGAAACCTTCCTGATTACTTCTTCCAACAGGCACTTCCCTCTCTGCTTAGCATGCTTTGTTTAAATAATTTGTTAACATGGAATGTAGGGGGCAGACGGTTGAGGAAGGGCTTACTCTATAGTCTGTTTGTTAAGAAACTGAGCTCCAAGTCTTTGCCTTGTGGTAAAAATCAATCCCAAATACTTGCAAACCCTCAAAAGCAAGAAAACAAGTCCTGTTTCTTCTTGTGCCCCCAGCTCATGCCCCAAAACAAAGAAGAGAATTAAGGAAGGAGAAAAGAGGGGGAAATTCTATAAACAAGTCAGAAAAGGAGTTATAATTTACAGGCATGGTAATTTAATCTTTTTTTTTTTTTGCTTAAATTCTTTTATTGGTACATTTTAGGTACGCAATACATTTACATTTATCTTTGGGTGTTTGTACCTGTACATGATGTATCTTGGTTCTTATTTTTTCCCCATTCCCTGTTCTCCCTTTATCCCCTCCACCATTCCCTATTGACAAAGACTTTGTTTCCATTTTTTCCTTTTCTCATAATTTTTCCTTTCTCTTCTTTCCTTTCCCCTTCCCCTCCCACTTCCCCTACCCCTTTGTAACTTTTCTTCCTATTTCAAATTATCAATTATTCATTTTAATCCTTATTTATACTTTCAGTTTCTCACACCAGAGAGAAACTATTTGATATTTACACATGTGTGTCCTATTTATTTCACTTAAGAGTATGGCCTCAATAGGCATCCATTTAGCTATAAATGTCTCTAGTTTCTCATTCTTTATGGCTGAGTAGTACTCCATTTTATAAAACACCACATCTTCTTTACCCAGTTTCCAGTTGATGGGCACTTGGGCTGTTTCCAAGCTTTAGCTATTATGAACTGTGCCACTATAAACATGGGTGCACATATATCACTGTGGTATGGTTCTTTTAATTCTTTTGGGAAGATCCCCAGCAGGGAAATAGCTGGGTCAAATGGGACCTCTAGTCCTAGTTCTTTGAGGTATCTCCACACTGATTCCCACCATGTGGTAATTTAATCTTAATTCTGAGAAGACTCAATCCATTTCTGTTTCCCTCTCATCTGTAAAACAAATGCTTCTTCTAGTATTTATGAGTTTTGCAACAACTCTGAAACATGTTTTTGTTTGCCACAAGACAATACATTCTTTAAATATACCATAGTGGACAAGGATGCAGTGGAAATTTAGGAAAGATAATCAGTAAGAGCTAAACAGACAGTGTTATATCTAGAGAAGTTGAGCCTAAGGATAGGTTTTAAACCAATCAAAAGATAGATGGTCTATTCCACTCAACATTTGCAGAGTTTCTATTTGGTAGGCCATAATAGAAGGTCATAGGAACAGTTCTTACTGGTCCATGACTTGTGAAGAATAGAAAATCAGAAGTAGAATAAAATAAGGGGGAAGGACATTGGCCTTGCATCCAGTAGCACAGCCTGGTTGTGCCATGTCTCTGAAGTAGGATACAGCTGCCTGGCCACTGGGCCTTGGAGCATTCACAGTGGAGGACCCATAAAGAACCAGGCAGGGTTTTTACTGGTGGATTAGCTCCACCTATCCTGAGTTCAGTGGAAACCTCCTGTCCTTCCTCTTCCCTGGGCCTCCTGCTGGAGTCTGCCCCCAGCAGCCTCATTTCCACCTAGCCGCGATGTCAAGTTTTAGTTAAAGCAAGGGCCTGGTGATCCTTTTAACTATTTAGGCTCTTCAGGGAGGCCTACATGTTGCTTCAGAACAAATAAACCAGCAGCCCTCTTAATCCATGTGTTTCACAGAATGGGGTTGCATGGTCTGGCCTGTCACAGGGCTCACAACACCTTATCCTTTAGGGTTCCTGAAGTTGTGTGTATACCAAATGTGGACCAGCTACTCACCACATCTGCCAGTGGGGTGAGTAGACTTGCCCCATGGGCACAAATCAGGACACTGTAAAGACACTTCCTCTGCAAGCCCTCCTTCTGGACTTGTAGAACTGTTCTTATTTCTTCTATATTCTCAGTATCTTGCACAGAACCTGAAAAAGGTAGGTTCTCAACAGATGATTCCAAAATAAATGTACCCACATTTCTCTGAAAATAAGACTTAACTAGAGACCCAAAATGCCAGCCCCAATCAGCCTATGCTTACCTTACTTGCCTTAAAGAGTAGCCACTGAGCAAGAGAATAGAGAGGTGTAATCTTCTGCATGACACTAGTCCTCACCATGCTATGACCAGCTATTAATTACAGGTGAAGTTTATTTTCTGGTTGGGTCTTATTATCAGGGAAATAAGATAATAATTATATCTTCAGGATCCAATTGTGACTGGATAAAGTCTGGCCCAATGTTTCTTTGCTTCTTTACAGGGATGAGATCATTAAATTTCCCCCCAGTTCCCAATAACTTGCCTGTTACTCGGCTGCCACTCCTCAGCAGAAAGGCAACACCTTCTCAGGGCAGCAACTCAGAGCTCAGGAGCACTCTTCCCCCAGGCCTACCTTGGACCTAATTTAATTCAGCCCTTCTTCCCTCTTTGTTGGCTGCCTTCCTCCATCCCTCTTTCCCTCTCTCTCCTTTCTAATCAAGGTGACCAATTATCTTGTTTGCTCAAGTCTGAGGAGTTTCCAGGACACAGGCTGTTCAATGCTAAAGCCAGGAAAGTCCTAGACAGATATGGATGGGTTGGTCATACTGTACACCCTTTCCTTTCCAGAAACATTTAATGAACCATGGTGTGAGACTTGGGGGACATATCAGGAATAAGACACAACTCTGCTCTCAGCAACTCGCATTCTGTGGCAGACAAGGTCAAGATGTTATGGCAGGCAGAGGAGAGGCCCCGTCTCAGCTGGAAGATAAAAGAAAGGATAAGGCAAAGTTAGAAAAGCCTTCCTTCCTTCAGGAAGTGATATTAAAAAGCATCAGAATCAGAAAGTTGTTCAGATTAGTCACATTTCTTAAGGGATAGGAGGTTACTCTGTAACAGTAGCCACTTATGCAGGGACCGTAGTGTTCCTGAGAAATCAGAGGGGATTCGTGTAGGCTGACCGTGTCGTAGAAGAGGTAATGTTACTACAGTAAGGCAAGTAAAGACCTAGACCCTGGCAGGCCGTGTTGATTGACTTTTTTTTTGGTACCGGGGATGGAACCTGGGACATTGTGCTTGCAAGGCAGGCAGCAGAACCTCTGAGCTAATCCTCGGCCCATTTTGTTTGACCTTCTTAAGGGAAGCAGAGTTAATTACAGAACCAAATTCCCTTTCCTTGGAAGTGAGGAAATGTTCATTGCATTTCCTCCCCTCCTCATCAGTGTGGTCTCTTCCTGTTCTTATGTCTACCTACCCCACATCAAAAACATATGTATGTATATGGGGCTAGGGATTTAGCCTGCAAGTGCAAGGTCCCAAGTTCAATCTCTGATAAAAAAAAAAAAATCTATCTATCTATCTATCTCTTGGCTGAGTCACAAGATATGAGATCATTTCAATTCCTTTCTTCTTGTACCTTAAGCCTTAATTTCCACTACTTCTTGAACTCAGAGCCTGCTAATGCTGGGGTTGGGAGTCACTGGTGCCCTGTGCCTACCATTTCAGATTCTGAGCTCCACACTGGTATGCAGGCCATCTTGAGAGCAAACTCAGGGTCTTCGAGTCCTCACTTCCATCCCAGTCAAAGCTCTGTTCACAGCTGCTTCTTGGTCAATATTCATACTCTGCTCTTGAAATCATGATAAAATCTGGACTTTCTGATTTTTCAGTCTTTACAGACTCCTTGCCCTGGGAATCTTTGCTAGCCCTGGTGGTTGCTTCCTAATTTGAATGCTATGGCCATCTTTCAAGTTTGTGGTGGGCTAAACTACCCACCACAGGTACATGTATCAGTAGCACTAAGCATGGTACCACTTGTGTCTCTCCCTCATGTTAGCTTGGCTGTCCAGTGCAAACTGAATAGAGTACTCCCTGGTAAGTTTGTTCATTTCCACAGAGCAGTCTGCATTTACTTATGGTTCAAGACCTTTTGAGATTCTCTAAATTTGACTGGGTCTATTACTTCTATGTAGTACTGAGTTCAGGGGGCAATTAAAAGTGATGGCTTATGATCAGATTTAGAATGTTTATCCTATTCCCTATTATTATTATATTCAAATTTAGGATTTTTATTCTGCTCATTAGATTTTAATTTTTCCATATTCTACATCTACCTACATCTTAACAAAGTATTCTGCTCTGTATTAGTAGTCACTTTTTTGTCACTGGGACTGACACTAGCAACTTAAAGGAGGAGAGGTTTATTTTGGCTTACAGTTTCAGAGGAGGGTTCAGTTCACAATCAGCTGGTGCTAAGGCACAAGCAGCATGATGAAAGGGGATGGGAGAAGAAAGCTGTTCAACCCATGACAGCCAGAAAGTAGAGAGAGAAGGGAGGAGATAGGGATAAGAATGTACCCTTCAGTGTCACAACCCCAGTGATCCACTCCTCTAACCAGGCCCCACCTCCCAACAGCACATACAGCTACTAAACTCATCAGTGGACTAATCCACTGATCAGTATAGTGTCCCCATGACCCAATAACCTTTCAAAAGGCCCACTTCTGAACACATAAATCTTTTGAGGGACATTTTAGATCTGAACCATAACATCTGACTTGCACCTTAGAGAAACATTGGTATGAACAGAGTGAGATGTCTTTATCCGGTAAAGAGATGGGTTCCCATGAATCTTTTATAGGGTAGCAGGTAGTTACATCTGTGGCCCACCAGCTTTGATGGTTGCATTATCTAGGATTTGTTAAGTGGTACTAGCAGAGCCTAGTTCTATAGGAGGTGGGGCTGGGTTCCCTGTTTTCTCAAGAGCCAGGAAGCTCCCTGGAGCCCTACTCTTTTCATCTGTACACATAGCTGCTGGTTCTCTGGAATAGCCCACCTTGCCAAGAATGAGGTCACCAAGCCAGAAGGACAACTTGGACTTGGGCAGGTGCTTCTTTCCAAGGTACTACACCAAGAGGCCAAGGAGAAATGAAAAGGTAGGGAACTTCTATACTATGGGACCTGTTCTACCTTCATTATGAAATGCTGCCCTCCTATAGGAGCCTCCCTTTCCCTTTCACTTTTCTCTTTAGCTGAGTTCTGTAGTAATTTCTTATAGAACTTCTTCCTAGCAGATATTTTCCCCAGAGCAATTTCAATGTCAGTAACCTGTTCCTTATGGATCAAAGAATTCATCAAGACTCTGAACTGGGTTTGTGATATCACTACTATTATGGGCAAAGACTCTGTCCCAAAGGGACAATGCATATAGCTTCTCTTTTTTTTGAAATATGTTTAGCTGTGATTAGAACTGAGAGGGCAATGAAGGAAAAGATTATGCTGAAGTCATAAGGAAACAGGTTTATCTCCTGACACTGTAGCACAAAAGTATGGAACAAAGGGCTCCCATGGCCTGGGTGAAGTCCAGCATCAAAACTAAGTGGCTTTCAATGAAAATAACTAAAACTTGTGCTTTGGTGACATGTTACAGTGGCAGTATTGGTGATGATGATGAAGAGGAATATGTCACTTGTGGTACTTGGTTTGAATGTTTGACCAAATGCTTTGTGCATTGATTAGGTTACTGACACCTTTATACCAGGAATGTCTGACACTTTCATGGCCACTGATATCTTGGATTGATTGGTAGCAGCTGCTTAAATCAAAAGAATTCTGGAACTGCATCCAGGGTCATCTTTAAACTGTGAAATAGTCAATTAGTGGTGTTGGATATTGATTAGGAAGGAGGGGACAGAGAAGCCAGGATTTCTTATACTTAACCATCCACATAGCTTAAACTAGAGTTTATTTGTACCTTTCTTCATTTTGCAAGGAGGTGAGTCATAGTAGCAGTGGGCTCTTGTGTAAGGCTATTGATGAGAGAACATCCTTCATTGCTCGACAACTTTCTGCGGGGTACTCTGTCTTGTTCTCTGACTACATTATCTTTAATACTTCAGCAGGACCCAGTCAGTGGCCTTTCTCAGAGAAACCTTGGATCTTATCGCCCACCCTTCTCCTTGCTTTAGGGTGGGTGCATAACCAGTTTTTCAGCAACTGGGCTGATGTCATGATGATTTCAAGTGATTTGGCCCAAAGACAACACCTACTCCCTGAATAATATCCATGAAAACTTAACACAGTAACTTGAGTGAGTCACATTTTCCTTGTGGATGTGATTTGCAGATGTCGAGATGGAACCTCACCAGTGTTTCCTTTTGAAATGGAACTTCCAGAAAGCAGCAGTCAGACAGCTGACCATCCTTCCCAGAAAAAGAAAAGCCTCCTATAGACTAGCAAGAGTGCTGCATGCATGCAAATGAGATTTCCAAAGAAATAAAAATGGCAACTTAGAGAATGAGGACAGAAAATGTATTTTGAGGAAAGATTAAAATCCACAGTATGCCTGACCAAGAGATACCATAACTTACATTTTAAAAATCAAACTATATTCTCAAATACTGACTTATTTGATTCTCTTAATGGCCTTTGGGCCTGCACCAATGTGAAGACATAATCTTCTGTTTTATAATTGGAAGGAGGGAGGACATCAGTGGTTTTGTCTCAGGTCACCTCCCCAGTGAATGATGAGGGTGCCCAGGTCTCCTGGTTACTCTTAGTATAGGGCATATGAATTCCACCTTTGTTTCTTTCAGGGAGAAATGCCTCTTTAAAAGAATGAGTATCAAAAATTGTTTTAATTCTATTTTGAAATACATTTGAAGTTTTTTAAGGTTAAAAAAATCAAACTGAGAGGCAGAGGAAAAAAGAGATGAAAAGAAACAGGATAAGACACATACAAAGTACCACATGTGCCCAAGATGGGCACAGAGTAATATTCCCACAGTGTGCCTTGTTAGGGGGGAAAAATATGCTTACATTTTTCACAAATATAAGTAGAAATAAGGGAAGCATTTCTTCTGGGACCTGGTGACACTGAAAATAAAATATGGGCCAGGAACTAGGTCCCGGAGCACTGGCCTAAAGCCAGGGAGATACATTGTTTTGGTGGTGTAATCTTTAACTTGCAGGGCCAAGCTCTTTCCCTGGCTGTCATCTTTCTTTTGGTGCTATAGTGACTGGAGAGCACATAGAATCCAAAGAGTAAGGGATAGCAAAACTGGGTGAATGGAACCCTAAACCACAGCCCGGACTCTCAGCCTTCCCATACATTCAGTCATCTGGGAAACAAAGCATGTGTGAGTTAGATCCCAGAGTGATTCTAAGGTACCACAAGGTTAAAACCCTGATTTAAGAGTTTTGCTTGAAAAGCCTTGTTGAAGTGAGTTAACGCCAAGACTGGGGAATGCCACCCAAGCTTTCCCCTGGAGAAGAGGTTGGAAACCAAAGATGGAGAGACGCCAGGGGCCAGAATGCAGGCCCTGTGGTGGCCAAGAGTGGCCTCTCTTTGATTGCAATTCTGTGGGGAAAGGTAAAGGGATTGTTGAGGGACTTCACTGGAAAGCTTAGTGTAAAACATCATCTTCTGGCCTTTTGTCTTAACTTATCTGTATTCCATATGAAACATTCTGAGAGGTAGAGAAGAGGGAGAGCCTCCCTCCATTTCGGTTTTGGTGCCCCTGGGCCTTACCTAGCAGGAGTATGGGAGGAATTCTCACTGAAGGAGCATACTTCTATGTGGAACTCCTAAACTGGCCCTCCTCTTCAAGAAAGAAAGCAACTTCCCATGAGTAGGACAGCCATATGATGGCAGAGGTGACCAGAAAAGACTGGAGAAAGTAGCCAGAAAGAGAGCCAGAGCAAGGCCGCTCTCTCTGACAACATGCAGTTGATGTGGTCATGACATAGAGGCCACTACAGTGACAGAGGACAAATAAATTCCTGGGTCTTTAACTTGTCACCCATTAAAAGCATAATTTGTAGTTTTAAAAGTAGTCTGTGGATGTATTTGACCCCACAGTTTCTGAGATGAGCCATTTGTCAGCCACCATGTCTTAAAATCACCCACATTAAACTTGGTAAAACTCTACTTCTTGGAGACCTGAATATTTTGGCAGCCAGAGAACTTAGAGTTGATCCTGTGTCGACCTTGACCACATGCTCCTTGTTCTGCAACGTGATGCCAATAAGCATGACAAGTTTGCCAATCGGGATCCTGACCACTGTACCACAGATCTCTCCAAAGACACCCATCTGCCTGTCTGGCCCCTGGGTCAGGGAGCACAAGGTTGAGACACGAACGTCCATTGATGACTCACAAAATGACAGCCTGTGTGTGCTGCTGAGGAGGCTGATGTTTGCAGACATTTCACATCAGTTCTCCATGAAGGAAGGAGAATGGTGGGCTTAATTGGCAGCAGAGTCTAGAGCAGTTCTCAAAGCAACATTTAAAATTAAACCCTTGGAGATACAGGGCGGGAGGCCTACGAACAAGAGATCTCACAGGCTGATCTCATCCTTCGGGTAAAGAGACAGCAGTCTCAGAAGGGGGTCAAGGGACCACAGCACTGGCTGTCTCTGCTTCTGAGAAAACATAGCTTGACACCCAGGGAAAAGATTCTGTGATGCTTACGTCCCTTCTGAGAGGCCTGTATCTTTCTGAAATTGAGTGTCCAAGTAGGCCTGAGGATAGGATTTTTCTACTGATGAGAAAATTGTTTCCTCAAGCAGTAGGTCTTGAGTAAGCTTTTGGAGTGCATCTGGAGCCTCAGAAAGCTTGCCACCCTCTGAACAAAGCATTCTGCACCTACCTTTAAGAACAATGACTTGAAAACTCATGTCTCCTTTGCTCAGAGTTGGGCTTTTTCTCCCCCTAGCATATCAAAAGTTTCCAGTCTGCATCTCTCCTGCTCTGATGCTGTTGATTAATCACATTCCAAGGGAGAGCTTGGAGCCTGGCCTGGCCTGAGCTGTCAGTGAGAGGAGGCAGATATATTGGTCAGGACAATTATAGAGATGGGTCAGGGTATTAGAGGCTTTGGCTGCTTGCTGCAAGTGCTGGCGATTAGGTTAGAATCCTTTGGACAAGTCGTGCAGGCTGAATAGACTCACTTCAACAAAGGGAAATAAATGACAACTTTAATCAAGACTAAGCCTCATTGCCCAGCCAGGCGGCAGCGTCAGTGCCTAAGAATGTCTGTTCTGCACGGCGCTGGTCCAGCTTGCCTTGGGAGACAGGGCTCTGCACCTGCACGGGACGAGCGTGTGGGCAAAAGATGGAGGCCAAAGAGGAGAAAATCTAGGTCAGCTCCTGTTGCTTTCTGAGGATTTCAAGTTTTTTGTTTGTTTTTGCACTTCCGGGGATGGAACATAGGGCTACACTTCCAGCCACAAAGATTGCAGTTGTGTGAAGTGAAGTGTACTTTTCATTTGGGTCAAGATAACAGCTTGGGCCCAAGTTTATGAACTTAAGTACTTTTAGGTAACCTCAGTGCCTGCTAAGGATAAGTGGTTAGTCCAAAGGTCCAGCTGTGTTTGGGTTGACCATGGTTTTTAAGCTCTGTTTCCCTCCAAGGCTCAGCTGATGGGCCCTGGCCTTTCTATAGAATAAGAAACTTGTCAGTGTGGGCAGGGGCTGTGGCTTGGTGACCCTCCTGCCATGTGCTTCTCCTCCTTTGTTTCCTACAAAGAGGACTTGGTCTGAAGTTTGTATGCTTCTTTGATGGAAGCACCAGGACCTTTAGAATAATCAAAAACATTTATTCCTTCTGGTTGGGGAAATCAAGGGAAGCAAATTGACCTCTGTCTTTAAAGAGAGGTAAGATGTCAAGTTTCTCAAACCTGATGACATCTTGGAATTGTAAATGGGAAGCAGTTAAAAATAGTAATATCTGGGCTCTGCCCAGAGATCTCTCACTGAGTTGCCTGAGGTGTGTCTTAGGCATCAACTTCATCTCTCCAGGTGAAGCAACATGTGGCCAGAGCCGAGACTCCTGCTAGCAGGCCTCAGCTGGAAGGAAGGTGTGGGGTGTGCATGTGTACCTCTCTCCATGGTGTAGACTTTGACCTCCTGCAGAGCTGGGCAGTGCTGAGCATCCTGCCATCTTCTTCTGCAGCTGTGGTACAGGGGAGTTCTCCACAATATTTTAATATGTGTGCTTGGATGCATGAAAAATAGCATCATTCCCTTAGACATCTCATCCCCTTGAGGCAGGGACTACTATTTTAAATATGCTGCAATGCAGAAGCCCTTTGAGGAAAATCAGGGCCAGCTGGACCTGTTGCGATTACACTCAGGGCCATCCTAACTTCTTAAGGAATGTCTAGACAGAAACACTGTCCAGACAACCCAAAGCAGAAGGTGTTTAGGATGGAGATCTTTGTTTTTGTTTTTGATCTAGGTTCTGAGAAAGAAAACAGAGAAGCCTTCTCCTAGGCAGATTATCTGGTTCTGTGACTCGCAGGGGAGAATTCTCTCATTATCTTGGATCACTTGTCTGAATACTTCTGGAAGGATTCTGTGCCATTATCCCCCATACACATTATGATTCAAGTACCTATAATCTGAGTGCTCTGATAAGAAAGGTTTATTAAGAAAACTAATAAAATCTCCAGAAAAATACAGAGGTAACAAGAAGAACCAGTCAGCAGAGTTCAGAATGAAACCTTCCAATACAAGCCACTGTTTCTAAACAGCACTCTTGTCCATGGAGTTTTACTTTAAAAGAAAAATAAAAACAATATTGAGAAGCATTGTGATTTTGAAAATTAGCAATGAAGGATGACAACCAAGAGTATGATGAAACTGGATGGAGCTTCACTATTCAGTGCTTAAATTTCTATGAAAAGTACATTTCTTTACTTCTTCTCTCCTCTCTTTTCTTTTCTTTCTCTTTTCCACTCTTTCAAATAAACTCTGATTGAGGTAAGAAGCAAAATTCACAATTCATGTTTACATGAGGTCACAATATAATAGTGATGACAGGAAACTGCTGCAGAAGCTGGCACAGGTTAGCATGTGGAGTGTCCTGAAGCAGAGCGGGAGGGAAGGAGACAGCGAGGTCTAAAGGCGAGAAGCATTTGTAGAGGAACTTGGAACAGGCTCACACAGTCTGAAAGGGCATTTAGGGCCCTTTTCTGCAGAGTTGCTCATGGAATCCTTAAACAATCAGGCATTTCATGACCTTTCTTAACTGTCGTCATTCCATTGCCAGGTAGCTCAGGTGTGCAATCAGACAACAGACAAAATCTGTATCAGTCAGTAGCAATCAGGACTGCGCTGGTTATGAAACAGACTTGTTTGAGTGAGTGAGGTAATTGAGTGTCCAGACAGGCTTCAGCAAGGATTGATGCAGGGGTTCACACGACCCCATCCACCTTCTGTCTCAGGCTATGTTTCCTCAGGCTTAGCCTTACTCTCAGTAGGCCTTGCAGATTGACAGCTCAAAGCTCCAGTGTGCTCAGCAGCCCAGGTAGAGGACAAGGCTATTTCCTGCTTGTCTTTGCAGCTCTCCGTAGCCTGACTTGAGTCAGTGTGATCCCCAAACTCATCACAGTGGCTGAGGATGGACCTGACTGGTAGACAAGGGCCCTGGGACCACTGCAAGTGTCTCTGTGGGTCGTCCCCAATGCAAAATTAAGGGACCATGACCAGAAGAAGGGGCAATGGGCTCTTAGCGGTTACAAACAACTGACATCTACTTTAGTACAAAGCATGTACTTCTATAAGTCAGAAGCAAGAAAGTTCATAGTGAAAAATAAAGGAGAAAAATGAAAATTCCCCAGTAATCACACCACACAGATGCAATGAATATATTTGCATTCACATTTTTTTCCTGTTTCCAAGCTAAAATGTACCTAAAATGTAGACAGTTTTTATCTAGTGACCCCATTCTTTGTGCTTTCCTTAGCTACACAACAGGATAAACTCTTTTCAAAAAACAGTCCTTCAAGTGTTTGAAGATGACTTTCATGTCCCTGCTAAGCCATTTTTTAATCCAGTGTTCCAATGTGCAACAGTTGTCCTAGTTCCAACTGAGTTGGGACAGTCATCCATGGAGAGTTTATGACCCTCGACCATCCCAGGTCATGGAAGTGACTCTCCTCAGGGCTTGCTCCAGTTTTTCCAGATCATACCTCAATCCTTGACTAGTATGGATGGGCAGCAGGAGGAAGCCACTTCCCTTGCTCCACACACCATATCTCTGTTCATGTAGCCTACCATGATATCATTCTCTTGGCAGCTTGGACCCTCTGCTGGTTCAGATGGAACCTATTAGGGTTATATCTATGTGCCCCCCCCACCAAGCCACATTTGCTCATAGATGGTGCTTTTGAGAGGTGACTGGATCATGGGTGTGTGATACTGGATTAGTCCACTGGTGGGTTTAGCATATTCTGGGTGTGGATAATGGATTTACTGAGGAGAAAGACCCATCCTGAATGGGGGTAGCATCAACCAATAGGCTTGTAGCCTGGATGGACTAAAAAGGGAAAGAAGGAAGGCTTATTGTTTTCTGCCTGCACTGCCATGAACTGTTTCTCCTCTACTATGCCCCTCTGCCATGCCACTCTGCCTTGTAGCCAGATGACTGTGGACTGAAACCTCTACAAATTGTGAGCCCAAATAAACCTAACCTTGTTTAACTTGTGGGTGTCAGACATTTTGCTCCAGCAATGAGAAAGTATCTAAAATAGAGCCCAAAGTTCATCCAAACTCCTAAAAGCTGAGGTCCTCCCTAATAGTTTGGGTCTATCCCTTTGAATTCATACTTTGAACATCAATATCTGGTTTTTGCCAAGCTTTTTGGCTGGCTGTTTTGTTGTGTTTTTGCATTTGTTCCAGCCTGAGAGGTCATTTAGAACTCTCTCCTGCCATTCACACATCTGCTTTCCCTACAAATGGTGGGCCAGAGGCATGTCACAGGTGGCCTGATCAGACCAAGAGCTGCAGCTCACCTACAGTGTTTATTTTGAGTGGTATTGATCTGTTAATCAGAGCTCTTGGATTATGATGATAAGACCAGTTCAGTGAGCTGTAACTCTGGGCCATGCACTCTGTACTTCTCTGTCTTGACCACTAGAGGCAGGAAGATAAGTTACACTGGGTTAAAAGTGGATAGAATTTCAGTGCAGATAAGGAGAATGTTCTAGGGGCCAGAGCTCCACAGATAGGACATGAGATAGGGGAAAGGCAGCCCCTTGGAGAAAGAAACCCCCGGAGCTGAGGACGGGTAGGGAAGAAACAGATTGTGCCAGATTCCTGAGAGCCTAAATGTCATGTAGAGGAGTTGCCCTTTTGGGAATTTGTGAGGAGCTTCCCATGCAAAGATTCTAGAGCAGAACCTGAGAGGTTCTGAGAGGAAAACTTTCCCTGCAGGACACCCAGCTTCAGAGAAGAGAAGCTGGCTCAGAAGAACACTGGAGAATCCAGATAAGGGCAGGTAAGATCCCCAAGCCAAGATGTAACGGTGGAGTGGATGAGCACAGGAGAAGGGAGAGAAGGCATTTCAGAGATCAAGTCAACAAGACTTGGCAATCATGTGTGTTGAGTTAGTTGGGAAGAGAAGGCACAGGGTGTAGGACAGCAAGAAAGAAGGACTAATGAAGGGTAATCCCAGGGCTTCAGGCTAGGGGAGACTCAAAAATGTGAATATCTTGATCAAAATTAGAATAGTCAGAAAGAGTAATTGATATGGAAAGAGAAGAATTGAGAAAGAAGCATTTGATTTTAGATAAGTTAGAGATACTGAGGGGATTCTAATGAAGGTGGAATTGTAGGTGAGAATTTGGATTAATGTATTGAAATGAGAATCAAAGCTACAGAATTGGTTGTGTTTTGTATAGAAGAGTGTGTAAAGATGGATGAGGGCTCTGGATCGGCAAGTTTAAATTACAAAGCAACCTACAGTGCAGATTTCTATTACAGAATTACACGTATGGGACAGGAGAATAACAACAACAAAGCATTGAAGGAGAAGGAAAATGTAGGGGGAGACCTAAGCAGATCATAATGACTATAATTAGGATTCTATTTTTTTTCAAGTTATGGGAAATGCAGTTCAAACTGGTTTAATAAAAAATGAGTATATTCTTCCACTTGATGGGTAAATCCAGGCTAGCCCAAGCTCAGAAGCATTCAGGAGCTTAAAGATGTTGACTTATTTTTGCTCTTCTCACTTCATTTTGCTTTCCTATGTTGGCTCAGGAGTCTTTACCTTACGGTGACAAAATAGTTGTCAGGAGCTCTACTCTATTTTCTCCAGCAAGAGGCACAATTTCCCTCCCAACAGTTCCAGGGAAGGTCTCTGCAGAGGGCTGACTAGCTCTGGTGTAGTGGCCATTGCTTGCCCCCTTCTAAGCCAGTCTCTGTGGCCAAGGGATTCTTACCCGCTGATGCTTAAACTAAGCCAGCGCTCATCTCTCAAGTCACAAGTAGAGTGTGCAATACCTAAATGACATGGACTGAGGACAGGAAAGGGGTTGGTTTCCAGAGGGAAACTGGGGTGCTCTTCCAAGAAGGTGAAATGGAAGCAACAGAAATGATGACTCTCCATGACAGAAACCAAGGGAAGAAGCACAGGAAAGAAGTTGGAAGTGGTCAGTAGTGCAAATGATCAGGAAGATTGGTGGAGATGGGAAGTGAATGGCCAGATGCTAGACAAGATCACTGAGTCATTTGCGTCTTTAGAAGGGCAGAAATATGGGAAGAAATCAGATTTTAGTGGATGAAGGGGTGAGTGGGAATAGAAACACTATAATAGTTTGGATTTGTTGATTTAAAGGAGTCCATCGGTGACACCAAGAGGAGAAACTAGCTCGACCCCAATTCTGTCCCAGTGAGACCCTGTGAGTGAGGCCCTGAGTAACAACTCCCAGGCTCTGTTCTCAGTAATCTCAAAGCTTAGGACAAAAGAGGGAACTGTTAGTGAATAAATGATGGGGAGAAAGAGCAGTTTATGACCCTCAGGTTTTAGAATGGGAGGATACACTGAGAAACTGAGATGAGGACAGAGTTGTCACAGAAGGGAGAGGGATGATGTGAATCCAGGGGTTTCAGGAAAGGCTTTCAGGGGACGTGGTACCTGAGCTGGGTTTTGTAGGATGAATGGGAGTTCATTTTAGGAAGCAAAACAGGGAAAGAAGTGTCAAGGAGAAGGCAAGCATTTCTTTCAGAGGCTTGTGGGTGCATGTTGCTGGAGTGCACAGGACAGAGGCAGGACGGGTGATGAAGAAGGGCTTGTATGATATGCTGAAGGACTGGGGCTTTGTCCTGTGGGTGGTCAGTAGTAGAACAGTTTTAAGTCAGTCAAAGACAGTATCAGGTTAGGAGGTAGGAAGAAAATCTGGCATGGTAGGCAGAGAGAGGCAACAGAATCAGAGGGGTCAGTTCATGTGTTCATAGTGGTGGGAAGGAGGGATACAGCCCAACACCACAGCAGGACAGGGTGAGGGACACAGGAGAAGGGTCATCAGAAACGGGGAATGGATAAGATTTCATGATTCTTGGATGGGGGAGTGGAAAAGAGAGAAACTTTGAAGACAAGGGACAGGGCTCAGGGAAGGAGGCCATGTGGAAAGAACAGTGGGAGGAGGCAGCCCCCAGGGAGGCAGGACACTGGGCCTCGACAGGTGCAGGAGAGCCCGGCTGAGCGCTCAGTGGGGAGTTAGGACAGGGAATGCCAGTGTGAACCCAGAGTGATACTGAGGAGGGCAGGAGAGGGACTGGATATCGGCGATCACCTACTGCGAGCGTACAGGCTTCAGGTTCCTGAGGGAAAGGAGTCATGAGAACCAGTCAGCCACGGAATCCTGTCCCTCCTAGCTGCTCTTCTGCTATTTGCTTCACCAAGGTCTTCAGCAACTCCAGCAGTGGTTTCAGGTGTAGCAGGCTGGTCAGACCCTGGATGATCCCAGGAGCTTCTTCAAACTGTCACCCATTCTGGCACCTGACATGGGATGTCTAGAGCGAAGCCTGAGCATGAGTGTTTTTAGGAAACTTCATGTAGGATGTTCTGAAAGACTTGGTACCCACCTCGCAGTTAAGAATCCCTGAGATTCAGGACTGAGCCCTGGCATTGTGACAGTGTGGGAGAAGCTGGGGGTGGAACGGTTTGGAGAAACTAGTGGGTGTGAAATGACTCAGGAAAGGAGGATAAATTGAGGGGGAGGCTGTGGGAGCAGATATGGGAAAGATCCGTCTTCTCACTGATGATGGATCCACCTCTCTGGGCCATTTCCAGGCTGATGCCAGCCTCCCAGCCTGCCTTTTGTGTAGCTCCTCCCTTTACTAGTCCCCCACACCCACCCTGTGTCCACTTTAACCTGTGGCAGCCAGGGTAGTGAGTTTGTTAGCACAAGAGATCACAAAATCTAAGCGCAAAGACGATAACCAGGATTTCTGAAATATCACATCTAGAGGCAAGCAATGAAAAATGGGGAGAAAAGCCCCAAAACTGTAGGCAGTAGAAAGGCTCTGAGGAGCTTCGAGTTGCAGCAGTTTGTGTGAACACTGCCCTCTGCTGGCCACAGTCAGACTGTGGCCACCTTTGGTGGAGAGGACTGGAAGTTGGTGTCTGAGCCGCTGTAGGTCAAGTCACACACCACCATTAACTTCACTGTTATGACTCATTAGGTAAAAACTTAGCCTGAAAATTTAGGTTTGGAGATTTTCCAGTTAACCATACTCTGATAAAGACAGGCCCTGAAAAATTGCCTTAGGAAATACTGTGATGTGCTTGTAATGCTCATCTGGAGATAAGTTAAACAGAGATAGAGATTTTTCCTGGAATTAATTAATGAAATTTCAAATGATGCCTGATACTTTTATGCTGTTAATAATAATGGCCAACATTTATCAGATATTTATAGTTCTTGGCACTCTTTGTACATTACATCAGTTAATTTTCACAACAACCAAGGAAACAAGAACTATTAGCATTCATACCTAACAGATGAGGTAACTGAGGTATAAAGAATCTAAATACCATGGTCAAGGTCATCAAGCCTTAATTCCATGGCAAACTATGGAATTAAGCCCAGGACCAGTCTATAGCTTACTTGTTACAATCATGTGAACTGCTTCATCACATTCACTTTGTAGAATTGCTCCAATATACAAGGTGTTTATTTTCTTTTAATGGTCCCAAGCAGGCTTTTTTGAGACGAAATGCTGCTCCCCTTTCATACGCTGTGTTGTAGGGACTCAGACCCCTTACAACTTCGGGTTCCACCATTATCTGGGTCTGGTCACTTTCAAACACATCTAGCCAGCCAGAAGAGAAAAGGGCTTGGAGAAGGCACTCTTGCTTCTCATTTTAGCTACTTTCTTATCACTGGGACAAAGTACCTGACACATGCAACTTAAGGAGAAGAGGTTTATTTTGGCTTATGTTTCAGAGGATTCAGTCCGTGGCTGACTGGCTCCAAGGCAGAAACAGGATGGTAGAAGGGCGTGGGGGAAGAACGCTGCACACTTCATCATAGCCAGGAAGCAGAGAAAGGAGGAAGAATCAGGAACAAATATACACTTTTCGCTGAATCAGCCCACTGCAGACAGTCAGGTCTGTGCATGGCCTACCGAAGTCCTGAGTCACACAGAAGATGTGGAATCACCCCACTGCTGACAGACAGGTCTGCCCATGCCCTACCGAGGTCCCCAGTCCCACAGACCATGCCAAATCAGCCTGCTGCAGACAGGCAGGTCTGTGCATGGCCTACTGAGGTCCCTAGTCACGTGGAACATACTGAATCAGCCCACGGCCTGGCAACAATCCACTGGACCCCCCCACCCCGCTCCTCTCTACAACCACCTGGTTCCACACTACAAAGATGCAGAGGACACCAGACCACCAGACCACGGTACTGAGTCCTGCTGCTCCTGGCCCAGAGGAAGGAGCTTCCAGGCCACCATCCCTCCCACTGCTCCCGGCCCAGAGGTAGGGGCTTCTGAGCCGCCATCCCACTGCTCCTGGTGCAGAGGAAGGGGCTCCCCGGCCACCATCCCTCCCGCTGCTCCAAGCCCACAGGAAAGGGCTTTTGGGCCACCATCCCTACCGCTGCTCCTGGCCCCTGTCCCACATCTCCTAGCTCAGAGGAGGTAATCCATGCAGGCACTAACAGCACCCCACCCCAGTTGAAATGAGACAACATGTAAATAAGTCCCAAAACTAGACTTCCAGATCACCTACAGCAACCCCAAAGGGAAATGAGATGGAACACTCTGATACTCAGCCACCTG
>NW_004624869.1:4344463-4358854 GCF_000247695.1 Heterocephalus glaber
TCCCAATTCCCCTGCTCTTTTAGACCTTTTCTTCCTGTTACACAATATCAGTTATACATTTTTTAAAATTACAATATCAAGATCTAGGAGACATTACCACAGATTTTACAGAATTTAAAAGGATAAAGAAAGCATATTACAAAAATAGCACTTGACTCTTTAGCGGGGAGATTTTATGATTAGCTGAACCAAAGCCCACCCTTGCTTTGATATAAAAATATGGAACGCTTCACGAATTTTAGTGTCATCCTTGCGCAGGGGCCATGCTAATCTTCTCTGTATCATTCCAGTTTTAGTATATGTGCTGCCAAAGCAAGCACCCCTTTGAGTTTCTTATAGAAGAGAAACAAAGCAATATTTAAACTTTTGTGCTTGATTTATTTCACTTAAAATTATGGTTTTGAGGTACATCCATTTACCTATAAATGACTGAAGTTTATCCTTCTTTATGGCAAAGTAGTACTCCATTGTATATAAATATCACATTTTCTTTATAAATTCATCCATTGATGGGCATATGAGCTGTTTCCAAGATTTGGCTATTACAAATTGTGCTGTTATAAATGTGGGTATGCATGTATCACTGTGGTATGATGTTTTAGAGTCCTTTGGAAAGATGTCTCAAAGGGAAATAGCTGGGTCCAGTGGAACTTCTAGTTTTAGTTTTTTTGAGGAATCTACGTACTGATTGCCATAGTGATTTATAGTCCCACCAACAAAGGAGAAGGGATCCTTTCTCCTCACAGCCTTGCCAGCATTTGTTATTGATTGATTTTTTGATGATAGCCATTCTTTCTGGAGTGAGATGGAATCTCATTGTTAATTTGCATTTCTCCAGTGACCAGTGATGTTGAACATTTTTTCATATATTTATTTTCTGTTTGTACTTCTTCATCTGAGAAATGTGTATATTCTCGATTTTAGTCCTTTGAGAAGCTGGTAAAACAATTTTCCAATTCTGTGTATTGTCTCTTCACTCTGCTGGTGGTTTCTTTTGCTGTGCAAAAACTTTTTAATTTGATGTGATCCTAGTTGTTAATTCTTTGTAATATTTCCTGAGTGGTCAGGTTTTTGTTGATAAAACCTTTACCTACACCTATGTCTTCAAGTTTTATCTATTCTCTCTTCCAGCAGAATAAGTGTTTCTGTTTTATGTTTAGACCTTTGATCCATTTTGATTTTAGTTTAAGTGCATGGTGAGAGATATGGGTCTAGGTTAAATCTTTGGCATGTGGACAGCCAGTTTTCCAACATCATTTATTAAAGAGGATATCTTTCTTCCCATGAAGGTGTTAGGCCCCTTTGTCAAATATAATGTAGCTGGGTGTGCTTGTTTCTGAATCTTCTATTCTGTTCCACTGATCATTAGGTCTGGTTGTTTTTTTGTTTGGTTGTTTGCTTTTTGTAGCATGCTATTTTTATAAAGGTAGCTTTGTAGTATAATTTCAAATCAGGGATTGTGGTGCTCTCTGCCTTGCTCTTGTTTCCCAGAATTGCTTTTACTATTTTGGCTCTCTTCTGATTCCATATGAATTTTATTGTTTTCTTTTAGGGCTTGAAATACTTCACTCCGAAGTCCCTTTGACTCAAGGGTTTGTGTTGAGAAGTTGCCTGTGATTCTGATTAGTTTTCTTTTATAGGTGATTCTTTTTCTTAACAGGTTTTAATATTCTGTTCTTGTGGTGAATTTATGGAATCTTGACTATTATCTCTTGGGGTAGTTTTTTTCTGATTATGGCAAATCAGAGTTCTATATGCTTCACTGGTAATGTATTCAAATTCTTTTTTCATGCTTGGGAAGTTTTCTACTATATGAACAGATTTCTAATGTCTTTTGTGCCATCTTCTGATTTTTCATTGATTCCCAATTAATCTTATGTTATTCTTCTTTGCATCATCTAGCAGTTGTTGGATTGATTTTTCATGATCCTTTGCTATTTTTAAGAAGTCTTTTAATTCTTGATTGCCAGTCATGTGCCTGTCTTCTGTATCTGATATTCTAACTTCACAGTGGTTGATTCTGCTGGATATGCTTTCAATAGAATTTTTAATCTCTTGGATATCTGTTTGAATCTGTTTTATGGAATCCAGTTCTTTCCTATGTTGGGCATTCATTCAAACAATTGCAAAGAAACCTTACAAAGAAACAAAAACAAGCAATCTGAAAAAACCCCAAATGAACAGCCATAACAACAACAGCAGCAACAACAACAACAACAACAACAACAACAACAACAACAAAGCAAAGAAAGAAAAGGAAGTTTCTCTGTGATTTCAAGCCCATGGTTTTCTTCTGGGGTCTACAGTTTTGTAGCAGTGTCCATTTCAAGGCATGACTCTGCTCTTGCTGATAGACAAAGGAGGCAGTTACAGCCCAGATCCATGCTGGATAATCCCAGCAAGCTGGTAGTAGGATTAGGGCATGGTGTTGGGTCTGGTATTTTCGAATCAACTACAGTTCAGGCTTAGCCTGAACTCTGGTTGTGGGGTTGGGGATTCAGTCATTTAATTTATAACACTCTGGGTGTCTCTTGCCATCCTGGTCATGGTTCCCTAACCATGGACGTCTCCTATAATTTTCTCTCACCAAGTCACTGTGGTAAGTTAACACTGAGAGCCCTGAGATGGAGCTGACCTGAGGCTCAGTTAGCCCCTAAAATGACATCTGACCAAGCACACTTTCCAGGGGACACACAGTCACTTGGTTTGGAGTCACCCACCAGCTGTTGCTGTACATAGCATCCACTGGTCTGCTCCAGTGGTGCATTTCTCCTTGGAGGCCTCTGGAGTCACTTGCCCTCACCATGTCTCTATAGATTTTATCTTCCTTTCTCATGCCATGAACCAGGAGCTGGAAAGAAATTGCAGGTTGCCTCTTTCTTTTCTATATTGTGGTCTGTTTTTTAAATTTCTCTGTAGGTTCCAACCTCTCTCTTTCTTTTCTTCCCCAAGTTGTTATTTTCCAGGGTATGGATTTTGAATCCTGGAGCAGCTGCTTTGTTGCTGCTTAGCATGTCACTATCTCTCCAACCCTCAAATGTTTTTTTAAAGAGGCTTAAAAATTCAAAATATGTATGTTTACATTTAATCAGATAGTGACCATTTCTGGTTTTCTTTACATCCTTGTACAGATCCAAATTCCTATCTGGTATTATTTGAGCTTTAAAATATCCTCTTTAATTCTTTTATTGCTTCTGGCTAGAAAAAGTTCTACCCAGTTTTAGTTTTCCTAGAAATGTTTTTAGTTTTGGGGGATTTTTTTTGGTACCAGGGATAGAACTCGGAATCTTGCACTTGCGAGGCAGGTGGCAGCACCCTTGAGCTAAATCCCCGGCCCCTGTTTTTAGTTTTCGTCT
Organism: Heterocephalus glaber; assembly: GCF_000247695.1. Next base: position 4,347,820 of record NW_004624869.1, read on the forward strand.
TTGGTTTTGAAAGATATTTTTTCTGAATATAGATTTTAGATTAATAATTATTTTTTCTTTTAGCACTTTAAGGATGGCATTCAATTTTTTTTTGGTTTTATTGTTTCTACTGAGAAATCAGTAGAATATTTGCCTCAGTACCGCTATATCTAATGTGTATGTGTGTGTCGTGTATTTCTGGCTGCTTTAATATTTTTTAACTTATTTCCAACAATTCAATTATGATTTTTTTTTTTTTTGTACTGGGGATTGAACTTATGGTTGCAAGGCAGGAGCGGTGCTGCTGAGCTAAATCCCTGGCCCTGATCGTAATGTATTTCTGAGATTATCTTTATTGCATTTGGGTTTTGCTGAACTTCTTGGATTCATGAGTATATAATTTTTAAATCAAATTTGGAACAATTTTGGTCACTGTTTCTTTAAATATCACTTCTGAATACCATTGCCACCAACTTTTCCTGCGACTACAGTTATACAAATTGTCCCTCAAGTCATTGAGGTTTTTTTGTTTTTTAAGACCCCCCCCCCTCGCTTTAGACTGGATAATTTAATCTGGATAATTTTAATTGCTATATCTTCAGGTATACTTATCTTCTTTTGTGTAGGGTCTAATCCCCATTAAGCCAACCAGTGAATTTTTCATTTCAAGCAAATCACTACTTGGCTTAATACCATTTTTCCTCAATGATTTAAAATTCTACCTTTATCATGTACTAATTCCCACAGATGTTTGTATTTAATGTACTTTCTATTCTGTTACATTGATTTATTTGTGTATTCATGGTCTATGGATTTTTATTATTATAATTTAATATATGCTAACATATGGTAGGGTTAGCTCTCTCACAACACTTTTGGTTTTCTTTCTATTCTTATTTATTATTTCCATAAGAAGTTTAAAGTCAGATTATTCAATTAAAAGAAAATTCTGTTGATATTTTAAATTTTATATTTATAGGTTAATTTAGAAATAATTAGCGTTTTTCTCATGTCATCCCTTCCTATGCAGGATTTGTCTTTTCATTTTTCAAGTCTTTTTTGCATCCCTAAATAGCATTTTAGTTTTCTTCATATAGATCTTAAATATTTCTTACTATATTTATTTTTGGGCATCTTGTGTTTCTGTTATTGTGGCTATTATAAATGCTATCCTCTTGTTATTATATGTTCTAAGTGGTTATTGATTTTACACAGGAAAACTGTTCATCTCTATGTTAGTCTTGTCCCAATTACTTTACTGCATTCTCTATTGTTTCCATTCATTTGCTCATAATTTTTTCAGGTACACAGCTTAATATGTAAAAAATAGTCTTTTATTGAGTTTGGATGTTCTATTTTATAATGTTCTGGTATTGCCTGCATTTTATTTTTTCTCTAGTTTTAAATACCTTAAACATACTCATTTAAAAACCTTTTCATATTGTGCCATTATCTGTAGTTTATGAGTATAAAATCTCCCTATTTCATGTGCTGGCTGCATTTCAAAGTAGTTCCTTTCTGGAAAGAAGGGAAAGGAAAAATTATGAGAAAAGGAAAAAATGGAAACAAACTCTTTGTAAATAGGGAAGGGTGGAGGGGGTGAAGGGAGGACAGGGAATGGGGAAAAAATAAGAACCAAGTACATCATGTACAGGTACAAGCACCCAATGATAAATGTAAATGTATTGTATACCTAAAATGTACCAATAAAACAATGTAAGGGAAAAAAATCAGGAGAACAAATTATCAAACTTAGAATGAAACTATCAAAGTAGTTCCTTTTTTCATATAATTAGACATTTTACTATGAGCTCATTTTTAGGAGAAAAATTTTGCGGTGAGTCCCAGGGGCTTGTTTTGTGCAGGCATCTGTGTCATTTGGTTCACATTTCCTTTTGTCGGGTCCATTCTTAGATAATTTTTATGTTTATTTTTTGACTATAACTTCTTTCACTTATGGTTAGGAGAAAGTTTGACTAACACCCACATGTGGTGCAATTTTGGAAGTTTGATTTCTGGAGGTTTACTCTCCTCCCTCCCACGACATTGGGCAGATGGTCAACTTCCTGCCACATCCTTAGGTCAGTGGGCAGAGTTTTTCTAGTCCCTATTTCATGGTGGGAACAGCTTTTTGGCTTTTAACTTTATTCAAAGACTTCAGGCCTGCTTCTTATCACCTGCAGGATTAAAGCCTAATCCTCTATTCCTCTGGGTCTTTTTAAAAATTCATTAATTATATTGGTACATTTTAGGTATACAATATGAAGACATTCACCATTGGGAATTAGTACCTTTACATAATATATCTTGGTTCTTATTTTTTCCCCATTCCCCTGCTCTCCCTTCAACCCCTCCACCCCTCCCTATTTACAATGACTTTGTTTCCATTTTTTCCTTTTCTCATATTTTTTCCTTTCCCCTTCTTTCCATTCCCCTCCCCTCTCCCTCCTCCTCCCCTTCCCTCTTCCCCTTTGGACCTTTTCGTCCTATTTCATATTATCTATTATACATTTTGAATCACTTCTCAGCCTTTTGGCTAAGATCAAATGTATTATACATTTTGATTCTTATTTATACTTTCAGTTTCTCACACCAGAGAAAGTATTTGGTATTTACACATGTGTGTCCTATTTATTTCACTTAAGTCCTATGGGTCTTAAAACCCATCTTCTATGCCAGTATATGTTTCCAATATCGCTATGACCATTTGTTTTTAACACCTGCTCAATTTTATGGGCTTGAATATCTATTTCCTTTTTGGGACAGGGTAATTTTCCTTGCTTATTATTGAGTTTGACTATAAAATGGTGATGATTATAACAGCAGCAACAACATCTTGTTATTACAGTGTATCCAAAATGTACATGGGTTTGCACTATATTGGTAAACATCCTACATCAATTCAATCAGTGCCATTGACCGATATTTCCTGATGAGCCATTAAATAATTTGGACTCATGTCTGTTCTTGTCACACAGAGAAATACTTAACCTCAAGTATCTTAGATTCTAAGTTCTAATGTTCACTCCACAACTTTTCCTACACTCTCCCTTCTATTCCTTCATATAACAGTATTTTTTTTTTGGTGCTGGGGATTGAACTCAGGTTCTTGTGCTTGCGCAGCAGGTGGTGAAACCACTGAGCTAAATCCCTGGCCCCATATAACAATATTTATTGAGCATCTATTTTGTTCCAGGAACTGAGGCTGTCATCCAGCATATACAACTTCATAAAGTTAGGTCAAAGCTTTGAAAGACGTCACTTCCTGTGGCCTAGGGTCAGATAGTAATTTTAATGCACTATGGTAAGTACTTAAAGTAGATATAGGGGCAGTACATTTGTAGGGAAATGTTTAAAGGTTCTGTATATGAGTGTGAAATGGAGATGACCATGTGTCTGTGTTTTCTTTTATGTATCCTAGGAATAACAAGGAAGAGTAGGAAAGTAGGCAATGGGAGGGTGGGAGAGGGAGAGCATTGTTCTAGGTGTTGTGGTCCTTGGCTACTGGTTTTTATTGCTAATCAGTGTGGCAGCTCTCAGTCTACCTGAGGTTCTGGGTCAGCAGTTCTGGAGTGGGTCCCAATCATCTGCATATTTAGGAGCATCTTTAGGTGATTTTAATGTAGAATTAGAATTCATGACTGATATTGAAAACAATATCACACTGACTCCTATTTTTCACTTTATTTGAAAATAAATTTCTGTTAATCTCTAAAAATACCAACTTTTTCACTCACATGTATGCCTTGTTTGTTGTGTGCATCTCCACACATACAACTCTGTGTTGTAACCAGTGGACAGAGTGGGAGAAATCTGAAGTTGATGGGGCCATTATATTCTTTTTCCAGGACTTCTATAAGAAGGTATTACTAACTGGGTAACTTAGACCCACAGAAATTTAGGAGCTAATTACATGACTTTTGGATAACTCATCTTAGGCTTGCTCCTCAGTGTAAATGTGCCTCAGTGCCCTCCACTATGAAGTAAAGCAGATAATTTCCAGATCCAGAATTCTAGTCCAACACTTCATAGTTGCCCAAGAGAAGATTCTTTCGGTAACAGTTGCCCTTGTTGCATTTGTTATTAATACTATTATGTAATCTCACTGAGTTTAGAGGCTTAGATAGTTTTTTCCTGAGAGAAAAAGTGTCAGTAAGCTCAAATGCAAGCAGACTAATTTTTCTATCATCCAGGGTTGTAATTAAGTAATGGTAATTGATGTAACAACTCAGCCAGTTAGATGACCTGCTTTTACTCCCCCAGTTGTTGCATTCTAAAGTGATGAGGCTGAGTTTCATGATCCAGGGAATCTACCTTATTAACTTATAGTCACACTTCAGGGGTGTGTGTGGGCAAGCACAGGAATGTGAATAGTAATTGTCAATGAGCCAGATTGGAGGACAACAGGGAGGTGCTCAGAGTTGAAGGTTCCAAATGTTTCTCATTAATTATGTTCAAAACAAACTATCAGCCTAAAAATCCCAATTAGGGAGCAGCACATGGCTCACACAGCCGTAGTGGTAAATTTCCTGATGTACTGGTTTTCATTTTGGGAATTAGAGTAGTGCAATGGAAAAAATTCAGTCTCTGGAGCTAGGGAGACTGGGTTAAAAATCTGGCTCTCCAGCTTACCAGCTTTAGAACAGTGAGCAAGTTATATGGCCATGTGGTGCCTCAGCTTCCTGGTCTGAAATACGGAAATAATGGTGATAACCACATCAACTTCACAAAGCTACTGCACAGATAAGTCAAGAAGTCTTAGATGTAAGTATCTGCACCAAGACAAAGATTTAATTCCTTGCAACAAATGTCAGAGAAAGTTGAGGCGAACCCCAGCCTTCTGTTGATAGGCAGGGGATGTATGTGTTGGCCATTCCTGAAGCCCTTACCCAGCACTGCCTGGTCTTTCTATATGGAAAGTTAGCCTTGTCTGAGGCACAAGCCACTTCTATGCGGCCAGGTCAATGAGGACTAAACTGAGCATCCTAAATAAAGAAAGTCTCCAAGGCCAAACCAAAGGCTGTTGGATGAGGCAGTGGATTGATAGTTCTCTTTCCTTCATCAGCTCTGCCCCTCTTCTCTTTTGGTCCCTCTCTTGCTTCCTCTTGTTCTCCTCTCTCCTGCTCCTTGTTTCCCACTCCAGGTCAGCTCTTCATTTCATCCTCCTTTCCCATGGGTATTACTCAGCCTGCAGATCACCCTCAGGGTCTGGGGCCCTCAGCAAGCCTGACCTGAGTTTCTGACCCACTGTGTTTCAGCCTTGCCTCTCTGAAGTGCAGCCCTTGTCCTTGGCTCTTCTTTCTTTTTCTTCTTCTTTCCAGGAGATGGCAGGGACTTGTCTGAGGATGAGTCTCCTAGATCCCAAACTGAAAAGACCTATCCTGGCTAGGAACGGGTGGGTGGCTGCTTGGGTTTGCTGTTCCCCTGGCAAAATCTTTTCTCTCACACACATTTTGCTCAGGGAAGCTTTCAGAACAGAGACATGCCAAATTGGTGTCACCTCTTGTTCACCAGGACTGAAGAATCAAGTCCTTTTTGGTTTTAATTAAAAGAACATGGAGAGCAGGGCAAACTGCAGAAGTAAGAAACAAGAGGAAAGAGATTAAATCCATGTTTTGTTCACATAAGAAAGTTTGATATTTTGAGACCATTGAGTTGTTATTGAGTCCTCCTTGTTATCTCTGAGAGAAGGAGAACAAAACCAACTCATTGAGAGGAGATTGATTAATATATTTCTTTTAACGAATTCCTCTTAGCAACTAGCTTTAGGTACTTTCATTTTTCACTCAAACAATTTTTATAAGGCTCTGAAAATACAAGATTTTCTGGTCACACATATCCTTCCTGTGTTGTATGTAGTTATATACACAGAACTATGTGTTACTTCAGTGGAGAAATCTGAAACTTATGAGAAACCAGTGGGGCTACTATATTCATTTTGTCATGCTGCCATAACAAAGAACCAGGAACTGGGTGCCTTAGAACAGGTCTCACAGCTCTGGAAAATGGAAGTCCAAGATCAAGCTGTTTGCAAAGCTGTGGTCCCTCTGAAGGCACAAGGGAAGAATCTGTCCTTGGCCTCTCCTAGTTTCTGATAGTTCGTTGGCTTATGGTGGCATAACTCCAATCTTCACATGGCAGGCACATTCTTTGTCTGTGTCTATGCCAAATTTCCCCTTTAATATAAGGGTATCTGTCATACAGGACACCCTACCGCAGCATGACCTTGTCTAATTATATCAACAGAAACTCCAAATAAGGTCATATCCTGAGATACTGGGAATTAGGAATTCAATATATGAATTTTTTGGAGTGGGGAGATACAGTTCAATATATGACAACCACCCCTATGTCCTACAGACATGATTCCACAGAACCATGGTGGTCTGCTGTGCATAACCATTCCACAGCTCCGCTTATAAGTGCTCCCTGCTACACATTCGACAGAAGTACCCTGATGCAGGTTTCTATGTGCTTAAAATAAGGCCAGGGTCAGCGACATGGGCTGAAACATGCAGGACTACATAAAGATTTTGTATTTTATCCTAACAATGGGGAGCCACTGAATGTTGACAAATGAAGGGTGATCCAGGCACTAGAAAGATCATTCCCAGTGTAGCAGTGAGAAGTGGAATGAAGTTGGGACAAGGCTGTTGTAATTATTTAGGAAAGTGCGAGACCTGGCTTGCACCTTAATAGTGGTAATGTGAACTCAGAGCAGATGAACTGGAGATATAGCTAGAATTTATATGTCGAAATACCTAAACAAGAGGAACTTAAAGTATATGCTGTTTAACAAGGGAACTGCCAGTTGGGGATTGTTGGCAAGGAAAACTGTCATTTGGGTTTCTGGAGATGGGTACATTAGTTTTGGAACAGAGTGTTTTGTTTTCAAGTAAGTCACCAGAATAAACAATCTAGTTACACCAAAATAAAGCAAATTGTTCTTGATATAAATGGTATATGCGCTGCTGAAGCGAGCATTCTTGAAATAAATGGTGAGGACATCACAAACCTAAGCATGGAAGCCGTAGAATGAGATAGGAAATGGTAGAGTTTGAGAAACATGTTCCTGAAGTAAGAATTTTGACTGAATTATAGGTATTCCCAGATATTAGTTTTGTTATTTATTTATTTTTAAAATTAATTATATTGGTACATTTAAGGTACACAATATAGTGACATTCATCATTGGAAATTTGCACCTTTACATAATCCATCTTGATTCTTATTTTTTTGCCATTCCCCTGCCCTCCCTTCAACCCCTCCATCCCTCCCTATCTACAAAGATTTTGTTTCCACTTTTTCTTTTCCCCTACCCCTCCCATTTCCCCTTCCCCTTTGCCCCTTTTCTTCCTATTTCACATTATCTATTATACCTTTTAGTCCTTATTTACATTTTCAGTTTCTCACACTAGAGAAACTATTCAGTATTTACACATGTGGGTCCTATTTATTTCACTTAAGAGTATTGCCTCAGTGTGCATCCATTTGGCTATAAATGTCTCTAGTTTCTCATTCTTTATGGCTGAGTAATACTCCATTTTATAAAAAAATATATATTTTTTTGGTACCAGGGATTGAGCTCAGGTCCTTGTGCTTGTGCAGCAGGTGGCAAAACCACTGAACTAAATCCCCGGCTCACATTTTTTTTAATCCAGTCTCCAGTTGATGGGCAATTGGGTTGTTTCTAAGTTTTAGTTATCACGAATTGTGCTGCTATGAACATGGGTGCACATATATCACTGTGGTATGATTCTTTTAATTCTTTGGGGAAGATACCCATCAGGGGAATAGCTGGGTCAAATGGGACTTCCAGTCCTAGTTCTTTGAGGTATCTCCATACTAATTTCCACAGTGGTTGCACCAGTCTACAGCCACCAGTAGTTGAGTAGGGTTCCTCTTTCCTCACAGTCCCACCAGCATTTCTTATTGGTTGATTTCATGATGGCAGCCATTCTTTCTGGGGTGAGGTGGAATCTCATTGTTGTTTTCATCTGCATCTCTCGAATGACCAGTGATGTTGAACATTTTTTCATATGATTATTTGCTATTTCTACTTCTTTGTCTGAGAAATGTCTGTTCATTTCAGATGCCCATTTTTGGACTGGGTCTTTAAAGACCCAAGTATTAGTTTTCTATTTGCTACTGCAACAAACTACCACAAATATAGTAGCATAAATGACACAAATTTATTATCTTACTGTGTTATAGATCACAAGTCTGGCATGGCTCTCACAAGCACAGTCAGGTATTAGTAGGGCTGACTTTCCTTTTGGGGGCTGTAAAACCCTACTATCCACTTCAAAGACCACTTACATTTCATGACTCATGGGATCTCTCTTTGCTTTCAAAGCCAGCAGCATTGTATCTTCCTGGTTCTACTTCCACCATCATACGTCTTTTTCTGACCCTCTCTTTTGATTTTCCCTTCTACTGTTAAGAACCTTTACATTGGATCCCACTGGATGGTGTAGGGTACTCTCCCTACCTTATGGTTAGCTGATTAGCAAGCTGAATTCCATCTGAAACCTTAATTTCCATTTGTCAATGCTGGCATGTATTCACAGGTTCTGGGATTACAATGTGTGTGTCTTTGGACACCATCATGCTGCTTCCACATCTCACGTGGTGCTGAAATTAGTACAATGCTGAAACAAAGGGTTGAAAAGTACAGTTGTCTTATCTGGGCTCTGGTGATCTGAGAGTGAATTAGAGGGGTTTCTCTTGAAAGAAAGAAGGATTGCAGGGCCCATTGTGCTGGTGCAGCATACACAGATCTGAGGTCAAGAGAAAAGCACAGTGCTTCCTGTTCTCCGGAGCAGATGAGTTGGGTGGTCTGGATTCTGCTAGCTGATCTGTCCGAAAGATTTTTCTTGAGGTGGGTATAGCCTGAGGGGAAACAGATACCATTCTGAAACTGGAGTTTTAGGAACTGCAAGCCCGAGGAGGAACACAGTGAGTGTTATTCCTAAGCATTCAGGAAACACTGCCACCTGTCTTGTGCTGAGGAGTTAAGCTTCCAGGCATCAGTAATATTTCTAGTCACAGTAAATCTATATGTGGGGCAAGTACATTCTGGAGAAATTAGTTATAAGTGAGTGTGAATTGATCCAGGAGGCTTCAGGTGTAGCCACAAAACCACAAGTGGCCAGAGTGGAATGATAAGTGTTCACTTGGGCTGGGATTCCTCAGGGTTTCCCAGAAATGGATGGCAGACTAGCTGTTCAGCTAATCCCAGGCAGGTGGGATACTGAACAGGCCTTAATTTTCTACTACAGGAGCAAACATCTGGGTTTTAGGTGGAAGATAGTCTCCAGGATTTAGAGGTGATGGGATATGGGACATGATGGTAGAGAGGGAGTCTGGTATAGATGCAGAAGGGATGAAATCTTGGTCCCTTGGGGATGCAGTTCTGAGAGACCTGAGAAAGAAAAGATGCAGCCATTTGGTCTTTGGAGTTGGAGCAGTGCACTAAGTAGAAAGAGGATCCCAGAGACAATTACCTGTTAGGGTGTTTAGCACTGGAAGAGCCTCTAGGTCTTCTGGATATGGGATTGCCCCATCAATCTCAGGCCTTCTTGGGGAGGAGGCTCAGCTATAGGAAAATAGGGAAAAAATACTCCTTAATTTTCTTGTGTGATCCCAGGGAAGATGTTTCTATAAGAAAAGACTTTTGTTCTCAGGGCCTTCTCACCTTCCCACTGTACCGTATCTACCTTTTTGGCCTTTTCCTTCCATTTGTGTCTTTCTCTTTACTTAGATTTTCTGTGTCATACTTTTTGATTAATCTTTTTTTAATATGAAAAAATGTTGTTAAAAGTCTTAGTCTCAGATTCTAGCCCACTGTTGTTCATAATGTTATATGTTCCTATAATTTGATGGTCTAAAATGCTTCTCCAGGAAAAGATCCAAATGGTTTTACTATTGCAACAGAAGAGAGATGGTAATGGGCTCAATGACAAAGAAGTTCTTCTGACATCTGTAATTCCTATTGCTTCTGGAGTAGCAAGAGCTAATGCCAGTGCTCAAGATTGCTTCCAAAGGGTGTTTTATTTTAGCCAAGCCTTTCCCTTAGGGCTTGGCTAGTTGTACCTTCACCTCTAACTCACTCATTCAACTGTGTGCTATAAGTTTAAGGAACTGAGTAAAGACAGTGAAGCTTTCAGGAAACAGAGCTACTAGGAGGTAATTTGTGAGTCATCCCAACCTTCAGAGGATTGACTGAAAATTCTGTTAGAGTTCAAAGAAGGTAGAGGGAACTGTAAAGGAACTGCATAAACTTAATTTTTTAAAAGAGACAGAATCTGCTATGGTGCCTGGGCTGGCCTTGAACTTCTGGGTTCAAGTAACTGAGTTCCTGCTTCAGCCTCCTGAGTAACTGAGACTTTTTGAAATCAGCTCTTGAAGGATTGGCTTCAAAGGTTTAGGGTACTTTAGATAGAACAGGAAGGAAGCATAAAAGATATGGTAAATAAATGTGGGATATGATGTGCATGTGTGTGTGTACACATGTATAGGCAAAGTCTCCCTGTCTTGTTCCTTAGCCATCCAATTCTTTCTCTAGAGGCAGATTTAATGCTAAAAAGTATTTGACAGAGAGAAGCTCAGCCGGTCCCAACACCCAGAAGGAAGCTCTCTGCCTCCATCCAGGCTCCTAGGGCAGAGAAGCTCAGCTGGTCCCAGCACCCGGAAGGAAGCTCCCCACCTCCAGCCCAGGCTCCTAGAGCAGAGAAGCTGGGCCAGTCCCGGTACCCGGAAGGAAGCTCCCCCACTGCCATCCCAAGCTCCTAGGGCAGAGAAGGTGAGCCACGTGGGTACCAGAAGCACCCCCCCCCCATGGAAATGAGAAAACACATAAACAAGCCTCAAAAACAAACTTCCAGTTCACCTAGAGCAACCCCAAAGGGAAACGAGATGGAACAATTTGATACTCAACCACCTGAACTCTCTGAATTGAAAACAAAAGAGGATCTGGGAAAAATGAAATCAGAAATAATTACTCAGATAACAGCAAAGATTTTGCTCATGGTGCAAGACATGATTAATAAATCTA
>NW_004624869.1:4390869-4413237 GCF_000247695.1 Heterocephalus glaber
TAAGGTCTTTGCAAATAGGGAAAGGTGGAGGGGGTGAAGGGAGGGCTAGGAATGGGGAAAAAATAAGAACCAAGATGAATCATGTAAAGGTACAAGTTCTCGATGGAAATGTAATTGTGCTGTATACCTAAAATGTACCAATAAAAGAATTTAAGAAAAATATATATATATATTTAAAAACAACCCTTTTTCTTCTCTGAACTGCTTTTATGAGTTTTTGTTTTTGGCTTTCTACAATTTTGCTATGATACACCAAACTAGCTTTTTTCAATATTTAGTTTTCTTGAGGTTCATGATACTTCTTAAGTCTGTGGCTTCTTAAGTCATGGTACTTCTTAAACTCAATAACATATGTGATGGATCACCTAATTCTTTTCTTTCTTCCTTTTCCTTCTTTCTCCCTCTTTCTTTCCCCTCTTCTTTCCTTCTTTTCTTTCTTCTTTCCTCTTCTGCTGTGCCTCATTTTAAAAGTTTCTCTCGAGTTAATTAATTCTACTTCTAGCTAGGTCTGGTTCTACCTTGTCTGCCTCCCTCCTTCCTTGTCATCTTAATTTTTATTATTACATTTTATTGTTTTAGAATTTATGTTTGGTTCTTTAAAAAATCTACTAAAGTAGTTTTAAAATGGTTTTAAGTTCTCTATCTGCTGAAAATTTCAATCTTGCTATCATCTAAATCATACTAAGCATATTTAATTTACAGTCTCTGTCAGTCCTTTTGGGGCTACTTCAATTATTTATCTTATTTTTCTGGTTCTTTTTTATGTATCTCTTCTCTCTGTATGATTTTAATCTTTGTGCACTGAGCAAGATATTTGGCAATGTTTTGTGTGAACAATTTAAAATTGGGATTATGTTATTTTCTTCCAGAGAGTATTTTTGTTTGCTGCTTAGAGGAGCCTGTGGCCACTAGTAATATTTAATCTAAAGGCAGAAATTGATGTTATTCTGGGCCATCTGGGTGACTGGAATGTGGCTGGAATGTGGGCTGGAAATCTATTTTGTATTTCCCATTTGTTCTTACTCCTACAATTCAGATTTTGATGGTTCCGATCCAAAGCATGGAAATGGGCTACCTTAGTGAGGTCAACCTTTATCTTTTAGCCTGCCGATGCTGTGCAGAATTCTGCTCTGTCTCTCAGCAGTCTATTCGGTAATCACTGAACACATGCAGGGGGAAAAAGTGCTGGAATGTGAAGCTGAACTCTGAATTTCTCTACATCGTGGATATACTCTTCTTAACTACCTTATTAGGTCTCTAATGTTTTCAAGTAGGCCAAAAGTACATGTACTACACCTAGCTTTTCCATTCGCCCTCAGTCAAAGGATTGGTTTGACTTACTTGGTAATCATAAAAACAAAAGTTTACTGGTTGTTTATTTTTAAAGGAAAATGCTTAACTTCCATTTACCACATGAAATGAGGGTGCATACTTTCAAAGCATCTTGATCTAATGATAGATTTCCTCCCTTGTACTGATATAGCTAGGTCCTCACAGGCTAGCCTCTCAGAATAATACATAGACATGAAACCCCAGGACTATTCTTGAGGACACTTTCTGCAGCCATTTTTGTATATACTACTACACAGTACCCGTGAATGTGGAAGCTCTATCTTATTATGTTTCATTTGCTGGGAAAGACAAAAATGATTTTTAAGAACTAATTGCAGATTTTTCTTAAGAAGAAAGATATGTGTTTGTTTAGGAGCAGACTGTAGTAGGAAAGTGGGGAACCCCAGATAATAGTCTTGTGGTGAGACAGAATTGGGTAAATTGTTCCACTTAACAAATTAACAAGAGCTGGGGATGTAGCTCAGCGATAAAGCAATTGCCTGACCTATCATGCACAGGGCCCTGGGTTGATCCCTAGCACTGTGAAACAAAACAAAAAACAAAACAAGACAACAGGAATTTGGGTAGGAGAAAAAGTCAAATTATAGCTGGTTGAGAAAGGGAGTGAGACGGAGTAAAGGGAACTTGAAGAAAAAGGAATACAAGCAAAATGTAAATGAAAATTCCTCTCGGCAAGGCTTGACTGAAAGAATTTTTAAGGATAAGGATGTCTAAGTTTAATTTTAAGTTGCTTTCTGCATTGTCACTCTCCTGTAGTTGCCCTGAGCCTTCCATTAAATCTCCTGCAAACACAGCATTGTTCAGGTCTTTTTGGGTCTGAAGAGCTCACAGAAGTGTCTAATGCCTTGACATTGTACACACAAGGGAAAACTCAAGGTCAAAATAAATAATGCACTAGAAAGAACTCAGGCCTAGATCTTCAAATACTCCAAAAGAATCTTGAAAGGTATTTAGAGCATGCTGAATTTTCAGTGTATAGGATGGAAGGCAAAGGAAGGTAGTTCAGCGGTAGATCATTTGCCTAACATGTGTGAAGCCCTGAATTCATACGCAAGTACCAAACAAACAAACAAAAACAAAAACACAAAATGCACAAAGGAGGTAAGGATTTAAGTCTTTTTAAAAACTTTTTTAACCACTTTTATTTTCAACAAAACAATGAAACAGCCAGAAATAGCAGAATTTCTGTTCAGCTGCTCATCCTTCCCACACTTACTAGCAGCATTTTCCTGTAAACAGGGATTATCTGCAGTCCCTTCTGATAATGGCTAATAGATGCCCCCAATCACATTTCAGAATAGCATTTAATTAAGTCTTAATAGACAAAATGACCCCTGTAAGTTGGAGGACTTGGACTTCGTCCAACCTTCATCTTTAAGCATTCTGATGTGCTCAGAATTCTGTTCTGCCTCTCTGAAATCTATTCAGTAATTACTGAACACATACAAGGGGAAAAAAGGCCAAAGAGCCAAGCTCAACTCAATTTCTGGATTTCTCTAGATCATGGATACACAATTCTTAACTGCCTTATTAGGTCTCGAATGTTTTCAAATATGCTGAAAATACATACGCTCCATCTAGTTTTCCTGTTTGCCGTAGGTCCTCAGAAGGTTGGAACATGAATGTTGGATTCACTAAGGCAGCCCATTTCCAGCTGCTAACATCCAAACTATCCTGTACTGCTCACAGTTCTTGGTAGGATGCCTGGTGCCACTGAGGTAGGAGCAAATGGTTTATTGCATGTAATTTAGTACCTAAATGCCAGCAATGTTTGTGTACATTTTCTTTTTTATCCTGGAGGTATCAGGCAAAGGCCTTTCTTTAATTCTACCACCTTCTCTCCTAACTTATCCCTTATTCTCCTATCTTTTCATGCAGGAAGCCTTTGTCTTTTTGTTACCTCTATCAACCAAGGGCAAGAATGACTTAGAAAAACTAAATGCTCTGGGTTTAATAGCTATGAGGCAATAAAATATAGTGAACAAAGACATGACCACTTATTTAAATCCTGCCTCCTTTTTTCTTGTTTTTTCCTATGCTACTTATCATGTATAATATATAATTTATTTGTTGTGCCAGATAATATCTGTTGACACACAACCCTATCCTGGGTTCCATAATTTCCCCAGTACTGCAGAGGCTGCAAGGCTGTGGACTACACAATAGTTTCCTTATCCACAGGTTCACTTTCTGCAGTTTCAGTTATTTGAGGCTAACCATGGTCCAAAAAAATATTAAATGACAAATTCCAGAAATAAGCTATTCATAAGTTTTAAATTATGCAACATTTCAAGTAGTGTGATGGAGTCTTATACAGCCCTGCTCTGTCACATTTGAAGAGTGAATCATTCCTCCAATCAGTGTATCCATGCTGCACATGCTGCCTGCCTCTCACTCACTTGGTAGCTATCTCAGTTATGAGAAACTCTGTCATGGCATCACAGCATTTGTGTTCACATAACCCTTATTTTACTCAATGTTGGCCCCAAAATGGAAGGATAGTGATGTCAGCAGTTCAGATATGACAAAGAGAAGCCACAAAGTAGTGCTTTAAGTGAAAAGGTGAAAGCTTTTGCTTGATAAGGAAGGAAAACAATTGTATGCTGAACTTGCTAAGAGTTACAGTAAGAACAAATATATTAGTGAAAAAAAATCTACTTGTGAAATTGTGAAGAAGAAAAAAATTCATATGCTTTGCTATTGCACTTCAAATTGCAGAAGCTATGGCCATGGTGAATGATAATTGCTCATATAAGGTGGAAAGACACTAAGTCATAAGGTTTGGCATTATCTGCAGTTTCAGACATCCAGTAGTGGTCTTTGAATACAGCCCCGATGGATAAACGAGGACCACTCTACATCTGGTATTCCTTTGTCCACTTTATTCTACTTAGTGTCTGCCCCTGGGAGCTGGTTAGATGGTTGTGAGAGATCTGAAGATAAGACTAACAGCAGCAGTGGGTGACTTCTGCTAATGACCCCTGTTCACTAAGACAGCTGGTGCCTCTAGAACTGTGTGGCTCATGGGCCCCTGCCAATGAGTGGGATTGTTTTCTGATTTCAGGAGATGTCGCATCCAACAGTGCTAGCAGTTAGTGTCTCCAACGGTGTTGGGAACAGTGACAGTGTACAGTTCAGTAGCAGTCATGGGCATTGACTCAGGGATGTTAGCAACTTCTTGATTTCTGGGTTATCATCCCACTTTTTATCCTCCAAGTCACGAGTGATGAGAACTTTCTGGTGCATAGGTTATCCATTACCAAAATTGTTCTGTAACCAAACAAACATAAAACATCAGCAGTATACAAAAATATGAGTTTATTGCTTGTCTATCTGGGACTCACTAGTTGTGGGCTAAGTGATTGTATAGTCTGCAAGTTAGCTAGTAGTTGTTAGCTAGCCTGGCCTTGACAGCAGCCACACTCTGGGACACTGGCTTCTTGTGCTCCTGCAAGGCAGTCTGAGCATGTCTCATGATGAGAGTGGTCAGGAGAGGCAGCACAAGTGGGGACTTGCAGGGCTTCATTGGCCTGGCTTCACCATCTGCTTGTCATCACTTCTAGCCCACAAGTCACCTGCGTAGGGAAACATACTCCACTTTTATGAGAGGAGCTCCTACATTCTGCAGTGTCCAATATTATGAAGAGTTCAGGTTTGGAGCCTGTTTTCAATCTGCCACACCAAAGAACATGGCCTTCCCTCTTTGTCCTTTCAGCCCTTCCAGCCACTTTTCACCAACTTTCAGCATCAGTCACCCCTTCACTGTTGTAGACATCTATAGTGGCCTCTCTTTCCCTGATTGGATGTACTTACAGGTCAAACCTATTGTTTGTATTCATTTCCTCTTGCTGTCATGCTTAGGACTGTAGAGCAACACTGGTTTATTATCTTACTGGTCTGTATGTCCAAAGTCTGGTGTGTTCTGCTGCTTTCTTTGATTAGAGTTTCCCAAAGCCAAAGTCAAGGCATTGTCAGAGCTGCATTCATCTCTGGAGACTCTAAGGAAGAATCTGTTTTCTCACTCATACAGATTGTTGGAAGAATTTAGTTCTTTGTGGTTAAGGACTGAGGTCAAGGACTGAGGTCTCCTGCTGGGAGGTTATATATTGCTTTTGACATCAAAGTAGGACTTGGTGGCCTTCAAACTAAACTTTGTTGAGAAGGAAAAAAAATTCACAACTCATTAATTCCTATTAAGAGCATACTCAAGCTAACAGGAACACGAAGATTTCTCTCTTAGGGCAGAGAGTACACTGTCTCCATTATAGCTGAGCTGTGGGGCTTAGCACCTTTGGGAGGAAAGACAATTGGACACAGGGGAAGTGTACACAAGACAAGTAGAAAGTCCATTCTTCTATTTTGATGGAGTGACAAAGAAGTGAGAAACAAGAAGAGGGCAAATAGGTTGTGTGTGAGAAACTTCCCAGATAAGATGGTAGATGGAGTTGTCAGAACCCAATAGCATGTTGCTTGTCTCTAGGACAGAGCTGTTCCATAAAAACTTAATGTGAACCATACATAATTAGAAGTTTTCTAGCACCTGCATTTTTTTTTACTTAAATTCTTTTATTGGTACATTTTAGGTATACGACACATTTATATTTCTCATTGGGAACTTGTACCTTTATATAATGCATCTTGGTTCTTATTTTTTCCCCATTCCTAGCCCTCCCTTCACCCCCTCCACCCTTCCCTATTTACAAAGACTTTATTTCCATTTTTTCCATTTCTCATCATTTTTCCTTTCCCTTCTTTCCCTTTTCCTGCTCTTCCCACTGCCCCTACCCCTTTGGACCTTTTCTTCCTATTTTGCATTATCGATTATTCATTCTAATCATTGGTACAGTTTAGGTATACAATATAATGACATTCGTCATTAGAAATTTGCACCTTTACATAATCTCTCTTGGTTCTTATTTTTCACCCTTGCCCAGCCCTCCCTTCAACCCCTCCAGTCCTATTTACAAAGATTTTGTTCCTATTTTTCCATTTTCTCATATCAATCCCATTCCCTTCTTTCCTTTCCCCTAGCCCTCCCACTTCCTTCTCCTTTGTCCCTTTTTTTCCTATTTCACATGACCTATTATACATTGAGTCCTTATTTACACTTTCAGTTTCTCACACCAGAGAAACTATTCGGTATTTATACATGTGTGTTCTATTTATTTCACTTAAGAGTATGGCCTCAATGTGCAACCATTTAGCTATAAATGTCTCTAATTTCTCATTTTTTATGGCTGAGTAGGACTCCATTTTATTAAAAAACCACATTTTCTTTATCCAGTCTCCAGTTGATGGGCATTTGGGCTGTTTCCAAGTTTTAGCTATTACAAACTGTGCTGCTATGAACATGGGTGCACATATATCACTGCAATATGATTCTTTTAATTCTTTGGGGAAGATCCCCAGCATAGTGGGGTCAAATGGGACTTCCAGTCCTAGTTCTTTGAGGTATCTCCATACTGATTTCCACAGTGCTTGCACCAGTCTACACTCCCACCAGCAGTGGAGCAGGGTTCCTTTTTCCCCACAGCCCCGCCAGCATTTGTTATTGGTGGATTTCATGATAGCAGCCATTCTTTCTGGAGTGAGGGAGAATCTCATCGTTGTTTTCATTTGCATCTCTCGAATGACCAGTGATGTTGAACATTTTTTCATGTATTTATTTGCTATTTCTACTTCTTTGTCTGAGAAATGTCTGTTCATTTCAGATGCCCATTTTTGGATTGGGTCTTTAAATTTGAGAAGTCTGATCTTTTTAACTTCTTTATAGATTGGAGATAGTAGACCTTTGTCTGAGGAAGAGCAGGTGAAGATTTTTTCCCACATTGTGGGTTGTCTCTTCACACTGCTGGTGGTTTCTCTTGCTGTGCAGAAGCCTTTTAATAAGAAGAGATGCCACTTGTTGATTGTTTGTGCTAGTTCACAGGCAACTGAGGTTTTGTTCACAAAATCTTTTCCTACACCGATGTCTTCAAGGGTTCTACCTAACCTCTGTTCCAACTGGTTCAGAGTTTCTATTTTAATATTTAGATCTTTAATCCATTTTGATTTTAGTTTAGTGCATGGTGAGAGATACAGGTCTAGTTTTAATCTTTGGCAAGTTGAAACCCAATTTTTCCAGCACCATTTATTAAAGAGGCCATCTTTCCTCCAATGAGGGTGTTTGGCTCCTTTATCGAAGATGAGATGGCTGAATGTGTCTGGTGTTGTTTCTGCATCTTCTAATCTGTTCCACTAGCAGCTGCATTTTTAAAGTAAAAAGAAACAGGTGATGTTCCACTGAAATAAAGTTTGGAGAAAAATTATTTCACTTTTCCAGTTTCTAAAGTAGAGCTTGGCAAAACAGGAGAGGACCAGGAATAAGCTGGCCCACTAGTAATGTTTAAAAACCACCAGTCCTACACCAGGGAAGCAAACAGTGACCAGATCCTTTCATTGTTTCCTTTTATGGGATTTACTTTTATATTAGATTAGCTGGTTTCAAAGTTTCAGGATACAAACACATTCTTAGGTTACTTCCACTAATGAAGAGTAATTATAAGGTTACATAGAGAAATAACGGAGGGAGGGAGTTGTCTCAGGCAACACAGCCAGCCTCTGTGGAAACTGGGATGTGGTCCAGGATGCAGCTGTGGCCCCATGACTCCAGTAGCAGCTCTGGTGACTGACACAATACCTGGCAGACCGCTCTTCACAGTTGCTTTGTTATGGATCCCTGCTCTGGGGCTTGCCATGGTGGGTGCCTATCTTTTATCTGTGCACAAATTGCTCTAGCCTTTACCAACACACTTTCTCCTTGTGTCTTATATCAAATACCCTGATCTCGCTGGACAGGCTTCAGGTCCAGCAGAGGAGCTTCTATTGGACAGAGCTCTTGGAGAATGGCACTCCAGCTCTGGCTGGTCTATCAATGGCTCCCTTGCTCTCTTAGTGATGGATCAGCATGGCCACTCTTGGGCCAGTGGAGGAGGTCCCCCCACAGAGGGGCTTGAGTGAGGTAGGCTCCCTGAGGCTTTCCAGAGAGGGTCATGAAACAATGGCTAATGCTGGACCCCTGTCTGGTTCTAGACTGTCTGCTAAGTCTTGTCAATCTGGTCGGTTTTTGTATCTGTAGTTACTTTATTTTTATGTTTCTATCTTCATTTGTTCAAGGATAAATCCCTAAAAGCGTTATGCTGTAATTACTTTGAGTGCCCCCTGAAAGGATAAATACAAGAAAACAAACAAAAGCCTACAAAAAAAGAAGTGATTTTAATTTTAGTAATGTATTTTATTTAGCTCAATATAAGTAAACTGTGTACTGAATGGTGCGACTTTAAGGGAATCCTCACCTGGGGGCCACATCTAATCTAAGTTAGTAGTAGCCCACAAGGGCAGAGGGGTAACAATGTTCCTGATTCCCCATTGCTCTCATATAGTGTGGAGAGGTTCTAGAAGTTTCCCTGTCTTCAGTAAGGGGGGAGGAAGAGATGAGAGGCTTACCAGCTAGTCATAGACTCAGGACTCATGATTGAGTGTAAAATATTCAAATGGGAAGAGGAACAAAGGAAGAGGAAGGGGAAAGGGAAGGAAAGGAGAAGAAAAAAATGGAAACAGAGTTTGTAAATGAGAAGGGGAAGAAGGGTTGAAGGGAAAAGTTGAATGAGGAAAAAAAGAATACATCATATATAGGTACAAACTCCCTATGATGAATGTGATCATTGTGTATATAAAAAGTGTATCAATAAAATTAATTTTAAAAAAGCCAAGGACCATAGAATCCAGTGACAGATGCCAGCACAGCATCACAAAAGGCCTGACACCTCAGTGGCCACCAGTTCAAGGGCTGCAAAGGGCCATCATAAACCCAGTGGGGATCCAGGTGCGAGTACAAACAGCCTCAGGGTCAGTATGCTCCCTGACTCTTCCTAATCCCAGTTTAGTCGGGAGGTGAGCTCAGGCATGCAGATCCCCCAGGGTGTGGATCCAGGCTCCTCTACCCTCACTCCCACCTTGTTACAGTTTTTTCTTACTCATAGCACATAAGTCTAAGGGTACACATGCCGATTGTGAGTGTACCCCAAGCGGAAGCCTGCACACACCCTGGAAGTGGACTGAAGAAGTTTGGAAAAAGAGGATTCAGTGTCCTGGGCACCCAAAAGGTGTTACGGAAGTGGAAGCACACATTCCAGGGAGCACACCTACTTGGCTTCCTGAAATTCCTGATCCTTGGTGTGGGCTTGGCCAGAGCAACCTTCTTTGTGCGGGGTCCCCTCTTGCTCAAATCTAAGGGCAGTATGGCTCCAAGGATTTGAGTACTCTTTTCTGTTGCTGTGTTAGGCATGACCCTCCCCCCAAATCTAAATGTTACCTTGAAGAGGAGCAAGGGTGGTAGGGAACATCTGGAAGGTTAAGCACTTGGTCTAAAGATATAGAATTATAAAAGAGAGAGTTTAAAGTGAAAGGGATTCTGATAGTATATCAAGTTTAAATTCCATTTGTTTTTCCCCCATTCTCAATGCCTGAGAGTGTGGAGATTGTTAGGCAATTAAAATCCACTGTGAAAGCAACATTGTTTTTGCATATTTGAGTATATTGAGTAAACTAGGGGGGGGTCCCCATTACATATTCAAAGAATTTGGTAAGAATTCTATAAAATGAGCTGCTGCTGCTGATTCCTATTGCAATGCAATTCTGATACTAACTCCTCCTCGATGTCAGCTCAAATCCCATAGGGTTAAAGTCATGCACCCAAAAGGCTTCTCTAACTTCAGGTATCACCTGTTAAGTTCCAGGGCTCCCAGGCTACTTAGACTTCTGACCAATGGCTAAAAATTCAGAAGTTCCTATCACTTCCTCAGGTCAGGTAGTTTACTATAATGACTCACAGAAGTCAGGAAAGTCCTCTAGTTGTGACTAGTTTTGTTAGAAAGGGTACAAATCAGGACTAAGCAATGAAGAGACTCACAGGTCAAGGTCTGAAAGGGCCTCACTTCAGGGGTTCCATGTCCTCTCAGCACACCCATGTAGCTCCACACAGGAAGTGCAACAAAGCCCTTATCTCCAGGACTTGTTGGTTTTTATCACACAGGCACAGTTGACTGAATCATTGGCCATGTAGTTGGAACTCCAACTCCAGCTCCCCTCCACTTCCTTCCCCCTCCACTTCAGTCCAGAGGCTGGACTGATATCTCAGCCCAAAGTCTCAACCCTTTAATCACAGGATCAGTCTTTCTGGCACAGCCAGTCCTGGACCTAACTCATCTCATGATCATAAACTCAGGTATGGCTTGAGGTCCCCACCATGGATAAAGACATTCCTATTGCTCAGGAAATTCTGTGGGTCTAGAAGTTATCTACTAGGCACCACAAAGGGCCATGTTCCTTACTAACCAACAATCATGATGATTACAGCGATACAATTTCTAGTGCATACCACTTCTCCCACTTCAGAAATAAAATGTTCTCAGTTAAATAATTATCTTTTGAGAAAATACTAAGAAGTAACTCTCACAGGAATATATGAAGCACAAGTGTGGATCTGCATTTTACATCCTGTTTTGGTATAGATTCTTTTCATAGCCTCAGCTTTGGTTAGATTGGTTGGTCCTCCTCAGTACATAACTCTAAAATCTCATCAAACTATTACTTTTTTTCCCATGAATACTTCTGTTGTTAACCAGCCCCTGGGCATTTGCCAGTTGAAAATGGAGTTGTTGGCTTTCCTTGGCTTCTGTTTACAGTCCAGTGGATTAAAAGATGAGTCAAATAATTACCATATTCCATACTGATTAAATACAGGTGGAGGACTGAGAGCAGGAGAATGTCACGTAATTCATTTGAGTCCACTGGGATCAGTGGAGGGAAAGAAAATTGAAAAGGGGAAAGATACAGAGATGAGAGAGCAGAAGACACAACGTTTAAATAGGTGCTGTGTAAATGAGAATGTGTCACCTCAGAGCCAATGAGAAGTCAGCAGATGGGATGCACCTGTTCCCTGGGAGCCTCACAAAGCAAAATCAAGCACCAGAGCCCAGAATGGAAATAAGAAAACTAAATCAGACTCCTCAGATATACTTCAGCAAATAAATGTCCATCTCTCCAAACAACAGATGCTGTTTAGATGGGGTCCACCTCAGATTCCCCCACACTTCTATATCATTGGAGGGAGGTGCTTTATTCAGGGAATCTGGGAACCTAATTCCTCAGCTATTCTCACAGTAACTGCTTTTCCCCACAGCTCTCACTCATCCATTTAAATTAAGTCAGGTTGCTTTAGCTGTGACGCACAGCTAGAGTTGGAGTAGCTCACATCTCTGGGGTCTGTTTTGTAAGAGGATGATAATTTTAGCTTAGGTGATGAATCCACCAGGATTTTGGAGCATGAGGAGAAGTCTGATAGAGCCTTTATCCAGCTGTTGTTAAAATGGGCCCTAGAGCTCTTGGAACAAAGCAGGGTTAGGACATGCTTGGCTGGCATTTCTCACCCACCATATTAACCTAACTCAACCCCCCATACACAGTATAAATATTTACTGAGATCTGCCATTTGATGAGGGGAGTTGGTGAAGAAGAGATCTCTAATTGCAGCTGTTAGCACATTCATTCAGAACTCCACCTTTTCCTCAAGTATGTTTGTGTTAATCTTCTATTTGTATCGGAGAAAACCATTTTAGAAACCTCAATGTCCTGGGTGGTGGGCTCACTCTCCACACATCTCCATCATAGAATTGCTGATCCTGAGGCTGTATGCAGTCATGAAGCGAAAGGTTATTCCAAAAAATTTTCCATTTCTATCTCTACAGGGTGGTGCTCCCGGGACAGGTTTATGCTTTCTGAGTTGCAGCTCATCAAGACAGAAGCCAACAGTGACTTCAGGAGAGAAGAAGCTGATATGTAATAATAAACAATGGCCAAAACCAGAGTGGTGGATGACAGCTGTCTTCCCACCCAAGATGTAACCCTTTTCACTCCAACTGCACTGAGGGCTTTTGTTAAGATCTGTAACTGAGCAAAGGCTTTCCTTTCCCTACCACTCTCCCATCTCCACATCCTTTACCCTGCAAAGAAGTGCTACCACTTGCAAACCCTGAGATCTTGTTAGTCCCCTGAGAGACTTCAAAATTACTGCTGGGAGATGTATGCTGTTCCTTGGCTTTTTAAATTGCTGCTTAGTCACAAAGATCAATGCTATGAGGTAACAAAAAATAGGGAGTGGGGTAGGCGGGCATCAGACTCTGTTGGTATTCTCAAGGGGTTTCCAGAAGCATATTTGAAAGCTAGTATTGGAAAGGTTGGGCAGAATGTTTTTTGTATCCTCAAGAATGCCCAAGTACAGTGCCTCAAGCTCAGGCTGCATCAACCCCAGGAAAAGATGTGGGGAAGTGGCCTGACATCTATGGCCCCTCCCCTTTCCTACCCTCCCATGTTTATTCCTTTTCCCAATTTCCAAAAATTATGCCACTAGGGAATCATGTGGCATAATTGGTGACAATTGCTATATTACCCATCCCAGAGGTGACTGAGAGCAATCTTTTAATTTTAAAAAGTCCTTCTATCCTGTGCATTTTCACTTTCACTAGGAGATGTGGATATATTTTGGGGCCAGCTGTGTGAAATAGTTATATTCAACCATTTGTTCATTGAGCAAATGATTACTGAGCACCTATTCTACTGTGGACCTGGGAGAGGGCTATTTGGAGAGTACCCTTTCAGTCATTCAATATCAGTCCTGCCAAGGCTGGTTTCTTCCTAAGTCACCCCAGGGCAGTATTCACCTCACAGATAGTGATTTTCTTCCAAAGTCAATATGTTCTATTCTTTTTCTTTTTTTTTTTTTTCCCGGTGCCAGGAATCAAACTCAGGACCTTGTGCTTTCCAGGCAGGCACAGCACCACTGAGCTAAATCCCTGGCCCAATATGTTCTATTCTTAATGAGAAAAACATTAAGGTATTAAGAAACATTTGCATCTTCTTGGATCAAGATATATTACAAGGTCTCAATTCTAGCTGAGGATGGCTACACCTGATGTTAGCTTCAAATTTAAATTTTCAGATCTCTCTCCTAAGTTCCATATACACATCTTCATCTCCCTTTAATCAGTTCTCCTCTGGTGTCTTCTGTGCACCTCAATACCTTGTGTTCAAGGTCAAACTCACTGTCTTCCTTAGAAATCTGCTCCTCTTCCCCTGGTTTTCTTGCCTCACCACCAACCTAGTTTCTTAGGCCAGCAACCTGGCCATCAAACTTGGAGGCTCTTTCTGACTGTTATGAACCACTCACCAAGTCTAACTATTCTGTAACGTACATAACAAAGCTTTGTTGTGTATCTGGTTCAAAACTGGTCCAAGGCATGCTTTCATTTTAAGCATTCTTCAAAGAGAAAACTAGACTAAGCAGTCAGATGCTTTTTGTCGAACATAATCCTCCAAATGGTGGATTACCCAAGTAAATTTACTGGTCCATAAAAAACACACTTATAACCTAAGTAAACAATTTCCTGAAAGAATGTGTTTTCCATCTTCTGAGATTATTACAAACCTTTAAAGTTTATATTTTTAAGAAATTAAATAAAAGTCTTATAAACAGTTGATAGCTTGGTGAACCCATTGTTCTTTCTCACTGAAAATCTTCATCATAGCAAGAAAGTAGATTCATAATTTATGATCCAGAGCATGTACATTTAAATTTTTCTTGAGACCTTTGCCCAACCTGAATAATTTTTTCATTGTACTCCTGTTATAGTATGCAAATATATTATAAACTTTTCTTTCTTGTTTTGCTAAGAAAGGGGATAAATAACATAGCACTTAATTTCTTAAAGTACTTATATCAACAATATGATTTTTTAAATAGGGATTCTCATCATATCTCATTTTGAACTGTCTTAGTTACTTTTCTTGTTGCTGGGACAAAATAGCCAACATCCAAAGTTAAAGGAGGAAAGGTTTATTTTGGTTCACAGCTTGTAGATGTTTCAGTCCGTAATTGGCTGACTCCAAGGAAGGGCAGCATGGCAGAAGGACATGGCAGAGGAGAAACAGTCCGTTTCAAGGCAGGCAGGAAGCAGCAAGCAGTGAGCAGCAAGCTTCCCTTTCTCTTTTATCCCATCCAAGCTACAAGCCTTTTGGATAGTGTCTTCAATAATTCCATTCAGCCACACACAGAACTATGCTAACTCTAATCAGTAGACTAATTTAGTATCACACACCCTTAATCCTAGTATCACACAACCTAGATCCAGCCAGCTCTGAAAAGTCCCACCTATGACTGCATGAGGCTTTGGGGAGACATCTAGATACAAGCCATAACATGAACTAAGTCTTCAATTCTAATTAATGGAAGTTTGAGACTTATGATTTTTTTTGTTTTAGTTTTTTATTAGTATGTTTGTAAGATATAATCATTACATTCATCTTAGGGAATCGATATACATACATATTATATCTTAATCATTTTTACTTCTTCTTCCCTTTTCCAGCTCCCATCTCTCCTCACTTCTAACCCCCTTTTCACTGCCACCAAGTCTAATTCCTAGATTTATACTTTTTCATTCCATATTGCTAAAATTCTATACCATCTCACTATTTCCATTATCACTGTCTTGGTTTAGGCTCCATCAAAGCCTGCCCAAAAGACTGACCAATAATCCCCAAAAGGTTATTCCATTCGGCCTTGCTGCCTTTCCAGCAATTCTGCAGCTTGAATGGTGTTACCAAAATGTGAAAGTATGCTTTTTTTGTTTTTCTGCTTAAGACTATTTGTAGACTTTTTCCCCCACCTCATAGATGAATTAGAAATAATTTAGAGTGGACTAATAGACCTTGATGATTTTGGCCTCTAAGTGAATGGAGTCAAACAATCTCAACTATCTCTGACATGCTTAAATTAGGCATGTGAAAGTTTGGTTCCTGCCACCCATCATGTCACCAAGCTGGTACCTGAATAGGAAATCACTTCTTTCCACCTTCTAGTTCCTAGTAGCAAAAACTTTTTATTATAAAAAAATTTGATATGTACTGAAAAGTTAAAAGATAGGACAATGAACATCCCCATATCCACCATATAGATTCAAAAAGTGTTAATACTCGTCATCTTTTTAATATACCTAATATATGTTTCTTATTCATTTACTGAACTATTTAAAAGAAAGCTATAGATGTAATGACTCTTCACTCCTAACCACCTCAGTATTTATTTCTAAAGAATCAGGATATTTTCCTATATAACCACAATATGCTTAGCACACTTAAGAAAATAAATATATACTCCATATTAAAACTTTCCCAGTTGTACCCTCAAATATCTTTTAATAGAAACCTCCATGAGACATAATTCATATGCCCAAATATCTTTTGTAACTTTTTTTAAAGTTAATGACCATAGGGAAGAAGATAACCTAGTGGGCTCTATCAGATCCCTAGCAGGTTCTATCTGATATAAGTATTTTGGAATCTATTTGAATGCTTGCAACTTCCAGAGGATGGCTTGGGTGGTAAATTGAAGTTAATTTTGATTAATTTTAACTCTTTGTATGGGCATCCACCTCCACCCCAGTTGCATGCCAGGCCACTGTGCACATATCTCAGTACCCACTTACATACAGCTTGTGGGAGCCTGTGAATGATAAAGATGCTGCTCTCCAAGTATTAAGGATCTGAGCTCTGACTGCTGATTGCTGTTTCTGATTATAGAGATGCAGCCTTATTGCAGTCCTCATTGTCACTGCTACAAGCCCTTCCTCCTCTAACTAAAACACCTTCCAAGGGATATAAAGGACTGTGCTTTTCCTGGCTTCTTCATTTTTCTTTTTCTCCTTTTGGAAATCAGACATTTAATGACTAGGACATCCAAAAGAAACCACATTTCTGAGGAAATTTATAGATTCACCATGAACACCAGAGAAAGGAACAAGCTCAGAAAAAATTCTGAGTAGACATGAGGCTTACTGGCACAGAGACACTATACCACAATTAAAAACAACCTCAGAAAACCCTGGCAAAGAAGGAAATTCAGATCTCCAGAGTTATACTATAAGATTCAAAAGTTTAGTTTTCAACAACATCAAAAAAATCACAAGGCATACAAAGAAACAGAGAAGAATGTCTCATTTAAAGGAAAAATCAGTAGAAACTGTCCCTAAGAAAGGCGAGGTGGTGAACTTGCTAGATAAAGATTTTAAAACAACTATTATAAAGATACTAAAGAAAGATATAGTAAAAGACAAATAAATAAATATTAAAAACACATAAAAATAGAAATATCAATAATGATATTGAAAAGCTAAAAAACTAGAAGAAATTCTATAACTGAAAATGTTACTAGAAAAATTCAAAAGCAGATTTTAACAGGCAGAAGAAAAATCAGTGAACATGAAGACAAGAAAACTGAATTATCATCTGATATACAGAAAGAAAATAGATGAAGGAAAGTGAGCAGATCCTAAGGCCCTGTGAGACATCACCAAGTAGACCAACTTATGCATTGTGGAACACACAGAAAGAGAAGAGACGGAGAAAGGGGAGAGAGATTGTTTGAAAAAATAATGATTGAAAACTTCCCAAATTTTCTGAAATACATAGATATAAATATTTAATAAGGCCAATGAATTCTAAGCAAGATAAACTCAAAGAGATCCACACCAGGGGACATTATAATTAAATGTTGAAAGTCAAAGATAAAGATGTGATCTTGAAAGCAGCAAGGGAGTAGTAACTTGTCATTTACAAGGCACCCTCAAAAATATTACCAGTAGCTTTCTCATCAGAAACCTTGGGGGCCAGAAGGCATTGATTCATTCCAAGTGCTCTAGAGGTAAAAAGCTCTGTCAACTAATAACCCTTTATTTAGCAAAAACTGCCCTTCAAAAATAAGAGAGAAATTTAGACTTTCCCAAATACACAAAAACTGAAGGAATTCATTATCAGTAGATCTTCTCGGAATGAAAACCTAAGGAGTCTTCTGGTTGAAATGAAAGGACACTAGACGGTAACTTAAATCTGTACGAAGAAATAAAAATCTCTGCTACTTTTATCACTTAGCCTTGTAATATAACTTAAAATCCAGGATTATGATACCTCCTTCTTTGCTCTTGTTGCCTAGAGTTGCTTTGGCTATTCTGGGTCTCTTCTGGTTCCATATGAATTCTAGGATTTTTTTTTCTCTAGTTCTGTGAGGAATGCTATTGGTATTTTGATTGAGAGTGGATTAAATTTATATAACAATTTGGAAAAATGGTCATTTTGACAATATTGTTTCTGCCTGTCCAGGAATGGGGATATATTTTTATTTTCTGACCTCCTCTTAATTTCCTTTTTCAGAGTACTGTAATTTTTGTTGTAGAGTTCTTTCACTTCCTTGGTTAGGTTAATTCCTAAGTATTTAACTTTTCTTGATGATATTGTAAATGGTATCATTTTTCTAATTTCTTTCTTGGTGAGTTCACTATTGGTGTACAGGAATACTACTAGTTTTTATGTGTTGATTTTGTATCCTGCTACACTACTGAATTTGGTTATTAATTCTAGGAGTCTTTGATGGAACTTTTGGGGCCTTCTATGGAAAGGATCATGTTGTCTGCAAAGAATTATCTGACCTCTTCCTTTCCTAAATATAGCCTTTGTATTTCTTTCTCTTGCTAGATTAATCTGGCTGTATTCAGTATGATATTGAACAAGAGTGGTGATAGTGGAAATCCTTGTCCCTGATTTTAAAGGGAAAGCTTTCAGTTTTTCCTCATTTAATATGATGTTGGCAGTAGGTTGGTCATAAATGGCTTCTATCATATTGAGATAACGTCCTTCTATACTTATTTTCTTCAGTGTTTTTATCATGAAAGAATATTGGATTTTGTCCAATGTCTTTTCAGCATCTATTGAGATAATTAGGTGATTTTTGTCCTTGCTTCTGTTTATGTGATGTATTCCATTTATTGATTTGCATATGCTGAAGGATCTTTCCTTCCCTGGGATGAAGCCTACTTGATCATGATGTGTCATGATATATGATCGTTTTGATGATTTGTTGCATTTTGTTTGCCAGATGAATCTGTACACATTAAAGAGACTGACTTATACTTCTTTTTTTCAGATGGAACTTTGTCTGGCTTTGGAATCAGAGTAATGCTAGCTTCCAGGGATGACTTTGGGGGTACTCTTTGCCTTTCAATTTCTGTAAAGATTTTGAGGAGTATTTGTGCTAGGTCTTTCCTGAAGCTCTTGTAGAATTCAGTGGTGAATCCATATGGTCCTGGGTTTTCTTGGGAGGTTTTTATTACTGCTTCAACTTCACTCCCTGGTATTGGATCATTTAGGATTTTTTTTTTTGTACCGGGGATTGAACTCAGGACCTTGAACTTGGCGAGGCAGGAGCAGTGCCACTGACCTAAATCCCTGGCCCTTATTTAGGATTTTTATATTTTCTTGCTTCTGCTTTGGTAATTCATATGTATCTAGGAATTTATCCATTTCTTCTGCATGTTCCAATTTATTAGAGTCCAGCTTTTCAAAGTACAGTAAAATCATGGATTGCAAGTTCTGTGTTTGCAAGATAAGCAAACATTTCTAATAAATTTTAACCTGATAAATGAGTAATGTTTTAAAATATGAGTAGTACATGATGCTGAATGTCACATGATCACAATTGTACCAATGGTTTCTCTCTCTCTCTTTCTCTCTTATTGTGGGATTTATTGTGGGTGATCATTTCCCAATAGCAAGAGGTTATGGAGGAGATCTCATCTCAAATGAGATGAGGAGGATACATAAAATGTGGGATCAGTATAAATTTTGTAGAAGAGCACCACCTGAATAAGGCTACAGCAGTTCAAGCTATGAATCTGTTTAACAACAATACAATGTCACATTTCTGTGAAATCCTCAAAAGGAAGCAAAAACAAGTATCGCTGAATAGATTCCTTGTTAAAGTTCACAAAAAGAAAAGGACTCCATTGAGCTAATAGCAGTAATTCTGTTAATGATAGTGAAAGTCATCCTACATGATAACCCTCCTCTCTCTTGTCTCCCTCACATTAGCCATAAAGGTTTTCAAAGGTAAGTGCAGGATAATTTATTTTTCTTCATATTTTATATTTTCTTTATTATTTTGTATTATATTACAGTGTTGTAATCATTTTATATGAATATTTTTGGGTTTGGGAACAAATCATCTGAGTTTCCATTATTTCTTATAGAGAAATTTGCTCTGATATACAAGTACTTTTGGTTACAAGTATGTTTCTGGAATAAATTATGCTTGCAAACCAAGGTTTTACTATAGTTTTTAATAATCTTCAGGATTTTAGAAGTGTCTGTTGTGATTTTAGTTTTTTCATTTTTAATTTCATTGATTTGGGTCTTTGATCTTTTTGGTAAGATTGGCTGAGGCCTTATCTATTTTGTTATTCTTTCAAAGACCCAGCACTTCAATTCATCAATTCTTTGTATTTTTTAGTTTCAATTTCATTAATTTCTGCTCTGACAATTATAATTTCTTTCCTTCCATTAGCTTTGGATTTTAGTTGTCCTTGTTTTTCTAGGTGCATCATTGAGGTGCATCATTATGTTAGTTATTTGGACTTGCTCTATTTTTCTGATGTGGGTATTCACCTCTATAAATTTCTCTCTTAGGAGTGCTTTCATTGTGTCTCATAGGTTATGCTATGTTGTATTAGCATTATCATTTGATTCTTGGAATTGTATAATTTCTTCCATGACCCATTGATTATTCAATAATGAATTTCCACGTTTGCATAATTTCTGTGGGGTTTTTTGCCATTGATTTCTAGTTTCATTGTGCTATGATCTGATCATATGCATTTGATGATTTTTATTATTTAGCACTTACTTCAGCATGATACATGGCTAGTATGTGGTCTGTTTTGAAGGGAGTTCCATGAGCTACTGAGAAGAATGTATATTCTGTTTTCATTGGGTGGAATACTCTAAATATCTCTTAAGTGCATTGATTAAAGATTTGGCTCAACTTTGATATTTCTTTGTTGATTATTTTTGTCTAATTGATCTGTCCTCAACAATAATTGTGTTGATGTTTATCTGATGTTTTATTTTCAGTAATGTTTGTTGTATGAAGTTGGGTGTGCTGATGTTTGGTACATACATGTTTATGATTTTTATCTTTTCCTGTTGAATTGCTCCACTAATCAATATGTAGTGACCTTCTTTGCCTCTTCTGATCAGTTTTGGCTTGAAGTTAACTTTATCTGAAAATAGGATAGCTGCTCTTGTTTGTTTTTCTCAGAGTGGGTTCAGAATTGGCTTGTGGCCACAGTAAGTGTGCAAAATCCATGGGTGTGGAGTTGGTTGAGAATGAATGCAGTTCTGATGAGTTTCAGGATTATGACTGAAGTTTCCTGTGGGCATGGGCAGCTCACTTCTTTCCCTCCATCATGTTTCTATTTTTATTTTTAAAATTTTTAAAATTCTTAGTAATAGCCATTCTGATTGAAGTCAGATGGAATCTCAGTGTAGTTTTGATTTGCATTTTCCTAGTGACTAAAGATGCTGAGCACTTTTATAAAGTTACTGGCCACTTGTACTTCTCCTTTTGAGAATTCTGTTTATACATTTCCTCATTTATTGATTGGGCTATTTTTTAAAAATAACTTTATTATCAAACACACACACATACAAAAAATTAAAACCATTCAAAGAAGAACAATGCAAGGGAAAAAAACTACAATAATATTCAAATACAGTAGAACTCAACCAAAACAAAACTGAAAATCACTTCAACATTTTTCCATATAACTTAAAAAAGCATCTCAAGCACCAAAAAGACCCCAGAGGATGTGATTTGTTTCAGAAAGGTCCCCAAAACCAACATTGAACAAATAATGATCTGGAAAAAAAAACTCCAGTTAGTTAGCAGACTCCATGTAAGCCAAGCTTCTCCCTAGTTTAAATTTTGATGCAGTCAGATGACTCACAATGGAAACACAATCCAAAAAATCTGTTATTAGGCCATTTCATCCTTGTGTATCCTTATTTACACTTTCAGTTTCTCACACTAGAGAAATGACTCGGTATTTACACATATGTGTCCTATTTATTTCGCTTAAGAGAATGGTCTCAATATGCATCCATTTAGCTATAAATGTCTGTAGTTTCTCATTCTTTATGGCTGAGTAGTATTCCATTTTATTAAAAAAACCCACATCTTCCTTATCCAGTCTCCAGTTGATGGGCACTTGGGCTGTTTCCAAGCTTTCGCTATTACGAACTGTGCAGCTATAAACATAGGTGCACATATATCACTGTGGTAAGATTCTTTTAATTCTTTTGTGAAGATACCCCGCAGAGGGCTAGCTGGGTCGAATGGGACGTCTAAGCCTAGTTCTTTGAGGTATCTCCATACTGATTTCCACAGTCATTGCACCAATCTGCACTCCCACCAACAATGGAGAAGGGTTCCTTTCTCCCCACAGCCCCGTCAGCATTTGTTATTAGATGATTTCTTAATAGCAGCCATTCTTTGCAGGGTGAGGTGGAATCTCAGTGTTGTTTTCATCTGCATCTCTCGAATAACCAGTGATGTTGAACATTTTTTCATTTATTTATTTGCTGGTTTTACTTCTTTGTCTGAGAAATGTCTGTTCATTTTAGATGACCATTTTTGAATTGGCTTGGTCTGATTTTTATCAGTTCTTTGCATATTCTAGATAGTAGTCCTTTGTCAAAGGTACAGTTGCTGAAAATTTGTTCCCACATTGTAGGTTGTTTCTTAGCTCTGTTAGTGCTTTCTCTTGTAGTGCAGAAGCTTTTTAATAAGATAAGATCCCAACTGTTGATTCTTTGTGCAAGTTCCTGTGCCACTGAGGTTTTGTTCATAAAATCTTTTCCTATGCCAATATCTTCAAGAGTTCTACCTAACTTATCTTCCAGCAAATTTAGTTTTTCTGTCCTAATATTTAAATCTTTAATCTACTTCAATCTTAATTTAGTGCATGGTGATAGGCATGGGTCAAGTTTTAATCTTTGGTAGGTTGAAATCCAGTTTTTCCAACACCATTTATT
>NW_004624869.1:4423862-4441939 GCF_000247695.1 Heterocephalus glaber
TGTTATGTCCTTTCTGTTAGCCTTAAATATATATATTCCGTTAGCCTCAAAGTTCTCAATGTATATCTTGTTATGTCCTCTCTGTTAGATCTCCTTAAATATGTATCTGGTTAGCCTCAACATTCACAATATGTATCCTGTTGGGCTCTTCCATGTGAATATCCTGTTTCTAAAGAAAGCCTCAATCTCAAGATAGTTATTGCTCATCCCAAGCCCACCCCAACTTAAACTACTGAATAAAACTCCCTCATTTTTAAATTTTGGGGCCCAGGTCTTTACGAAGCATTTAGCTTCACTGGACCAGCTGGTTAAATCAAGCCTTAGCTTTCCTCCATTTCTTTTGAGTGGGTTTAGTCTTTCCTGGTTCAGATGACCTACAACACCATTATGTATAGAAAATATTGTGTTCATTAGAATCAGTAGATTTTCATTGCTGGAAGAAGAAATTGGCAGCCTGGACACAGCGAGGTCTAGTTAGGTGAAAGACAAGGAGTGAGGCTGTCTACAGTGAAACAGGGACCTCCAGCCCTGCCCAGGGCCATTCACATTCCATTTTTAGAAACCACTGAGGTTTCTAAAAAACCATATGCAAACCATATGTTTATTTCAAAATAAACAATTTTTAGAAAAGGTCTAGAGATGTAGCTCAGTGAGAGAGCTTTGAATTCAATCCCCAGTACTGCCAAAAAGAAAATGAAAAGAGAATTAAGTACTATTGCACACTACAAAGATGAATCTTGAAAATATTCAGCTAAGTGAAGGTCACAAAAGACCACATATTACATAAATATATTCATATGAAAGTCTGGAGTAGAGATAGAAAAGGTAAGTTAGTAGTTTTTAGGATTGGGGAGTAGAGGAGATGGGTAGTATGGAGCTAAAGGGTAAGAACTCATTTTTGAGGTGGTAAAAATATTCTAAATCAACTATAGCGATGGTTATACATAGCTGTAACTATTAGATTGTATATATTTAAAGGTGAATTATAGAGCATGTAAATTGTATCTCAATAAAGCTGTTTTTTCTTTTAAAAAAAACCCAAACCATATGCAAACCATATGCAGGCTGATCAGAGCCCACCAGCCTACCAGCTCTTCAGTCTAATGTTCCCCACTGGATAGCAGGAAGTGATATACAGGCAGAATGAGGTTTGCTCAAGGATGCAATACTCCTCAGTGCAAAATCAGGACTAGCCTGGCATTCAGTTTCTAATTCCAAGATCAGAGTCCTTTTCCTTGCTCTATTCTGGCTCTGAGTCTTACAAAAAAATTCTTTAAAAATAAAGAAGGACCCAATTGCATACTTCCCTCAATAAATTAAATGTGGTCAAACTCCTTTGTTCCAGATTTCCTTTAGCAGGAAATTCTGAACAGCATTAGTATATGGATAAATTGATCAAAAGTTCAAACAGAAAGCCAGGCCTGGGCTGTTTCAATGAATAGGCTGTGAGGCTGTTATGTAAGTGTGAAGCTCGAGTTTCCTACCTCAGCGATGAACCTGAACTGCCACAGAAAACCTTGTGAATCACCCAGCATGTCAAAAAGTCACACCTGGCTCCCAGAAAGAGAGCTCCAGAAACCCTGATCCTGTCACTTTCCAGTCCTGGCATGACTGGGGTAGCTTTTTGCCTATGCAGCACACTGTGAAATGATTCTGGCCCAGCTAGTAAAGCCTGGGCAGAATCACTTCTGACACGTAAACCCTGGCTGGCCATATCATGTAACTTCCAGGAAGGCCAGGATTTGTTCTTGGCTTCTCAGTGGCATTATGTCAGTCTCAAAGGATTGGACTTTGATTCTGAAGGAAAGAAGCAGTGTGGCATAGGGGCAAGAACACAGTTTTACAACAAGACAGATCTACTTTTCAGTGTCTGCTCTACTGTCTCAGTCCAGTCAACAGAGATTTTCTGAGTGTCCACTTTGTGCCAGGCACTCTTCAAGGCTCTGAGGAGACAATGGTGGGAAAAACTGAAGAGTCCCTGCCTTCATGATGTTTATGCTTTAGTTGGGGGAGGACTGACAGTAAATAAAATAAACAATTCAATTAAGAGATATGATTGACAAAGACAGTGAATGTTTAAATTAAGTAAAAGACATATTGTCATTAATCCCCCTCAAAATACACTCCTTTGCTTTGAACACGCTCATCCTGTCATTCTTGCCTGAAGCAGTTTTGGAAGTTGCTTTCCTGAGTGCTTTTAGTTTTGTTTTGTTTTGAGACAAGATCTTGCTATGTAGATCTTGCTATGTGGCCCAGGCTGGCTTTGAACTAGAGGCAATCGCCCTGCCTCAGCCTCCCAAGTGAGCCACCATGCCTAGCTATGAGTGTCTTTAGTTGTGCTGTCATGCTTGTCTCCATGTCTTGAAATGATTAAAAACATTTACCTTTCATGGTCATTCTGACTTGGGGAAGAGACTAATGTCCTGTGGTGCAAAATCTGGTGACTAATGTGGATCAGGACCCAGCATGTTTTTAGAAACCTGCCTTTCATTGGATAGCACCTGGTAGTTGGCAGCAACATTCGTGCCTGTATTTTTTAAAATATCATACATGCTTCCAAACTGCTTCAGAAAGTGGCAAGAATGATGGGATGAGGGTGTTTAAAGTGAGGTGGAGGATTTTGAGGGGGATTAATGGTGATGTGTCTTTTACTGTAAAAACTTTTAAAAAAATTTTATTATAATAGTTTTTTAAAAGTTCACAGTATATTTTAATAACACTGCATGTAGAGTATGTTTGAAGGTAATGGGGGATGGGGTGAAATGAAGTAAAACTGGAGAAAGGAGAGTGCAGTGTAAATTGTGTATTCAGAGGAGAAGGGAAGGAATGTTCAAGGAAAAACAAAGAGGCCAACTTTTCCACAGGGAATAAGGTGGCTTGGCAGTGGGAGGAGGCACATTGAAAGAGGTAATGAAGAAGCCACTTGCAATTGTCTTGAGTAAAATAAGTGAAGAATTTCTTGATGGATTGAATGAGGGGGGAGAAGAAAAGGGAATTGCCAGAGTGATCCCAAGGGTGTGGAGCTATGAACCACTGCAGGAAGACCGTGGGAGGAGGAATTGTTTGCAGAGAAAGACAGAGATTCAGGAGTTTAATTTTGGAAACATTAGGTGGATATACTAAATAGACAATTGCATAAAACTCCAAAGCAAGAGAGAGAGGCCTAGACTGAGGATATCAATGTGGGATCGTGTAAAAGGTGTTTAAAAGAGCAAGATTCAATGAGGTCACCAAAGAGTGATGGTAGTCAGGGAGAAGAGGTGCAAGGAGCCTGCATGGAGCACTGCATGGAACACACGGAAGGCTGAGCTGCCATGTAGGAGCTGGGTGGGTGCAGTGGGTGCTCGAGGCAGGAACATGGCACTTTCTCTACAGCTGGTGACAGCTGGTAACTCGACCCACTCCAGGAACTGGACAGTCTGTGTTCCGGGCCTGGTCAGTTGGGGTACAAAGCCCAAGCTCCTCCTAGCTCCAGAGTGCCAAGGCATCAGCTGTTGAACTTCTCCCTCCACCTGGTCCTGCTGCCTCCACTGCCTCCCAGGGATTGTTTGAGTAGCACTCCCACATGCTGATCTCCACTGCCAGAGATTTCCCCAGGGAATCTGACCTAAAACAATGCCTTTGAGGCATAGGGCTTACTTTGACAGTTTGCTTATTTGTAGTGGAGTGATAATTATACCTACTCAGCAGGTTTGCTGTACGAATAAGAGAGGGATATGTAAAATGCTTTGAAACAAAGCCTGGGTAAGAGTAGTACCACTCAAAAGCTGGTAGATACTCTTGTGAGAATCAGATTTTCCCAATTTCACCCAGAATATGATTAGCCGAGAAAGCATTGAGCTGCTCAGGAGAACAACAGTCCTTTCCCTGGAAATCCCTGGACTACATTCAGATGCTTCTGTGATGTGCTATGACACACCCTCCACTTCTCCTATCATCAGTATGTTACCCTGTCCTATTCTATAATGGCATATTTAACTTTCTCCCACCTCTCTCTCCTGAAAACTCCATGTCTATCTCATTCATGCTGGTATCTTGGGGACAGAATATCATAGGCATTCCATAAATATTACATGGAATTGAGTGAATTGACATCTGCTTGAGTTTATAGACCAAGGCCTGGCTGTGGTTGGCTCAACTCTGAGAATTATATCCAAGTAACTGCTTAGGAGGAAATTTGATCTAGTCCTAAGAAACCCCAAGAAGACTATACATCTACCAACCAATCCATCTATTCATCATTTAAAAAATTATTTCTAGAGTACTAATTTGTGACAGGCACTAGAAAGACAATAGTGAAAAAGCTCTTAAAGTCCAGGGGTAAAATAAACAATGAATAATAAGCAGATTAATCAAACACCCATGAGACCTGCTATAGGAAGAAAAAGGGAGGGAAAAGGGCAGGGAATCTCATTTGGACAGTGATCAGGGACTCATCTGAGGAGGAGATATTTAAGATGAAACCTGAAAAACTGAGTAGAAGCACATTGTGGGAAGGTAAGTGTGTTTCAGACTGAAACATACCCTGAGGCAGGCAGAAAGTTGGCAGCATGTTGGAGAAAAGAAAAGAAGCCAGCATAAATGGAACAGAAGGAGGTAGAGGTGAAGCAGGACAGAGTGGGGTAGGTCACGTGGTGCTGTGAACATTATATGCAGAGCAAGAATTCAGTCTGAGTGTCATTCTTGGTTGTAGTTAAGAGATTGGATGGATTAGAGAGAGCTGGTGAATGGGGAGGATGAACCAGTTAAAGGTTGTTTTGAGAAACAGTGACAATGCATATGGAGAAGAGTAAATCTTATAGCTGGGGATTTAGCTCAGTGGTTCCAGCGCCTGCCTCACAAGCACAAGATCCCGAGTTTGATCCCTGGTACCAAAACAAAGAGTAAGTATCTTCCATTTATATTTTGATTATAATTTGAAGGTTGATATGACAGGACTTATTAAAGTGGGAGGTGAGGGAAATAAAGAATTAAGAGTGGCCCTTAGGTTTAAGCTTGATCCATTGAATGAACAGTGATACTGGCAGCAGAAAGGAGTAAGGCTGAGGAAAGGGGGCAGGATGTGGGGGTAGAACCAAAGGGAAATTTCCAAAGGGAAAATTTTCTTTGAAAATATCCCCTGCTGTGCAACTGCTGGCCCTGCCCTGGACACAGAGTGCAGACTCTATGAGATTTCCTGAAGTTCTTGGGGCCCCAGGGAGGCCTGGAAAGGCAGGGCCTGAAATGCTGGGGGTAAGTACGGAGAGAACAAAGCATAAAGCATCATTGTCTCCAGGGGAGATCAACATTCAATGTTCTTGGAAACTGAAGTGCAGAAGCTGGAGTGTCTGCAGTGAATGACCAGAAGGAGAGGTGTTACCCAATCAAGAAGAGAGCTCAGGGCAGCTCTCGGCATACTGCCTTCGATACCATGGAGAAGGGTCCGTCGTCCCACAGGCTATACTGGAATGGAAACCAGATTTGAAAGCAAGCACAGGCCAGCCAGCTGGGCACCATTCAGACATCTGTGGATAATCAGCAGCCTCCTTCTGCATTTGGTCCTGATCACAGCGGGCTTCATGCTAAGAAAAGTAAATTCTTCCAGTGACCACTGGTCTGTCAAATCCACAAAGTATGCTTTGTGGCGTGCCTGACTTCTGAGGGTCTACGATGGTAACAAAGGTAGCCTTGAGCATTGCTCCCTCATGTAAGCCCTAGGGAACCTAGAGCACCGAGCCACCAGCCACTTCTTTTTTCAGATAAGTCAGGATCAACACAAGTCCTAATGTCCTTTAGCCATGAACCTCACAGAAATTCTGTCTCTTGTCAGCCAAGTTCACAGAGCTGCCATTCCTTAGCCTGGGGGCCTCTCTTTGCCACTGTGATTTGGTCAGTTCTCAGTGGAGCCCAAGATTGCATTTCCTATATCTGTTGGGGATGAAAGGAATCTTCTATTTACTTCCACATTTTGATACCAAGTGAGATTTGTGTGTGTGTGTGTGTGGTACTGGGGATTGAACTCATGACCTTGGGCTTGTGAGGCAGGTGTGGCACCATTGAGCTAAATCCCTGGCCCCCAAGTGAGATTGTTTTAAGCAATCTATTTGCCCCCTGTGACAGGGCTGTTCCCATCAGTCACGAGAAACTTCATATTATAATGGATAACAGCCAGATCATACATAAAAAGAGAACTCCGCCCACAACCTACAGCCACCTGCCCAGGAAACCAACACCATATCTACAATAAACAGCCCAGGAAGCCATATGCTGTAAGTTTGACCTTTACAGGGAGCTAGATTGCTATCTCCAGTGACAATCTAGGAAGCTAAATCATAACTTCCACAACAATCAGCTCCATAGGGCCCGGGACGTGGCCAATGACTGACAGACTTCCTAATTTTTGTCCCTGTTTCCAAATTAGGATCAGCCAGAGAAAGCCAAATGTTCACCTCTGACCAGTCCGTAGGAGGCTCCACTTCAAGTGGGCCCACCTACAGCTTCCCTGTACCAGCGGGCTCCAACATGCCTGGAATCTGCCTCTTCTCCACTATGAAGCTTTCTCCTTCTCCCTGCCTTGAGTTTCTGCACAAAGGTAAGTGATGATGGCTGTACTATAGCTGTAGCTGTAAGGTCAGACTGAGGCATGACTGAGACCATCAAGGCAGGCAAAGTCTAAGCAACTTTCGATGAGTTTATTGCCATCTGGGTGAGAAGGCTGTTGGCCCTGAGAGGAGGGTGCTTGTGGTTAATATAGGGCATTTTAGGTAAGGGAGGGGCACTGGTCAAGAGGGTGGAAAATTTAAGAGTCCCATGGCTGATGGGCCTGGGGCTGGCTGATAAACAGGGCGGTAGTGAGAGCAGCAGGGCACCTGCTGGCTTCTTGTTATCTCTGTGATCCTGTGGATGCAACAGCAGATCTGCTTGGGCGGGGGTCTGGCTTGGAGGACCTGTCAATAGCCAGCTTTGAATAAAAACCCTTTACTTTTCTCACTTGGTTGGTCTTCATTTATTTTCTCAGCCTTGTGTTGACATTTCCTTTACGAATTTCCAAAAATAATTCAATAGTGCTCCTGATCAACCATGTTGAGCCTTTGTGTATTCATCAAGGTTCAAGTTAAGCTGCTATAACAAAGAGGTCCCCAAATACTATGGCTCAAATAAGATAGAAGTCCACTTCCCTCCCATACATGTGTCTGCAGCGAGAGGGTGGTTAATGGTGGAAAGCCACTGTGCTCTTGAGGCTGCTCAGGGATCAAGATTCCCTTTCCCTTGTTTCTCTACTCTTCTGGGATGCTTGCCTTGCCCACATGACATGAGTTAACTCAGCCCCACCACAGTGTGTTTGGGCCATGGTAAGGAGGAAAGGAGGAGGATTCAGGAGATGGGAAGCTTTCTTTCCCAGCAGGTGATCTGGAAGTTGTATGCATCATTTTCTCTTACAACTGGCTAGAGCTTGGCCACATGGCCTCACCCAGCTATCAGAGAGACTCAGAAACTGTCTTTACAGATGCCCGCTGAGACTTGGTCCTATTACTAAAACAAAAAATGAACAGTAGGTGATAGAAAGCAATGCAGGGACTCTACTATACCAACATTATTCTGGGTACTAAGAGATTTTTAAAAATCAAGTTTACCCTCAGCAGTGAATAGTCCAGGATGTTTCATAAGGAAGGGAAACACTAGATCTTTAGCCTGGCAATTAAGACCTACCACACTCTGGCTTTTACCCTTTTCTCCAAAGATCTAGGCCCCTCCCCTCCCACATGCAGTAGCCAGGCATCTTGATCCATACCCAGGTTATTGAGAATAAGAGTCACTTTTGAATTCAAATTAATTCCATTCAATATTTATTCCAGCAAACTATTTTAAAAGTTTTTGTGTTTTTTTTTTTTGGTACTAGGGATCAAACTCGGGTCCTTGTGCTTGCACAGCAGGCGGCAAAACCACTGAGCTAAATCCCTGGCTATTTTAAAAGTTTTAAAGTCCTACCTTTCAGTGATGGGGAGGAAAGAGATGGCACCTCCTACTTCCCACACAGTTGAGCAAGTATCTCCCCACCATGGCATTTGTTGCTCTGTGTGGCCCCTAATTCTTAGCTGTCTGCTCTTTTACCCTTCTGTGAATTCAGTCAAGGACCTGTTCTGTCTTTCCCAGCATCATATTCTCAGCAGCTTACCAGCCAAGGCACACAGAGTTGGTGATGGTAATAGTTCAACCCTCTAACCCCTACCTTATCTTAAGCAGCTTATCAAAAAAACTCCTTCAAATCTCTTCCTGAGAACACTTCTGGCAAGTACTACTTTCTCCATCCCTTTCCACTTCGGGAATGTTGTAGCATACCTTATAGGTTGCTATCATCCCGGGAGGTCAGCTCTCACCTCAGAGCTCCAAACAGCTACTGCTGGTCCAGCCTATTGCAGATAGCCAAGTTAGTTAGAAATTATTATAGGGCAGTTAGACAAAGCTGGGCCCTCAGCATAGAAAAACAATTGAGGCACATTCACTGGTTAGCATGAAAAGAAAAGAGGTACTACTTCCCCTAGAGATGAATAGTAGTGCTTGATATTCTAAATGGGCATCAATCTCCCTAGCCCATTTCCTTTCCAGAAATTCCTTCTTTGTGACTTGTTTTCTCATTTGATCCCCATTTAATCAATATTACCTGGGTGACTGTACTTGTAATCTTATTGGTTGATCATGGTTTTGTCCCACCTCATGCCCACCCTGTAATTTTCCACTGGGTCTTATAGTTTTGTCCCACTTTGTACCTGTCTTACTTTGTGGCTTTGGCCTCTAAAACACCTTTGAAAAGTGGGGTGGGCAGGCAACCCAGTTTCTGGTCTCTCTTCTGTCTCTCTGACACAGAAGCTATCTTTCTCTCAGTAAATTTTTCCTACTCTTTCCATTGTTCCTAGAATTCATTCTTCAGTTTTAGAGAACATGAACTTGAGTTTCAGAT
Organism: Heterocephalus glaber; assembly: GCF_000247695.1. The sequence continues at coordinate 4,432,801 of NW_004624869.1, forward strand.
ATCTGGCAGGTTGGGAGTTATATTTCCCTTGTTTCCCTTATGTGATTACTCATTGCCCCATAGCATTTTTGGATTACTGGTGCCCTTTATCAACCCTGGCAGCACAGCCCTGCCCTGCCCTGCCAGTGCTAGGGTGAGCCCCAACCTGTCTCCCTCATGCCCAATGCCTGGACTTGGAAGTGTCTTCATTAAGTCTTGGAATATTGATAGGAAACCAGCACCAAAAAGTCATCTGGATTGCATACCTCCTGGTCTCCAAAGAAGCAAATTAGGGTTTTAAAAAAAGACAAACTGGGTCTGAGTAGGAGTGGGAAGACTGCCAATTACAGTCTCTTAATTCAAGGTTGCTTATTAAAAAAAGAAAGAAAAGAAAACTTGAACTGTTTCCATTTTTAAATAAACCAAATGTCTGATGTGAATTCTAACCTAAAAAAAAAGTTAAGGCAAAAGAGAAAGGAAGAAAAGAGTTACTGCTCATGATTTCAATGCCAAGACCCAAGAGTTGTGTTAAATCAGCCTTTGTGGTGCTGGGGTGGGACAGGGACTGTTTTCATTTACATTGGGCCCCAGCTGCTGGCTGGTTGCACACCAGTGTGCACTGCAAACCAAGGTGTATGGCCTTGCTTTTCCTAGGCACAGGAAATCCTCAGACTTCCTTCACTCTGCCTGGGAGGGGCTTTCCTCAGCTTGATCTAGTCTCAGTAATGGGGGGGGGTATTTATCACTTTCTTTACATTTAAATGATTATGTTGTTCACTTTTTAACACTTGCAAATTCCTGAGAGAGTCCTATCCATTAGTATTTCCATCTCCTCCCATCTGCTAATAAGAACCAGAGCCATGGCTGAGTTAATCCTTTAAGAAGTTAAATTATTTTGTGTGTGCAGTAACCATCCTGGGATTATGACTACGTTCCACTGAAGCCCAGAGATGATGAATAGAAGTTGCATGCTTTGCAACTGCAGGAAGTAATTTTGGTTTATCCTTCTCTCTAAGAAGGTTATACATTCTTTAATATCTAAATTTCAAAGGCAAGGACCAAGATGGTACAGGATTTGTTAATGACTTAACATATTTGGTGCAAGTACTGTTCTATGAATCACTCCGATTGTAGGAGCAGGAAGAAGGGGGAGACGGTTAAGAGAAAATTGGAGAGTAGGTGGGAGAAAAAGGAATGTGTGGGATGTTTCAGACTTTCAGGTGAGCACCTGGGGTGAGGTGCACTGTACACCTATGCTGATTTTTATAGTGGTGAGAAGATTTAATTTGCCCCTTCCCATCCCACCCCAGCCCACCCCACCACACAGAGTTGTTGGCCTCCAGTGGGGCAGGGAATGTTCTGTCTTCTAGCTTTTCTAGGAACCATGAGACTACAGTCCTATGGGAAGATGCACCTAGCAGGGAAGGAAGTCAGAAGTAGTGACTCATTTATGATGAAAGTTCCCCAAGTCCAAAGGAAATAAGGAAACAAAGGTAATTATTTTTAGATAGATTGGTCAATTGATAGATTGGTATATATAGATAGAAAGATGGATTATGGTATAAGAGTTCTAACTTATTTTGGGAGAAAATCTGGTCACCATACTGAAATTATATTTCTATCACTTATTTGAGGGTGAACAAGCTTTGTTATAAAGGTATGACAGAAGTTAGGGGTTTGGCACTTTTGTTTTTAGTCTTTCAGTTGGCATGATTACAAATTGACTGCCCTATGTATATTTTACACACATGCACACACTTAGGTTTAAATTTTACTGATTTGGACCTGAAAAACTCTGGCTTACAATTCCATTTCTCAGTGAGCACAAATGGGCCCAGGGGCACAAATCTCCAGAGCCCTCTCAGGTGGCTTGGAGGACATTCCTGAGAATACCTTTGCTCCTTTTCTTTGATGAGAATAGACATTCAACCTTCTTTGAAAATGGAATTTACAAATGGGACTACATCAAATTAAAATGCTTCTGCACAGAAAAAGAAATAATTAACAAAGTAAAGAGACAATCTATGGGATAAGAAGAGATCTTTGCTAAATATGCTTCTAATAGAGGGTAAATATCTAGAATATATACAAAACTCAAAAGAATGAACATCCCTAAACAAATAACTCAGTGAAAAAATGATCAGATGAGCAAAATGGACACATCTCAAAAGAAGAAGCACAAATGGCCAATAAGAATATGAAAAAACATCTTTAGCCATTAAAAAATGCAGATCAAAACTACATGGAGATTCCATTTCACTCCAATCAGAATGGCTATTGTCAAGAATATGAAAAACAATAAATGCTGGTGAGAAAGCAGGAAAGAGGAACTCTTCTACACTGTTGGTGGGAATGTAAATTAGCACAGTCACTATGGGAATCAGTAAGGAGGCTCCATGAGAAACTAAAAACAGAAATACCATTTTGTTTTTTTTGTACTGGGGATTGAACTTGGGACTTTGGGCTTGCGAGGCAGGCGGCAGAATGACTGAGCTAAATCCCCGGCCCCAGAAATACCATTTGATCCAGCTATAACTTCTTCAGTAAATTCTCAAAAGAAAGACACACACTACAGCAATACCTGTATGATATCCATATTTACAGCAGCACAATTCACAATAATTAAGCTCTGGAGACAGCCTAGCTGCTTTTCAAAAGTTAATGGCTAGGGGCTGGGATTTAGCTCAGTGCCATCATGCCTGCCTCGCAAGTGCAAGGTCCTGAGTTTGATCCCTGGTAATGAAAAAAAAATGGATAAAGGAAATGTGAAATACACACAGACATACGCATGCACAGTGGGATATTTTTCAGTCATAAAGAATGAAATTGTGTCATTTACAGAATTATGAATGAAACTGGGGACCATCATGTTAAGTGAAATCAGACAGACTCAGAAAATATCATGTTTTCTCTTATATAAGAAAACTAGATAGATGATAGATAGATTGATAGATAGATAGATAGATAGGGGAGAAATGACTAGAAACTAGAAAAAAGAATTCTGGAAACGAGTAAGAGAATGGGGGGGTGAGATTGAAAATGATCTAGATATGTTAAATACATATATCAATTTCCCAAAATGAGCCTCACCATTCTGTATCACTAACATGCAGTAAAAAGAAAAGAAGAAAAAGAAAGAAAGGAAGAAAGGAAGGGGAGTTTACAGGAGACAAACTGAAATCCAAGGAAGTAAGTGACCTCAACCACAAAACCCCAGGTGTGCGCTTCTGTGGTGCATACAGTAGCCGGGAAAAGTACGGACCTAGAAGCTCCCTTTCTTGTACAATGATGGTGTTGGTAAGTTTATAAAAGATTGCTTTTAAGTTTGATTTTCTTGATGGGTTGTCTTAAAACCTAACCCAATACTTGCCCAAGTAAGATCACTGAGGTCTATAAAGGTATGGGCTGTGTTGTATGAGTCAATGTGTGCATAAAATAAGGACCGACTCTTCTCACAAGTGAAGCCTGTCAGTACATGGCTTAGGCTGGATTCAGGTGGGCAGTTCTGACCTCGGCTGAGCCTGCTCACATGGCTTTGATCAAGATGACTCAGCTTGCTGCCACTTTGTTTTTTTCTCTAGGTTAAGTGAGCATGGTCCATAAAGACTCCCAAGGAGAAAGAGGGTGAGTGGAAAGGCACACCACACTTCCCAGCCTCTGCTGGTCTCATACTTGTTGACATTTCATTTGCTAAAGTAAGCCCTGTAACCCAGTCCAGAGTTGGGGAACAGGAAGCTGCAAACTTACATGGCAAAGGATGTAGATACATGAAGGAGAAAGGAATTGAGACTACAGTTGTCTCCTTTATCTATGGGGGATATATTCCAAGACTCCCAGTGGATGAGTGTGAAACTAGGAATCATACCAAACCCTGTATTTTCTGTTTTTCCCTTATGCACAGTGTCTTAGTCATTTTCCTGTCACTAGGACAAAATATACAACACCACAGCTTAATGGAAGAGAGGTTCGTTTTGGCTCATGGTTTCAGAAGTTTCAGTCCATGGTTATGTGGCTCCATAGCAGAAATGGGATGGTAGAAAGGAATGATGGAGGAAAGCTGCTCAACTCCTGACAGCCAGGAAGTACAGAAAGAAGGGAGGAGCTGGAGACAAGAATACACCCTTTCAGGTCATGCCCCCAAGTGATGCACCTCCAACCAGTCCCCATCTCCTAGCAGAACATTCAGCTCCTGAACTTGCCAATGGATGAATCCACTGATGAGTACAGCACCCTTGTAATTTAATCACCCTCCAAACACATGAGACATTTGGGAGGCATTTTAGACCTAAACCATAACAGACACATACGTATGATAAAGTTTAAATTATATATTAGGCACAATAAAAGATTAATAAGGATAATTGATAATAACAGAACAATTATAATGATGTACAATAATAAAAGATATTTCACCACACTACTCAGGATTGCATGCAATATGTTTCTTTCTGTAATCTTCCACTTTATATTTTCAGATAATGGTTGACCTCAGGCTTCTCAAACCACAGAAAGCAATATCACTGACTTGGAAACTAGTGTGTGAAGGCCATCTGCTGTACTCTGCATTGTGGGATTCAACTGAGAGGGAATCTGAATTTAGGAAGAAGATGAGTCATAGAGACAACACTTCCTTCCTTTCACTTCCCTGCTGCACACTTGCGCTTCCTCAGCAGGCAGCCCTGTGAAACTTTCTCAGGCAATGGATGTGTCTATGAAAACTTATCAGCAAATAACAACAAACACCTCCCAGGAATCCCTCAGTCATGGGAAGGTGACACAGTCTAGTGCTGCTGTTTATGTGAAGTGAAGGTGTCCCTCCCGCCCCACACACCATTTGTGAAGTATTTGCAATCCAAGAAACCTGATTAGAGCAGCACATTTGCTGCAGAGTCCTCACAGCTGCTTGACTGTGCAGCATTGTTCTCTCCTGGTTCTGCACCACCCTCAGGAGAAGCTGTAGCAATTGAGGCTGGGCGACTATGTTTGTGAATGGAGCTGTGTCAAAGTCAGGGAGACAGGCCCTAAGGGACAGAAGGCACTGCACTGAGCCATTTGGGCTTGATCTCTGGCTTTGTTGCTTCCTAGCCAAGGGTCTGAGGATTCTAATTTCTAATAAGTGCAGCCAACCTCAAGCAAGGTTAAGATATGGAGGTGTCTCATAGGACCCAAGGGTGGGACTGCAGCTGAGCTTCTGGAAGGAAATCAGTGTGAGCTGACAGGAAAGAGCTGGGCATGTGGACATGTTCTCTGGTTTTCTTCATTGTCCCTCTCTGAGCTGCACCACTGTCTTGGGCCAAAGAAACAGGTAGACTGGGGCCTCATGGCTTCAGGGTCTGTATGTTTTAGCTTCGGCTACATGTGGATGCTGAACCAGTCCCAAATTCAATTTCTTGAAAAGGACCTCTGATTGGCTTTGCTTGGGCTGGATTCCACTCCTGCCCCTAGAGGCAGTAAAATGAGAAAACAGGGCTACTGTAGGCCCAGGCTGATCTCCAAAAGTCAGTTCATTGTCAGCAGGAGAAATAACCCCAAGTACACAATAATACCGAACAAGTGATTTCACTTCCCAGGGCCTGTTTCCTTATCTTTAAAATGGAGGAGATATTAAAACTCACCTCTTTGGGCTATGAATAATTTCAACACATTAATTAATAAGAATAAAATAATAAATAAGAGAAATGCCTTTCTGTGAACCACAAACCCTTACAGAATATTGATTCCATATCTCTTATATAATAAGTCCTTTTATTGTAGATAGGTAAGTTAATTAGAGATCTTGTAGGCAGTTAGACATGGCTACCCTCAAGGTGCCAGCCCTCAAGGAGCCAACACAATGAGCCAACATGGAGAACAATTGAGGCACACTCACTGGTTAGCATTATAAAAAGAAAAGAGGTACTACTTTCCCTAGAGGTAGATAGCAGTGATTGATATTCTAAATGGGAAATTCCATGTATGCTACTCCTTTTCCCATTTGATCCCTATTTAATCAATATTACTAGGGTGACTGTATTTGTAATCTTATTGGCTGGTCATGGTTTTGTCCCACCTCATGCCCGCCTTGTAATTTTCCATTGGGTCTTACAGTTTTGTCCCACTTTGTACCCACCTTGCCTCATGGCTTTGCTGTATAAAACACCTTTGAGAAGTGGTGTGGGTGGGCATCCCACTTTCTGGTCCCCCTTCTGCCTCTCTTAGATGGGAGCTTTCTTTCTCTCAATAAATTTTCCTACTCTTAACCTCCATTGTTCCTAGAATTCATTCTTTGATTTCAGAGAACATGAACTCAGATATTTAGCAGGTTTGGGAGTTACATCTATTCCCCCTATATCACTTTTATTCATATCCTATGAAATTACTCAGAAAAAAGGTGGACAAATTTAAGATTAGGCCCAGCCTATTGCTGTTTCTCAATCCCTGGCACCTGGATTGCAGACATTGCTAAGATAATGTGACTATCCAAAGCTACAGAAAATATTTTAAAGTTATCTTTAGGTTTTCTTAATTTTAGGATAGTCAGTTGGTATTGTAAAGTCTTTAAACCACATGGAGTAACAATTATAAAAATTTAGAATATACAGAATAATATATTATTGAAATATATTCAGTACTAAGACAAAATATTCCCCATTATTTTCTCTCACTTCCACCCTGAAAACCCCTCAAACAACATTGGTACAATTTGAACTTACCCTTGGAGGTGGCTTACAGACACATGGATTCAGGGCTGTGGGTTTTCCTACAAAGTTTCTACAAAACCATACAATGTATCCCTTCTGAACCTCTGTCTCACTAACTTTCCCAGTCACTCACTATATGTACTACCTAGTATTCTTTCACTTCTATTGCTAGGTAGATATATTGTTACCTAGATAGATACTTCTAGAAAAAGCCGGGCATGGTGGTGTACACATGTAATCCCAGTACTTGAGAAGTAGAGGTAGGGGCATTGCTGTGAGTTTGAAGCCAGCCTGGGCTACCTAATGAGTTTAAGGCCAGCCTGCACTACAAAGTGAGACCCTATCTCAAAAAAAAAAAAAGAACCCCCCCAAAAATAAATAGATGAAAAAATGTTAGCATCAAAACCAAACTTTGTTCTTTTAAAAAAATCTCTTTTATTTCTTTCCTCAGAACATTCCAAAAGCCTTTGGAAAAGAGGGAAATGATGGGAAACCCATACAGAAGCAAAGGCAAAAATAAACCAGCCCTCACCTCATATGCGGCTGAGCCATCATGACAGGACGTCTGGCCCATGACAGTATTGGCTGCCCCATGAGAATCCCAGGCTCAATGAACTCATGTGGAAAATGCAACTGTTTCAACTTAATTTTCAGATGTAAGAAGCACAGTATCAAGATGTGTTTAGAAACACAGTTCAAATGACTAGCCTGGAAGTTTCTACACATTATGATATTTTCATTCTGATATCCATAAATACACCCTGAATTCATACTCTAAATCTTACAGGCTATGAAGGAAAACCATTTTGCATCTCTGGTAGGGTGGAGCTGCTTTTCCTCCTGCATGTCTACCTTAGAAGCAGAATTCACTCAATTTCCTTCTGGCAACTTCTCATCAAACCAACAGAAGAGGTCTTTGGTAAGGAGGAGACAAGTGACAGCCAACCTGTTAGCATTCTGTTCACTAGAATTATGCAAAACAAAAGCTAAATAAGTAAATTATGTTATATTAAAAGGATGAGTGTTATGGACAAAATGAATTAAGAAAGGAAGGTGGGGAATGGTAAGGTTTTTAGCAGTGTGATAGTTAACAGATGGTGTCAACTTCAGTAAGGAATGCCCAACTAAATTGGGTCAGCATAATTCTGGGTGTGGCTGAAGGGATTTACTGAAGGCAGAAGACCCACTTTGATGTGAGTGGCACCAAACAATAGGTTTGTCTCCGGAATAGAAAAAAAGGCAAACAAAGAAGGAAGGCTGGCTTCTGTTTCTTCCAAGGAGCTCCAGTCTTCACCTTCACCTTAGATATCATCTCTTGACTTCCAACACCGACCCTCTAGCCTCCGAGCTCAGACTTTTCAGCCTTCCATTGCAGATTCTTTGGCCTCCTGATACCTCATTCAGGACACTACAGTGAGCTCCAGGCCTCTGATCTTTGCATCCTTCAGATCTCCAGCGCACAGACAGCCCTTTTGCATTCTTCCACACCTGACCCTGTGGGTGGTCATTGTAAGCTTATCTTGTAAATTCTTATATATTTATACATTTTGCATTAAGTCTGTTTCTCTAGTAAGTATTGACTGATAGAAGCAGTGTGTTAGTTTCCTAGGGCTGACTTAAAGTACTACAAATGAGGTGGCTCAAAACAACAGAAATTTATTCTCCCACAGTTTTGGAAGTTAGAAGTCAGAAGTTCAAGTGTCAGATGGGCCATGGTCCTCCAAACCCTGTAAGAGAGGATTCTTTCTGACTCTTCAAGCTCCTGGTGGTATAGCAATCTGATGTTCCTGGCTTGTGACAGCATAATTCCAAATCTGTCTCCATTGTTACACGGAGTTTGTGTGTTTGTGTCTATATAAGGACATTGTATTCAAGGCTGATCTTCATCCAGTATGACCTTATTTTTAAATTATTATTAGTAAATGTTTGTAGTACACAATGTTTACATTCTTTGTGGTGAATTGGTATATGTACATTACACATTTTAATTCCTTTTTCATTTCCTTTTCTGTTCCTCCCTCCCTCCATCCACCTTTTGATCCCCTTTCTTTTCTTCTTTGTATATGTTTACAATACATGTTTACATTCCTTGAGTGGAGTTGGTATATGTACATAACACATCTTGATTTCTTTTTTCATCCCATATCCATCCCTTTCTTCCCCTTCCCTCCATTTCTTGACTTCCTTCAACTTTGAGAAAGATCTACCTCCCTATGTTCCATTTTCTTTTATTTTGCTCTTTATTTATACTTTGGGTTTCTCTTACAAGAGAAACTGTGATATTTGTGCTTGTGAGCCTGATTTATTTCACTTAACATTATGGTTTCAAGGTGCATTAATTTTACTACACATGATTCAAGTTTACCTTACGTTTTTTTTTTTATAAAATTCTTTTATTGATACATTGTAGGTATACAACACAATTACATTTCTCATTGGGAATTGTACCTTTACATAATGCATCTTGGTTCTTATTTTTT
>NW_004624869.1:4447168-4466006 GCF_000247695.1 Heterocephalus glaber
TGTTATCTGAGAAATTATTTCTGATTTCCTTTTTTCCAGATCCCCTTTTGTTGCCAGTTCAGTGGGTCCAGGTGTTTGAGTAACAGAGTGTTCCATCTCATTTCCCTTTGTGGTTGCTCTAGGTGATCTGGAAGTCTGGTTTTGAGACTTATTTAAGTGTTTTCTCATTTTGACTGGGGCAGGGGGCTGTTAGTGCCTGCACGGATTACCTCCTTTGAGCTGGGAGAGGTGGGACAGGGGCCAGGAGCAGCGGTAGGGATGCTGACCCAAAAGCCCTTTCCTGTGGGTTGGGTGCAGTGGGAAGGATGGTGGCTGGGAAGCCCCTTCCTCTGGACCAGGAGCAGTGGGACGGTGGCTCAGAAGCCCCTACCTCTGGGCTGGGAGCAGTGGGACTCAGTACCTTGGTCTGGTAGTCTGGTGTCCTCTGCGTCTTTGTAGTGTGGAACCAGGTGGCTGCCTGTCTGCAGTGGGGTGATCTGGCGTGTTCTGTGCCACTTGGGACCTCGGTAGGGCATGGGCCGACCTTCCTGTCTGCAGCGGGGTGATTCCGCGTCTTCCGCGTGACTCAGGACCTCGGTAGGGCATGCACAGACCTGCCTGTCTGCAGTGGAGTGATTCGGCCTGTTCCATGAGACTGGGGACCTCGGTAGGCAAGTTTACCTTTCTTTATTCAGAATAGTACTCTATTGTGTGTAAATACCACATTTTCTTTATCCATTCATCTGTTGATGAACATATAGCACATTTCCAAGATTTGACTATTATGGATTGTGCTGCTATAAGCATGGGTATGCCTATATTACTGTAATATGATATCTTTAACTCTTTCTGGAAGACACCTAGAAGGAAAATAGCTGGGTCAAGTGGAATTTCTAGTTTCAGTTTTTTGAGGAAATTCCATACTGATTTCTAAAGTGCGTATACTAGTTTACAGTCCTACCAACAGTGTAGAAGGATTACTTTATCCCTGAAGCCTCATCAGCATTTATTATTTGATTTCTTGATGATAGCCTTTCTTTCTCTGATGGACTCTCAGTGTTGTTTTAATTTGCATTTCTGTAATGGTCAGCGATGTTCAGCATTTCATCATGTATTTATTGGCCATTTGTATTTCTTCTTCTGTGAATTGTCTACATTTCACTTGCTCATTTTTTTGGGTTGGGTCTTTTATTTTGGGGTGTCTAATTTTTTGAATTCTTTGTATATTCTAGATATTAGTCTGAAGAATAGCAGGCAAATTTTTTTCCCCATTCTGTAGGTTGTCTCTTCACTCTCTTGGTTGTTTCTTTTGCTACTCAGTTCTTTAATTTGATATGATCCAATTTGTCAATTCTTGGTAATATTTCTTGTGCAACTGGGGTCCTGTTCAGAAAGTCCTTATCTATGTCTATAACCTCAGGTGTTTTACCTAATTTTGTCTTCCTGCAGGTTAAGTGTTTCTGTTTTAACATTTAGTTCTTTGATCCATTTTGGTTTTAGTTTAGTACATAGTGATAGATATGGGTTTACATTCAATCTTCTGCATATGGATAGCCAGTTTTCCCATTTATTAAAGAGGCTATCTGAAAGAATTTCAGTGTTTGTTGTTGCACCTTTGTCAAAGATCAAATAGTTGAATATGCTTGGAATTGTTTCTGCATCCTCTATTCTGTTCCACTGATCCTCATGTCTGTGCTAGTACCATGCTTTATTTATTTATTTATTTATTTATTTATTTAAATCACAGGTGCTTTGTATATAACTTTAAGCCCAGGGTTGTGATGCCTCCCAGTTTGCTCTTTTTACCCAGGATTGGGTTTGCTACTCTGGGTCTCTTGTGGTTCCATATGAATTAAAGATTGTTTTCTCCAGTTTTATGAAGAATGCTATCAGAATTTTGATTGGGATTGTATTAAATTTGTATATCAATTGTAGAAATATGACCATTTTGACAATATTTGTTTTCCTATTTAGGAACAGGGGATATCTTTCCATTTTCTATTTGATTTCCTTTTTCAGAGTGCTGTACTTTTCATTGTAGAGGTCTTTCACTTCCTTAGTTAGGTTAATTCCTAAGTATTTAATTTTCTTGATGCTATTGCCAGTGGTTTCTTTTCTAATTTTGTTTTCAGTGGGTTTATTATTAGGGTACAGGAATGCTATTTATTTTTGTGTATTGATTTTATATCCTACTACATTATTGAATTTGGTTATTAATTCTAAAACCCTTTTGGTAGATTTTCTGGGTCTTGTGAGTAGAAGGTCATGTCATCTGCTAATAATGATAATTTGACTTCTTCCTTTCCTATTCACATCCCTGTTATTTCTTTTTCTTGCCTAATTACTCTTCTAATATTTAGAGTACTATGTTGAACAGGAGTGCTGATAGTGGACATCCATGCCTTGTTCCTAATTTTTGAGAGAAAATTTTCAGTTTTTCCCCATTTAATATGATGTTGGCAGTGGGTTGGTCATAAATGGCTTTTATCATATAGCAATAAGGTCCTTCTATACTATTTGCTTCAAGGTTTTTATTATGAAAACGATGTTGGATTTTGTCCTTATAGGACCCCCCATCTCATTTTTCTCTCCTCATGTCCCATTGATGAATTTCTAAAATTTTGCTTTTTGCACTCACTGGTTCCCCACTCCCCTACCTGTACTAGTGTAGTTATCAAACTTTATGAATCTCTAGATAGCTAGTTAATTTTACAGTATTGCTGTTAAATACAATTCCATTGTTAGTAGAGGTAAAGTTGTTCCATTGAGTAGATATTTACTGTAGGTCAATAGTAGGTCAATATTTGGTTTGTCTTAGTGTTCAAACTATAAATTTCTTTTCTATGATTAAAAGTGGTATTTTATTGTTCCTTAAGGTTTGTCACTATTCAGTTTATAAATAATGCTGCTTTTATTAGTACAGTAAGGGTAACATAGCTGTTGCTATTAATTAGTTTTCTTGGGATGCCAATATCTGGATTACCTTGAGATCATTAACACTATTGTAGCCCATTCCTGGGAAACTGGGAAACTGGGCCAAGTATGTTGCAATCTCTCAGCTCCAGTAAATGGAAGTGGTTGGATCCTGTGACAGAGGCAAAGGCTAATAGTTACCCATGCCCAGAGGACACCACTGAAAAGTAGGCATTAAATAAAGAGATCTCTACACTACAAAAAAAATCTTTCTACTATAATCAACCCACAAACTTCAACAAAAACAAACAAACAGAAACATGATAAGACAAGCCAACAAAACGTCTTCAAAAACTCCCATCTCTCCAAAGCTGATCTATGTGGCATCAAAGGTGAGGAAACCAAAAGCCAAACTCCTGAATTATTCAAAGTGGTATCAGGGGAGATAACAAAACAGATCAATAAGGCATTTGCCAAGCTCGGAAATGATATGAATAATAAGATATTGGGCCAAATAAACAAAATGATCAAGGAGGCTACAGAAGACACTAATAAAAATATAAAAGAACTGAATAAAATGATGCAAAACATACATGACCAGTATGGAAAAGAAAGAGTACATAAAAAGACTCCAAACTAAAATTCAGGAAATTAAAATTTCTATTGAAATTATGGGTAGCTGAAGTGACCAACGTGAGAACAGCATGTCAGAACTAGAGGACGAGACCATTGTCAGTGACCAGTTAATGTGAGACACTTTAAAAACAATCAGAGAACATAAAAATGGACAGCAGACACCATAAATAGAATTAAAAATAAGGCAAAACCAGAGGAAAGATTTTTTTCACTTCATCTAAGTCACTAAAGCTTAGAGCATTTAAAGAATTTCTATAAACCCTCAGCCAAAAAGAGAAATATGAAAAATATATAAATAGGCAATTTACATAAAATACAAATAAACTTAAGAAAGTATGCTGAATCTCACTAATAATCAGAAAAGTTAAGCCAATCCATGGTTTGGATTTTGGATGTCGCCCCAAAGCCTCATGTGGTCATAGGCTTGATCTGGAGTGTATGAAGCTGGAATTGATTCATGGTGCAATGCTAGGCTCAAGGGCACTAGGATTAAGGGTGTGAATGCTACCCACTCTAAATAGTCTGAATGGGATAAAAAGGGCAGGGAAACACTATTAAATTCTCTTTTGTTGCCTTTGCTACTTTGAGCGCACCATGTTATTTCTCCTCTGTGATGTCTATTTGTCATCCCAGCCTCAGAGCCAGCTGATTATGGACCGAAACCTCTACGAACTATAAGCCAAATAAACCCCTTCCCCTCTGACTTTGAGTGTCTGGTATTTTGCCCTAGCAATGAGAGAAAAGTAACTAACACAGTTAATAATATACTTGCACATCAGATTGGCAATAATTTAAAAGTCTGATAGTATTTGGATTTGGTCAGGAGGTGGGGAAACAAGTGTGTTCACACAATCCCAGTGGAAGCATAAAGAAATACCCTTTCAAATAAAGAGGCAGGCCCAAGATATTCATTGCTTGTAACAGCAGAAGTCAGGGAACAGAAAGATCCAGAAGGGAACATGTCCACTGATAACAGGAGGGAGCGAGAAGACTTGGAAAAGTTTAACTTTTATGAGAAAAATTTACTCACATTATTACTTGAGTGGTTCAAAATGAATTATTCCAGAACATTAAAATCAACTATAAAAATGATAAGCAATCACTAAAGAATATGAGAAAGCTGAGTTTTACAGGAGGAGAAATGTAAGTGGGTTGACAGCAATGCTCCATGGAGGTGGGGCCTGAGATGTGGAGACACTGAGGAGAAGAACAAATAGGGCAGGGGTTAGGATAGGGTTAGGGGTTAGGCAGGTGTTTGGAGAACACAAAAGTGCCCTATGTTCCTGGAACTTTCTAAAAATGTCCATATAACTTTTCTGATTGTAAAATAAATGATATTTAGTTGTCCAAAAATCCAACTGAAACAGAAAAATATAAGGAAGAAACAATTATCACCTACCAGGCTACCTTCCAGAGAAAGCTGCCATTGACATTTAGTGTGTCTTCTCCCATGAGAGCCCCTGAGGACCTGAGCACAGCTGGTGCCTGGCTGTGCAGAGCCCTGGGAACAAATATTAGCCCCAGAGCTCCCTCAGATAGGGTGTGAGCAAAGTGTATTTCATTCATAGCCCCAGTTAGGTCATATAAGGGAGATGCTACCTGAAAATTCACAGAACTGGGAATGAAAATGAATGGGTACAAATATCTTCTGGACAAGGATAAATCAATCTCCTTCTTTCCTTCCTTCCTTCCTTCCTTATTTCCAAGAAACTTTACCCTCATTAAAATGTTCACCTCACATACACAGTTAGCAAAAGACCGATCTTCAGCATTGCTTTCCAGAAGGTGCTGAGAATAGCTTTATGGGTGCTAAGGCTTGGGCTGGACCTTTTGGATTTGTTTTTAAGTCAGCCCAATAAAAGAAAGGCAGCTGAGGGCTGGGGATTTAGCTCAGTGGTTCCGCTGCCTGCCTTGAAAGCACAAGGACCCGAGCTCGATCCCCGGTACCAAAAGGAAAAAAAAAAAGAAGAAAGAAAGGCAACTGAATTTGAAATGCTTGGAGGGAAAATGCTTTCCTTCATTCTCATTGATAATTTCTGAGCCTTTTTGGATAGATGCTTGTCAACAAGAAATAAATTTGTGCAGAGTTTTGGAGGAAGAAAAAGCAGTTGCTGGGATGTTCAGAATTGGGGGAATCACTGGAGTTGCCTGGCTAGCCTATATTTAGGGCGGACACCTTGTTTTCTTTTGAGAAAGACAGAGGAACACCTGGATGATCACAGACTGAAGTCAGTGTGTCCAGATAGAGCCACATTTCTGAGGCCTTTTGTGATTGGAGGTCAGCCGAGGGATTTGCTAGAATTCATATCATGTGATCTTCATGCCTTTCCTGGGTTCTAGATCAGCACAGGTGGGGAACATGGTGCCTTGTGCATGCTGTTCTCCTTCTAACATAGTCATAATGACAGAAGTCTGATAGTATGGGAAGGATTGTGTCTGATTTTAGGGAAGCCAAGATGAGTGAGACACCAGCCTTGGCCTCATGCAACTTATAGTCTAGTGGCCCAGACAGATATGAAAGGTACCAACACTAATATAGATAGAATTACATAAATAAATTATAACTAAATGCCTGGGGCAAAATGAAGGAATGGCTTGTAGTGAGTGTACCAGCTTGCAAAGTGCTTTAATTACTTGATTAGCAGAGCTAGCGTGGGGGTATATTAACAGTGTGGGCTCTTACAGTCAGCCAGTCAAGCTATTTCTTGATGTATTTCAAGGTATATTCACTATTTCCATGACATTAGCCCAATCTTCTGCTTCTTTTCACTTCTTTCCTCTGGACCAATTTCAAGCCCCATCTATTTGACTTTCTCTCCTCATCCTGACTAATTTTAGATGTGTCCAAAGAGTTTTCTTGGGTGATGGGGTCAAGATCATGTGTTAGGTAAAGATGTGCATGAGGACTATGGATTGAATGTAGACTATGTACCCTTTCCCTGATGAAAAGAACTTGCAAATGGATCCTTTTCATGTGGTAACATCCCATGGCAGCTTCACTTTTTGCCCCTGGAGGTAAGTAAAGTAGTCAAAAGTGGGCCCATTGGAACTCTTTGAACTAATCCTTTCCTGCTGCCTTCTTAGCTGTCTTTGTAGCTACCACCAACCTGTCACTCTACCCTATCTGCCACCCTCACTCATATTTTTGAGTTATTGCCTTTGCTTGAGTCTTTCCTCAATTTTTAAATTTTGAATGTGTTCCCCAAATTTCATGTATTAGAGACTTCACCCCCAAATACATGTTAATGGTTCTTGGAGGTAAGACATTTTTGGAGTGATTGGGTCTTGAAGGCTCTACGCTCATAAATGAATTAATTCTGGATTAATGAGTTATCTAGGGAGTGGATTTGACGTGAAGCAAGCTCTTTCTGGTACACTTTCTCTGCCTCACCTTGTAATGCAGACCTGTCAGGAAGGCCCTCGCCAATGCTGAGAAGATGCAAGTGCCATGCCTTTGCACCAGCCTCCAGAAATGTCAGCTAAATAAACCTCTATTCTTTATAAAATATCTTATCTCAAGTGTTTTGTCATAGCAACAGAAAAGGAGCTAACAGATCCTTAGGTTTGAAATTGTAGGGGAGATTGAACAATTCCTAATGAAATTCTGTCAACTGGATCCCTGAAGTACTCCTGGTTCCTGTCCTTTTACAAGTTTGACTCTGTAGTCTTCCATTTAATTCTGCAGAACTATGTCTTATCATCTCTATGTCCCACCCAGAGTGCCTGTCTGCACAACATTCAATACAAAGTTATGAATTTATCCATTCAACAAATATTTGTTGCATAAAAAACAATAAGCATATCAACCTAAATTATGTGCTAGCTCCTACTATTCTCTTTTCCCCTGAAATATATTTTTCTTATTTTCTATCAAGAAGCTCTGTTTCTATTTTGTCCCCCAACTCCCTTCTGCTCTGTATATTCATGTATTGTCTGCTCCCAACTTAATCCAATAATGATAGTTTGTCACATTTGTTTCCTATGTTTTAAAGAAATGAACACAAATAGTTATAACAGGATGTTTTCTTAATCTTTCTTTTCTGTTCCTTCCCAGCAATAACTACTTTGCTGAATTTGGTACTTGTGTATTTTATATACAATTATCCTATACATGGTCTAGTTCATTGGACTGATACCTTGAAGAGGCCTAATGCTTCAGCAAATAAATAAAACATAGGCAATTAATAAGTGGAGTGTAGTAAGAAATTCCAGTACAGCAATGTATTGGCCTCCAGCCTAAAGTAGTATTGGAGGCTGTGAGCCCATGTTTAAAGAATCCTGGTGCCCAAGGGTTTCTGGACTCTATGATGGCTGTCAAGACTACAGAGCTCTGGCCATGTGTCCTTGAGGAATAAATGTCCTCAGGAGAAGAACCTCTCTCACTTGTCATAGCTTTGAAGCTACACCAACTTGGGAGTCATCTCAACAAGCTCTCTACCCACCAGCAGGGCCACCTCTGTAGTGTGGCCTAGTTCACTGTGTATTCTTAGTCTACATCATAGTAGATTGTTTGCATATTTTAAAATTTTATATATAAATAAAATGGTATCATTCTATGTAGAGTTTGGCAATTTGTACTTTCTTTTTGTTCAATTTTATGTTTTGAACATTTATAACCATTTTAAATCTTTAAAAAAATTGCAGTGAAAATGCCGGATGATGACCTCACTACTCCAATTCATGACTGTGAGGAAGTGTTGGGCCAAACTTGGGAAGGCTGCTCAGACCTAACAGACAACCCCGTGGCTGAGGTTGATGGCACTTTCTTCACGGATGGAGGTATCATGGTGGTAAGTGGGGTGCGGAAGGCGGGGGCTTGGTGACTACACTTGACTGAATTATATGGGCCCAACCGCTGCCCAAAGGGACTTCAGCGCAGAAGGCAGAACTGATCACCCTAGCCCAAGCCTTAAGGTAGGAAAAAAATAAAAGGGTAAATGTATATACTGACAGCAGGTATGCTTTTGCTGTGCTACATGTCCACACTAGCATATACAAAGAAAGGGGACTCTTAATGGCCACAGGGAAGACCATCAAAAACAAAGAGGAGATATTGTCTCTCCTGGAGGTGGTATGGTTTCCCAAGGAGGTGGTCGTTGAACATATTTGGCGACACCAAAGACATGGTGCTCCAGAAGCAAAAGGGAACCAGCTTGCAGACCAGGCCACCAGAGAGGTGTCCCTGAGACCAGCTGAGCCCTTAATTATCCTGCCTGCTGGAGGCCCACCTCCCCCTCTGCTGCCAGCTAGCCCCACTTAAAATAAAGAGGAGACAAAGAAGCAAGCCAGCTGAAAGCAAAGAAGGAAATGTCCCAACAGTCAGATCTATCTTCCCCAGGCACTAGGGTGACAACTCATCCAGCAGCTACATTCAGTCACACACCTAGAGGTCTCCAACCTTCTAACTTCGAGATACTGTGTCCCAAAATTACAAGAGCTGGCTTGCCAGGCCTCCCTTAGGTGCCCAGCCTGTGTGCAAGTAAATTTTTGCTAGGGCCTGTCTGCACCCCTTGGAATTAGATTCAGAGGAATAAGCCCTGGGAAACACTGGGAAGTGGACTTCACAGAGATCAAGCTGCTGGGTAGGTGGCTATCGATATCTTCTGGTTTTCATAGATACCTTCTCAGGTTGGGTGGAAGTCTATGCAACTCAGCAGGAAACTGCCACTGTGGTGGCAAAGAAGCTGCTCCAGAAATTGATCTACAGGTTTGGACTACTGGTGTCTATTGGATCTGACAATGGCCCCGCCTATAGCTTCCATAACTCAGTCACTAGGGCACTGGGTATAAATTGAAAACTCTCCTGTGCCTACCAACCCAAAGCTCAGGACAAATGGAATGAATGAATGAATCAGACCCCAAAATCTGCCTTGACCAAATTGACTTTAGAAAATGGTGAAGGCTGGGTCAGTTCGTTGCCCCTGGACATCCTTAAAGTGAGATGCACCCCTTATAAAGCAGGCTTTACTCCTTATGAAATTTTGTTTGGAATGCCCCCTCCCCTGCTCCCCAAAGTCAAAAGTGGGTTGCTAGAAGAATTTTCTAACCAGTCTCTGTTAAAACACCTTCAGTCTCTTCAAAAGGTGCAGGGTTCTGTCCACACCAGCATACGAGCTACTCTACCCCTACCCAGCTCTGCGCCTTCCCATCCATTCAAGTGGGGGCACACTGTGTTTGTCAAGGCCTTCCAGAAAGAGGAACTCACCTAAGGATGTATGGAAGGGCCCATACACCATCATTCTCAGCACTCCCTCTGCTCTCAAGGTTGACAGAATCTCAGCATGGGTTCATCATTCGCACATCAAACGGGCAAAACTATGGACTGCTGAACCAGGGCCAGACCCTTTGAAACTAAGACTAGTCCGATCATGATGCTTGTCTTTTTAGTCCTTAAAGTGGCAGGAATAGGCTCCAAGGAGAGGTTTTCCTGAGGAGAGAAGTACTCCGTTCTCCTTACCTCCTTTTCTACTAGAAGAGTAATCCTTAATGAAACAGGATTTCCATGCAGGGTTGGACGCCATCCTCTTCAAATTAGATTTTTGTCAACTTCTTCACATATTCCTGTATTCACAGGCAGGGTAATGTGATAGATTTGGTAATTGTGGGAAATCAAATCACATATGTTGTGGAGATTCCTCAAAGAAATAGGACTGCAGAGCTTGGCTTTCTATATGTGTCCAGGCCAGGACCCTCTCCAGTCCTCCAGCCTCCAATCATCAGAGTACTACTGCTGCTACTGGCCCTGTGTAACTGTGGCTTCATATTCCCAGGGACCCAACCACACTTTTGACTTAATTATCTGGAGAGGTCAAAATCCTCGTGTGTGTGCCACTGGGGGATACAACCCTTTCTTCCTGAAAGTGACCAACCCAAGGCCCTATGTATGGTTGATGCTTCGTACCTGAGGCCTGTGGGTCTACATGACTGGCCCAGATCAGGGGACCATCTTTACAATCCAGTGCCGGCTCCTGACCCGACCAGTAAGGCAACCCATAGGACCCCTGATGGATGTGAAGGACCCCATGTTTGAACCCTAATCCTCTGTCCCACCTTCCTTCTCTGATAAGGCTGAGTATACCTGCCCACTGCCTCCTCTGTTTTCCATGCTGGAATCTATCCACCTTGCTAAACTTGACCCAACCTGCTCTAGCCTGGGATTGTTGGCTATGCTTAAAGGCTAAGCCCCCTTATTATGTAGGTATGGGAACTCTAGAACAGATCCAGGCCTCAAATAATGCATTGGCATGTATCTCAACTCTTCCTCCTCTGACAATAGGTGAAGTTTATGGAAATTTTACCTGCCTGGCAAACCCTTATGACATAAGTAAGTCCCCTTTTTTTGCTGTATGCAACCAGACTTTGACCCCAGAGACCTCAAAGGCTTATTTTGCTCCTAATAGTACCTGGCTAGCTTGTACGTCCAGGCTTACCAGATGTGTCTATGGTTCTAAACTATATGCTGGACCTAAAGCTTTATGCATCCTAGTTAAGAGTTCTCCTTCAAGTTTATGTGTATGGAGGACAACAGGGATGGGTCCTTAAAGTGCCTCCAGGTTTGCAGTACAGACAAAGTTGAGCAGCCCCCTAGTGGTTCCAGTTTTGATGGAACCATGGGTAGCTGGCTTGGTGGCACTAGGGACTGCCGCTTTGACTAGGGGAGAACTCCCGGCTCTCTATCGGAACAAATAGATTCCGACTTAGGGAGCCTACAGTATGCTGTTGACACTCTCTACTCCAGATAGGATTGCTAGCTGAAATGGTCATCCAGAATTGTTGAGGGCTAGACCTTGTGCTTCTGTTACAAGGGGACTATGTGCTGCCTTGGGAGAAGCCTGTTGTTTCTATGCTAATAAGCCTGGTGTGAGCCAAAATACTCTTCAAAAAGTAAAAAAAAAAAAAAAAAAAAAAATCTAGATAGATGTCAGAGAGAAAGAGAAACTCAAAATTCTTGGTACCATAACATGCTTAACTGGAGCCCCTGGCTGACCACTCTCATCACTGGACTGGTCAGTTCCCTCATCTTGCTTTTCCTCGGGCTACTGATTTGGCCCTGTGTTCTTAACTGGATAAACTTTGTGAAACGACTTATAGCCTCTGTTAAACTGTTATGCATAAGAACCTACTATAATTCCCCACCCACTCAAGAGGCTTAAGATGAGTCAATACTTTGCCATCGAGCTTAGAGGAGTTGGAAATATTATAGCCAACCTGACTCCATTTTGTGCCCCATCACTGTCCCCCTCCATTTTGTATAAAGTGAAATGATTCTGTGTGGTCGCCTCCCCCTCCCTTCTTGGAAGTCCCCTTGGCTGATGCATGACAGACTGCATCCTGTTTGGCAGAGCAGCCTGGAGCTGTATGTTACCTTTATGACCTTGTGGGCAGAACATCCTGCACTTGTGTGATATTTCCGCCTCAACTGGACTGTGTGAAAGTTCCCCTAACCCCCACTAACTTGGTAAAGTTCTGCTTCTGTAAAATTCTGCTTGAGCTCCCCCTGAGCCCTCCCCAACTAGAAGAACTGCTTAAAGGAAACCCACAAGCTGCTTTTTGGGGTTGAGATTTCAAGCACTAGCTGCTCTTGACTGCTCTTGAAGAGCACTAGCTGCTCTTCACATTTGGCTCAGGAAAAAAAAAAAAAATTCCAGTGCAGATATATAGGAAAATTTGTATTTTTTCCAAGTAAAAAATTGTTAACTTTTAAAACTCTTGTAAATAATGCTGTATAAATATGCTTGTACATGTCTTTTTGTCATTTCAGGTGTTTTTCACTCTTTTTAAACTTTATTCTCTATGATCGTCTGATGTGTATATGAAATAGTTATTCTTTTTTTTCTAGAAAGGGTTGAATTATTGAGTCAGGGGGGCAACAAACGTTTTCCTTCAGGGATCAGATAGTAAATATTTTAGACCATACAGACTCTATCACAATACTTGACCCTGTCTAAGAGTAAAGAAAGCAGCATCAAAGGTGCATAAGCTAATGGGGATTTTCCAGTAAACATTATTTATAAAAACAGGCAGCAGGTCAGCAAGCCATAAGTTTTCAACCTTTATTTGAGACAGACTCTCTGAGAAAACACAAACTAACAGAGAAATAGGGAAAAGCTGAACCAGTAAGTCACAGAAAGGAAGGTCCAGATGGCCAATACATATACGAGCAGTTCAACCTCCTTAGTCACTAGAGAGTTTGTGCTCAAATCCTCTCCGGAACACAGTGCTTCAGGTATTTCTAGAATGTCAGGAGGCATCCATGTAAGAGACAAGTGATTCCAGTCTCCCGAGATAGCTTCTCACCTGGGATGAGGGGATGGGCCCTGTCCTTATTTATGCTGAAAATATCCAGAACCCTCTGAGGCACCCTCAGATGCTGGTAAAAAAAAATGTGTCTCCTTGTCATGGAGCAAGTGGAGGTGGCAACAGCATTTGGAGAAGTCGCTGATAAGGGACAGAGAAAACTTCCAGACCAGTCTTCTTGCAGGTTAAATCCTTTCTTTGTGAAAGGAGAAGAGGGCACTGGGATAACAGTGCAGACACAAAGAGACTTTCAGAGACCTTTCTGCCTGATCAGCTGTAATATGTTTCCTCAGAACACTGCTAAATCAGACATTTTAAATCAGTCCAACCTCAGGAAAGAGACTTTACCATTAGAAAAGCATCCCACTACCCTGAGGTGTGATCAGCAGGGAGACTAATAGCTGCAAAGTTTGCAAAACACTCCATTTTTCCTTGGTTAAGTTTGGAACCTGGGAAAACACTAGGAACAGATGGTTCATGATCCAGGTTCAACAACCTGAGAGGAGCTAAAATTCTGCCTGTGACAAATGAGTGGAAGTTTGTGCACTGGCCTGGCACAGCTGGGAGGGTCCTGATTATGTTGGTACTAACATCAGGAAGGACCCCAAGCATCAAGGCTTTAGCTAGCACACAGGCCTATCTCACAGGTAAGACTATACTGGCCCTGTACTTAGGTGTCCAGGATGCACTGAAGCCCTTGTCACTGCAAATGCCAAATAGTTTCTAACTGGGTGACACAGAAGATGCCATGGGCCACATCCAACTTAGGAACTAAGATTTGAACAGAGGTCACTCTCTTTACCCCTAAGGATCCCCAAACTGTAGTCCAGTCCAGAAATACCTACAGTGGGATGATTCTCTCATTCTCACTCTGACCTTGAAGTGCCCTTACTGTGAACAAAGCAAGGCAGCCAACTTCCAGGAGAGCATCAGTCTGCTGATTCTGCTGCAAAGGCCCGGAGAGTTTCAAACCAGCTGAGACCTCAGTGCTCTGTGTTACTGAACTCTGTCTGGTGCCTTAATTAGCCACTCTACTCAAAATGCCCCCTTCCCATTTTTGGTATGACACCAATTAAACTCTCTGAGAAAAGTAATAGGAGAATAGGCTGTGGCTCTGACAGCTATTTCTCAATAGCTATCTTCTCAGAAACTGATTTTTCTTAAAGTTTCTGTGACCCAAACTGCCTCGGCTCTCATCAGAACACAGAAATGAAGGGAGTCAGTTTGCTGCTTCCAACCTGGGTTATACAAGCTTTGCTCCATTTCTTTCTCCAAGTGGGTGTCCCCCAAACAGCACTGAGATTCCCCAGAGGAGCTCACATATGCTCTCAAACAACTCCTTTTCCATTAGTGGAGTGACAGCCATGCTGGCTTTCAACCCTTCATCCCACCTGCAGAAGTGATGGTCTCCAGACTCAGCCAGGTTCACTTTCCCACTGTTACTCACTCAGACCCATCCTGCCAGGACCACTGGGCATCAGTGGAGCCCTGGAGCTGCTCATCTATATACACCCAGCTCACTCCTTTCTGGCACTGAGCAGCATTAGCCCATGTCCTGACTGTCTCATTTTGGGGCTTGTACTATAGTAACACCACTTATGTCCCATGTCTCACTGAGCCTTTTTTGTTGCATATGTTGCAACATCAATTTGATCCCAAGGTTAGATACCCATGTCACTCAAGAAAATCAAATCAGCAAAAGCTCACTGGCCTCAAGAGAAAGGTAGACTGAACTTCTAAAAAGCCTAAATCACATAATTTTAAAGAAGAAATTCACTCATTTATTCAGCAGTAAATATTGATTATGCCTTTACTGCCAGGAAGACAGAAGCATAGCAAGCATGTCTTCATTCTCCACACCCTGGCCCAAAGCAGACACTGACTAGCCTACCAGATACTTTCCTGCTGAACCTAGACAAGACAGTATCTTTCTCAAACAGTATTTCAGGAAACTACTACCAATCAATAGGCCTATGAAATAAAACCAATTTGGTATTCCTACTCAATGGCATATTGACAACAGTCAGCCTTATAGACATTGTGATGAATAAAAATAAGCTACCTGCCTTTGATCTGGGTGGTCAGATACATGGCATCTAGAGTTTGAAGGAGGTGGGTTGTGGTAGTCCAGGGAGGCTTAACTGAGGAGGAGGTATTTGGATTATTAAAAATACAATATCACAGTGGGAAGGAGGAAGTAGTTTCTCTAGGCAGAGAGCAGCACAATCAGAGGCAAGTGGACATGAATGTCCAAGGCATGGTGGGGAATACCACCTTGTAGGGACAGATTGTAACACCAACAGGGAAGGCTGGAGCCAAACTCTGAAGAGCCTAACAAGATGGAATGTCAGTCAGAAGACAAGAAGGAGACAACTGAAATCTTCTAAAAAGGACTATGATCAGATCAGATCTGAGTTTCAGAAAATTAATTCTACTACCATGATGGATAGTAGATTGCAAAGATATATTACTAAGGCCAGGAGACCTGATCTGGAAATTAATTTAATAGACTCAGTCACTGGTTTAGTGAATGAATGAATGGATGGGCGAGGTGTGAGCTCATGGAGATTTGGCGCCACTCCTGCTCTATCCAAAGCAGGTCTCTTCTATCTAAAGCTGGACTTTCACCCAGATTTTGCTAGAAAAAAGTATCCTATGGTCTTAAAAAACAAATCTAAGAACTATGATTTAGGCAGGAGGTGATGAATTAAGGCAACATCTTTGAGAGAAGGGGGACAGGAGGAAGTTTGAGATTTCCAGAATACAGGGAGGGATAGTGTGAGGAGAAGTTTTAAAAATTTTTTTATTTGTTACTTTCAAGAATAGAATGACAGAAACAAGAGTGCCAAACAAAGTCTGCCCAAATCTGTCTCAAAAATTTTCATTTTAATGCAAATTGATATTTGAGCACTATTTTAAAGATCATATTTTTAGGTAGATGAAATATTTTTCTGTAGTGTTTGTTAGTCTTGATTTGCTTAGTCAATCCCTCCCTGTACCACATACCTACCTCCTGACTAAATTATTAGTCTCTACCAGAAATACCTAATTAGTTCCAGTTAAAGATTATTGGCTCACCCTGAACTTTTCTTTTAATCCACTATAAAAGTTTATAATCCCAATCAGTCCCTCCTTTGAAACATTTAATCATGAGTCAGTAAGCTTCCATGTACTAAGTGGTAAAAGGCTAGCGTTACTATTTTCATAGCTCTTACCTGGTCAAAATGCAGTAAGAATATGCTAAGCACTTTATTAGGATGTCTATTTTTATGAATTTTCCACCAAATGCATTTATTTCTTTAGTTGGCTAAAGTTTTGGGGACACAGATTTGGATATTATGTCCACAAATTCTCCTGACAAATGGGCAGTAGAGGAGGTAGGATCGAGAAGCTTGAAAGTCCCACAGTTTACAATTTCCACTGAGATTTTGATTTGATGAACTCAAGTCACCTTGATAAATTATTGAAGCTTCTTTTTTCCTTGAACCTTTCCTTGCATCTTTGTTTCAAAACAGTTTAAAGCATATACTGTAGAAATTACCCACTTCCCTATTTTGAAGGTGAAAGATTGCTGGAGTCACTCTGAAAAACATACTTTTCTATTAGATATTTTTGTTGTTTCCAAGCCCACTGTGAGCTGTACCTTTGACTTGGCAAAGGAATTCATCATTTGAAAAGTTATTTGTAGCCCAGAGCAGTTTTTCACAGGTTAACCTCAACAAATGCCATGATTCTTGCAGACTCAGTTCCAATATACCCAGGGAAATCATTACAACCCAAGTGTGTGACTTTAATGAATGAACAAAGAGTGACCACTTGCCTGAGGTCTCCCAGAAGTCACCCACTGGACAGGAGATGGTACTCTGTTTTCTCATCTGGTGTAATGTGTAGGCTCTTAAAGCAAAAACCCAGAAATGCTTTTAGCACTAGGTTCCTGGCCTGGTCTTGCAAGGTGAAATAGAGCAATCAGATAATAGTAATAATAATAATATCAACAGCAACTGCATCTCTCATTTACTTTGTGCTTATTATGTGGCAGGCAATATACTGGTGCTTTTAAAAACCTTTATGCTCATTTACAGATGAGAGAAAGAGGCTTATCAAGATTACCTAAGAACTAGCAGATCTAGAATTTAAAGCCAGCTATATCTGGGCCAAAGTCTTATCTTATTCCACTATGATACATGGATTAAAATAGTGATGTAGAGATACGGATGTGGATGTGGAGATGTGTGGTTGCCCTTGCTCCTTCTAGCTACAGATCCTTATTGAGATTCTTTAATAGCTGTCTCTAATTCTACTAAAATAATAGCCACCTCCTCAGCCCATTCCCCACCTATGTAGTGATCGGACTTCTTCATTTAGCCTTTCTTCTGTGTCTCTGGGGACATTCATGGAATGGCCCAGGAAGTTGTAGCACATATAACTCACACTACTACTCACTCTTCTTTTGTCCTTTCCTGCTGTACCTGAGAGATCATGCAATGGACTCCCTTGTTTTTGCAGACCTGCCAAAGTTTCAGTGTGGCAGGAAACCACCCGTGACCTCTAATAGACTTTGGACCCTCTCCCTTCTCTCCTCTAGCTGCACAGGAGCACTTGATGTCCCTGCTCACCCCAAGTCTTGCTCTAGCTGGAAGGGAAAGGACTCTACCTTCTGTGCCCTGCTCTTTTGTGTGTCCTTCCACATGTGTGTAGCAGGAGTGGGTGGTGGGAAGATGCAGACCAGTGGCTGCCTTACCTGGGACCCCTGGATTATAGCTCCTCCCATTCCTCCAACCCAGGAAACATAATCACAGGAGGGGCTGGATCAGAAGCTCACATAGTGGCTCTTTTTTTGGTCCTGTGGCTAAGTGGGACTTTCCCAGGGCTCCTTTCTCAGCCAAGAGGCTATTTTTCTCCCTGGGCTCCAGATCTTCCCTGTGATTTGGTGTCCACATCTGTATGTGAACCCACAGACACCTGGGTCCACAAAACTCAGGAAATGTGGCTAGCAAGGGTGAGGTGACATTTCCTTATAGACCCTGGGTGTGTCCAAGTCTTGGGGTAAGGCAGAGGAAGTGTGATAATGCAGTGTGCAGACAAAACAATATTTTGAGCTATCTATTGTCATTTTATCTGTTTTTCCTCTTTGTCTCCCACATTCTCTCCAACCCCATGCAAGCAGATCACAGCTGACTCTGTGTTCCCATTTTCCAAGAGGTTTGTGGCAGGGCACAAAGCAAGGAATTCCCTCCTCACCTTTGGAAACAAAAGCCTAAAAGAAAGAAGCAATTTCTCCACTACAGAGAGATCGTGCTCAGCTGGCAGGAAGTGAGGGAAGAGGTGACACAGAGATGGGTCTGTGGGTGGAGAGGAAGCCCTGCTCCTCAGAGGGTGACATCACCATGGCACACAGGTGGTCTTGCAAAGATGCTCATGGTGGGGGAGTCACAACACAAAGAGTGCAGGGCCAAGTGGGAGGCCAGCCAGGCAAGGGCCAGGCTGTGTCTGAGATGAGTGGTGCAGACAGCCAGGTGAGGACCAAGTGGGCCCCACCCCAGAGGCATCAGTAATTATAGGGAGGGCAGCCCAGGGAAGTCTGAAATTAAGCATTTTCCACTTCCTTATGGTTCTTTCTGCCAGCCAGAAAAGAGTGCAGCATTAGAAATTAAGATGTTATAGAAAATGAAGAAAGTTATTCTTAATCCCCAGCACCCAGAAGGAAGCTCCCCTGCCACCATCCCAAGCTCCTAGGGCAGAGAAGGTGAGCCAGTCCCAGCACCTGGAAGGAAGCTCCCCTGCCACCATCCCAAGCTCCTAGGGCAGAGAAGGTGAGCCAGTCCCAGAACCTGGAAGGAAGCTCCCCTGCCACCATCCCAAGCTCTTAGGGCAGAGAAGGTGAGCCGCAAGGGCATCAGAAGCACCCTTCCCTGCCGTGGAAATGAGCAGACACATAAACAAGCCTCAAAAACAGACTTCCAGATTACCTAAAGCAATCCCAAAGGGAAAGGAGATGGAACAATCTGATACT
>NW_004624869.1:4469491-4480721 GCF_000247695.1 Heterocephalus glaber
TGTAAATAAGGACTAAAAGGTATAATAGATAATGTGAAATAGGAAGAAAAGGTGCTAAGGGGAAATGGAAGTGGGAAGGGTAGGGGAAAGGAAAGAAGGGAATGGAATATGAGAAAATGCAAAAATGGAAAGAAAGTCTTTGTAAATAGGGAGGGATGGAGGGGTTGAAGGGAGAGCAGGGGAAGGGAGAAAAATAAGAACCAAGAGAGATTATGTAAAGGTGCAAATTTCCAATGATGAATGTCATTATATTGGATACCTAAAATGTACCAATAAAATAAAATTTTTTTAAAAAATGAAAAAGAAAGAAAGTTATTCTTAAGTCTGTTTTTATGGCCTGGGATTGATAGCCTCTGTCATCTGCCCCCCAAGTTAGCCTGGTGAGGAGGGGAAAGGCTGTGCTCATGCTCAGTGTGGGCATTTGCTTGAACTTGGACTTTCTGTCTTGGACTCAAACTTGATCATGAATGTCTTCCTATTGTGCTTTATTTTCCCTTTCAGTAATCATCAGTAATCATTCAACAAAACAGACAGCATTTAGCAAACATTGTTTAGCTCTTTCAGGCCCTTAAACATCAGAGGGATGCCACAAATCATCTTCTAAAAAGTTAGTGGTGTTTATAGGTCTGAAAAAATGAGTCCTTAAGAAAAGCTCTAATTAACATTGCAGAGCATTGCATTTCCTGCCTTGTAATTGTGATGAACAGCACAGCCTTGTTTTTAAACAACACCTAATCTTTAAAATGACTGTGCTCAGAAGTCGTGCATTTTTTCCCAGAATATATCCACTGTGGGTATTAAATTGGCTAAACGTTCAGAAGAAGGAGCACAAATCAGACCCAGGAGATTTGTTGTACAAAATAAGTAGGAAAGGAGAAGATGGTACCAATCCTGAGAATGTACTAAAATTCTGATTAAAGTAGTCGATCCAATTCCATGTAAGCCTCATAGGAACATTCAAAGTGTTGAAAATAAAATGGGAAACAGTGATTGTGCACTGGCATTGGTACCTAATTGTTTAATTAACATTATATAGCCTGGCTTCTACTTACTATGTTTCTCCTGTTTGACATAGGTTCATTGGTGAAGAAAAGTTCTTTTTTGGTTGCAAAGTGGCCTTCAAAAGTTGGACACTTTCAGAGATGACAAACAGGTAGCATCATTTTCTTCTTGCTCACAGTAAATTTCTGGCAGTTTTGACAGGTCATAAACACACATGAAATGTTAAACCTAGTGGGTTGTTAGATGTTTCCTTAAAGTTGAAAAAAACACTTTAAAAATAAATTTTCCTTATGTCTACTTTTTTCCACATTCTCAACTCTGACATTCAAGTGCACTTCATGGACTGACATGTAATAGCATTTGAAAAGGGAATTTTGAAAACCCTCATGAATCCTCTTTATTCTTAAAAAAATATTTCTCCTAGATTTAAAAAATTTTATGTTTATAGTACATGCAGTTTACAATCATCTTGGGGAGTGGATACATGTACAGCTTGTTTCCCTTTTTTAAAATCCCTTTCTCCTTCTCTCCCCCTTTCTGCCCTCCTCCAATTCCCTTATCCCGTTTTTCATTCTTGTTGATGTTATGAATCTCAGCTTATGTTATGGCATATAATGTTTACATTAATTGGGGTTATTAGGTTTCTGTACATGGCATATCTTTATTCTATTTATTTCCTCCTCCCTTCCTTCCCCTCCCTCCTGCTTTTTCCCTTGGACACCTTCCCTATTGCAAGAGATCCGTCCCCTAGTCCCCTTCTATTCAGCCTTTCTTATTGTCTTTGTCCTTTGCTTACTCAAATGAGAGATACCATATAGTATTCAAGCTTGTGTGTCTGGTTTATTTCACTCAATGTTATATTTTCCAGGTGCATCCATTTTTCTACAAATATCTAAAATTTGTCATTCTTTACATATGAATAAAATTCCATTATCTATAGATACCACATTTTCTTTATCTAATCATCTGTTGGTGGGTATACAGGCTGCCTCCAGGATTTAGCTATTACAAGTTGTGTTCCTATAAACATTGGTATGCACGTATCATTGTAATATGATGTCTTAAGCTCTTTGGGGGAGATGCCTAGCAGGAGAATAGTTGGGTCAAATGGAACTCTTTATTTTTAAAGAGCCTGTGAAGTACCAGGCCAAATTTATCTTACGATTCATAAGACAAACAAATGAAATGCTGTAAATAAGACTGGTAAAAATAATTAGTGTTTACTTGATTAAGAGAAATTTTCATTTCTATTAGATAATTATCTTTGAAGTGGTCCTTACTTTCGGCTTGTGGTTAGAGCACCAGAACCTTTTAGAAAGGGTCTCATCCTTTCACTTCCATGATATCCTGGTTTCCAGCTGCTCTCTGAACACCTCAGGCTCTTCCTCCTCATCTAGCTGTTCAGTGGTGAAGTTGCTCAGGATTTCATGCATGCATCTCTTCTTCCTCACTGTCCAAAAACTCACCAGGTATTATCAAGCCTATGGAGATAATGAGGACACCCACATCTTCAGCCCAACTTCTTCTCTGAGCTCCTTTGTGTGCATCTTGTCTCATGGGTGGCCCCACTCTCTATTGTTAGCCTAAACCTTAAACCTTGATATCATTCTTAATGCTCCTCTCCCTCCCATCTCCACCATAGACATCACCATAACCATTCACTTTCCCTTCCCATTGTCACTAACTTATTTCTACCATCATTTCTTGTTCAGATTTCTCTAACCATCTCTGAATGGTGTCATCTCTTCTAATACATTCCCCTGAAACCACAAAGATCTTTGTAGAGTGAAATCTGAATGTGTGCTAGGTGTGGTGGTGCATGCCTTTAATTCCAGACCCCTAGGAGGCTGAGGCAGGGAGAATCAGAAGTTTGAGCCCAGCTTGGGCGACTTAGCAATTTAGTACGACCCTGTCTCAAAATACTTTTCCCTAGTACTGAAAAATACCCAAGAAACAACTGGATGTGTTACTCCTCTGTTAAAAGCCTTGTTCAGAGCTCTCACTGCCCTCAGGAGAAAATCTAAACTTGGTAGAGGTTGGGCTATCATGATGGAGACCACATTCCTCTTTCGGCATAACCTCCTTGGCCCTTGCACATCAGTTGGAAGACACCGTTTACATTTTCTGTTCCATCTTTAGAATGTTCTTTGCCTCACGTATATTCTCTCCTAGATCTATTAAGCTTTATTGAGGCCCAGATATCACCTCTCCTGGGAAGCTTCCTCTGCCTTTCCAAGACTGTATCAGTCTTGGACCTCTCCTCTCGTCTGTACTCTCCTCTGCATTCCTGCAGCACTCGGTTCTTAACATCACAGCACACAACATGAAGAATTGCAATAGCAGCTTCACTCATCAGTTTTCTCCAGTGAACTGTAAATGCCTTCCAGGAAAGCTGTGTCTAGTTCATTACATCTCCAACAGTCAGTTCCTTCATTTAGATGCTCAAAAAATCTTTGAAGGATGGATGAATGCAGTTTACCTTAAAAATCTGTTTCTCAGTTTCCTGATTCTAATTTTCCCAGCTTGGGTCAGTTTCCATTCCTGGTCCAATAACTGTCCAGAGTGAGAAACTAGGGATGGAATTTCTGAGAAAGGAGTTGGGGGTGGTGGTGGAGGCAATGAGCGTACTATCATGGAATTATACCAATAGCTTTCATTGAAACAATAAAACTACATTTTATTGTTTAAAAATAAGAACTTGCATATAATTCATTAATTTATATACCCTCTTCCAATTAGCTCAATCATAAAGATGTCCAACTGTACTTTTCTTTTAAAACATAAAATAAAAATTATCCAGTCATTTGTTACTCAACATTAGTCATTCATCCATCTGTTCTTCCACTCACACATATTACTATGTACAAAGCTCTATGCCAGGTACTTGGTAGATAGTAGAAAATAAATCAAAATGCTTGCTCTCATTTTTTAAAAAAAATACACAAGAGCATGATTTTCAATTATAAAATTTAATATGGAAGAATAGAATATTACAATGAGAAATAACTGGGGGAAGGAATGTGATTTGGATATAGGAGTTAAGGGAAAAAAACCCTACATTTAAGCTAACAACTGGCTTCTCTGGGAAGAATGACTGGGAGTGGAGAGTCCAGGAACGTGGGAAGACAGAAAGGGCCTGGAGATCTCAGGAAATTATAATAGTCTCAGAAAAAGACTAGGGTGGTAGCAACTGCCAAGGAGGAAAATGGGTTTGCACATTTCTGGAGATGAAATTGATTGAACTTCTGATAGGTTGTATATAGGGGTGAGTCAAAGGGAGGTGCTGTCTTAGTTACTTCCTTGTTGTTGGGACAAAATGTGACACTCACAAGTTAAATGAAGAAAGGTTTATTGTAGGTCACAGTTTGTAGAGGTTTCAGTCATGGCATAGTGGCATCACAGAGGAGAAACAGTTCATGGCAGAGCAGGCAGGAAGCAGCAGAGCAGCTAGCCTTCCAGACTTTTATCCCACCCAGACTACAGGCATATTGCTTAATGACACCCACATCCAGGGTGGGCCTTCCCATTATCCACACTGAGAACTATGCTAAGCCAATCAGTGGACTAATTTAGTTACCACACACCCTTAATCCAGTAACATATATCCTAGATCCAGCCACCTCCAAAAAGCCCACCTATGAGCTCATGAGGCTTTGGGGGGACATCTAGATACAAAACATTGCAGGTGCCAAGAATAACAGTAGATTAAGCACATGAACTCTGAGACCAGACTGATTTAAATCCCAATTCCATTAGTAAACTCTGTGACTTTAGGCAAGTTATTTAAACACACTCTGTCTTGGTTTCCATTTCTACAAAGTGGGTGATAATAACAGTAACTACTTCGAAGACTTTCTGTGAGAATTAAACAAGTTATCATATATAAAATTTGTCAAATATTATTTGCATGTAGCTTTTCTTAACAGATTGAAATGGAGAAGTACATATCCAGATCTGTGGCTCAAGCAATGGAGAGATGCAGGTGACATTTACTGAGAGAGGAAAGAAAAAGATTTTGATAAAGCAAGGACCAGAGTTCAACTCAAGACATAAGTCTAGGGTTGCTGCAGATCTCTTGGAGATTTCCTTTTGTATCAGAGTCTAATCTCAGAAGGAGAGATTGGGCTGGAGATGTCAATCTTTGAGACTTCAAAAAATAAGGCAATATTTAAAATTCAGAGAATGGAAAAGATGAGCAAGGTAAAGTTTATAAAGTGAGTAAGGAGTAAACTGAGGGCCAAAGACTGACCATGAGGGTTCTCAAAGCCAAGTAGAGAAGAAGAGAAGAAGCCAACAAGTGGATTATGTGCAGAGCTGTTATGTATACACATTATTCATGTGCAAGTAGAAACATCTGGTATAATATGAATGTAAGGAATACTGAAACAAAGAATGGTCCTTCTATTTTTATTTTAAAGGTGCTTAAAAATTGAATCTGCTGTTTAGTCTTGTTAAATTGATTTTGTGGCTTCTCCTATTACTCATTGGAGTCTCTTCATCCAAAGATTTAAAAGAAAGTCTGAAGTATTTGCAGAGCAGTGTGGTATCATGGCTGCACCTGTGATGGCAAGGACGAAGAGGGCCATAGTTACATTGGAAAAAAGAATGAAATGTCTTAGAAGCTGCAATAAGGAGCTTGGACTTGATTACAATGAAGGCCCATTAAAGGGTATTGAGCAAGGGTGAAACATGATCATTTTGCATTTTGGAAAGATTGCTGTTGAACCATGTGGATAATGTATTGGAAAGGAGGAAAGGCAGAAGCTGGGAGACCAGTGGTGCATCTGCTACAGGGATCCAGGATAGAAAGGGTGAGCCAGGACTATGGAGAGGTTCTTGGACCTCTCCAACAAGGGCCACAGTGAGGAGCAGATGGGACCAGCTGATTGAGTAGCTAGAGAGTAAGAGAGGATAAAACCAAGGTTTCTGGTTTATTTTCTGATGATTCTTTGCCTTTGAAGCATTACATTTTCCTTAATATATCCTTATGTTTCACACAGCACTCTCAATGCTTTCTATAGTAGTAAGCCCTTAGTTTTCAAATATGTTCTCATCTTGTCTTCTGATGAACACACACACTCATTGAGTAGCTCAAAAGGAGAGGAAAGATGCAGATTTACTTCATGTGGGCTCAGTTCTCTGAGCTGGGGTGGAGGAAGGACATTCTAACACCTAAATTACAAGAGCAAAAATCCTCCACAAAGTAAGTATGTAAATGACTGCTTTGGTTTCTGCCTCATCTAGTTTAAATAAATATAAAAGCATTAAGAGGCTAGGCTTTGCTTATAAAATTAATAATGTAGCTTATCATTATGAGGGAAAGCCTGTATTTCAAATAGCAATATTTTTGTAAAAAATAAGAAATTTCTTCACCAACTCTTAAATTCCATTTGGATCTCTGTTAATGGGGATTTCCTAATGATCTAGTTCAACACTGTTTCATATGTGAAATTTGCTTTCCAACCTCTGAATAAACATAAAGAAGTGGGTGCTTCCTTGATGGGAGTTTGAGAACCCAGAAGATATCCTCACTACTAGAGACTTTTCCCACTCCTGTTGTTGTTTATGATGATCATATTGTTTTCTTCTCACTTGTCTGAATTCCTTTCTTCCTACTCTCTCTCCAGTGTATTCATGTCATGTTTCAACCCTGACCATGCCATCAAAACTACTCATCAAGGTCATTTGGTGACTTTTATTTTGATAAATGGTGAAGACTCCTTGTTCATCTTTATTCGTTTCTTTCTCTTTTTGGTTGAAATAGAGTCTTGTTGTGTTGCCCAGGCTGACATCAAACTTTTAGGCTCAAGTGATCCTACAACTCAGCCTCCCAAGTACAGACTACAGACCATCCCCACTCTGTGCCTGGTTTCAGTCCTCAACTTATGGATTTATCAATTGCATTTAATGCAGCTGATCATTCCCTCTTTGTGGTCTTTCTTCCTCCTTCCTTGCGGACCTCACCTTCCCTTAGTATTCTCTTTGATTTCTTAGTGTTCAGAATCCCCCAGGGTTCCTTCTTGGACTTCTTTCTCAATAATTGAAAGATGTGATTGCTTCATCTGGCTCGTGGCATTCACACTTTTACTTTGATGACTCTTCAGTGTGTACCTTCTAGACTCCAGGCTTACATACTCAGAGTGCCGACTCAGCATCTGGACTTGAGTGTTGAACAGACGTCTCAAACCCAACATGTCAAAAAGGACTCTCAATCTCTCCCCAAAAGCTCTTCTACTCATAGTCTTTTTCCAATTCAGTTGACAGCAACTTGATCAAGCCAGTGCTCATGCCAAAACTCTTGAAGTCACACTTCTTTCTTTTACAACCCATATCCAATCAGCCAGGAAATCTTGATGGTACTGGCAAAATACACCCACAATCCAATCTCTTCCTATCATTTCCAGGGCTACCATCCTGGTCCATCTGAGTTACCACCATCTCTTGGCCCTAAGTTACTGTAATATACTCCCAGTTTGTCTTCCTGCTTAACCTCTTGCCTGTCCTCAATACCACAGCTCAAGTAATCCTTTAAAAAAGTAATGATTTGGGGCTGGGGATTTAGCTCAGTGGTTCTGCTGCCTGCCCTGCAAGCGCAAGGACCCAAGTTTGATCCCCTGTACCCCCCAAAGAAGTAATGATCAGTATCAATTCTTAACTCAAAAACTGGATCAGAGATAAAACCAAGGCCATGCAAATGCCTTTAAGCTCTTCCCTGGTCCACTCTCATCTGCTAGTTTACAGACCTCATCTCTTTTACTCTCCTCTTTGATCACTCTTCTCGGAGACTTTGGACTTCTTGCTGTTTCTCAGACCTTCCAGACAACCTCTACTTGTGCCCTCTGCCTAGCCTAAAATGCTCTTTTTTGGGCTGGAAGGCTAATCCCACACTTCTTTCAAGTCTTTGTTCAAATGCCATCTTCCCAGTGACAACTATAGTACCCTGCCATACTTAATACAGTAACTTGCCCCCAAACCCAGAACTCTTCAGCTCTCTCATCCTGCTTTCCTTTTCCCCTTTTCCATAGCACAGGTCACACTTTCTACTATATTATGCAAGCTGTTTATTTATTAGATTCATTATTAATTGTCTCCCCCTGGTGGAATGTAAATACCATGAGGGCAGAAATCTTTATATTCACTCTTGTATCCTGCACACCAAGAACAGTGCCTGGAATACAGGAGGTACTCAGTAAATACAGTACTTGTTAAATAAATGAATAATTTTTTTTGGTTTTCAACTACAATGGTAGTTTGTGTCAACTTGGATGGTGAATTGAAAAATATTCAACAAGGCAAATGTAACTGGGGAGAGGTGTCATAAGGTAAATATTATTGGGGACAAGTGACACCTTCAGTTTCAGGTTTCTGATCTGAGCCATATCTCACAGGCTGAGCAAGAATCACAAGTGAGATGTTGCCTTTCCAGCTCACTTCTTCCACAGAGTCTACTGTGTTCTGTTTTCCTCCAATGAAGAACAGATGTAGTCAGTAGTGTCTGCTCAGGGTTTTTCCTCCCTAGAATAATAATTGGTTCTTTTCCTTTTCCTCTACATGGGGTCCTCACTGTGACCCAATTCTTTAAGACCTTGTAACAAAAAATGAGTGGTGGCTCCGTTTAAAAATACTGGAAATTCACAAATTAAGCCAATGTCCCTGATAAATCTGATTTAGTTCACTGACATCTAGAAGAAACACAATGATCGCCAGAGTTGTATAGCAAGAGAGGATAAGGGACAGTACAAACTCAAGGAAAGGGCTGGGGTGGGAGCTGTTGTTAGAGGTTAACACTGGAAGAGAGAGGAAGATGGGCACTTTGTGGGGCAGATATCATGAGACATTTGTGTTATTTTTGCTTCAGCTCTCCTGGGACCCCATCATGCTGCTGCTGGTGCCTAGGATAGTCTAATGGAAGCAGCTCCAAGTGTTCTTGGAAGCACTCACTGAATGAGCAATGGTCAGACAGACAGTTAGGTGGTGAATGATCTCTTCTACTGGAGCATTTCAGGCCACTTTCACATTGTTGTCTATACTGATAACACCAAAACACTGGAATCAACTAAAGGGTAGCAACAAATGTTTCATTAAGTGCTGAGCTCTTCTGCATTACCAATCCTCAAAAAGTTCCATTTCTTGAATAGTACTGAATCATTTAAACTTGGTCAAAAAGAAATCAACATGGAAAGGCCTAGGGACTCACTGGGTATTCAATAACCATCAGTTCCTATTTCTTCCCTCTCTCTTATTTTCCTGTAGTGCCCCTCCAATCTCCTTTGAGATGATTGTTTTCCATGTTTGTCTCTTTCATAGTGTATCTGTGTTTTTTATTTGGCCCAGATGTCAGGTTGGCCTGCATTAGTACAGGCTGAATCACTTGATTTCCTCTCCATGTTTCTAACCTTTCCAGATTCTCTGTATCATTTCTCAGTTATTCTTGCTGTTTACAATACCTCTCAACTTAAAGCCATCTGCAAATCTCATTACCACACCACTGACTGACTCCTTCTTCCCTGAGATCACAGGATATTTTAATAAAATAAGACTGGACACCAATTCTTTCTTCTCAATATGAGGAACTACTCCTCTTGAGTTACATTAATTATCATTTTATATAAGTATATTATTATTGCACATAAATTTCCAGTTTAGGCAAATCTATACATGTTAAAATCAGAATTAACCTTTTTTTTTGTACTGGTGATCGAACACAGGCAGCAGAACCACTGAGCTAAATCCCTGCGCCAGGATTAACCTTTTTTTTTTTTTTTTAAGCTTTTCACCTTATAAGAAAATCAATTATTAATCCCTTTAACTAGTCATCTTTCCTAGGGTACTTAAACTACTTAGCTTATGAAAAAACCATCCTACTTTTAAAGGCTAATTTCAGCCTTGAATATGGCTGTTTCATCTTTTATCCACTTTAGTTTGTAAGAAATTGTTTCTTGGCAGATCTTTGAGAATGAGATGTGAATACTTTCATGTTAATAGTCAGCACCTAGAGAACCTACCTGTTTCCTCACTGCTGATCCATTGGCTCCTGGATTCAAGTTTTCCTACTCTTTTTCTTGATATACTCAGGAATGTGGTGGCTTAATGATGTGGGTATCTCAAGGCTTCCATATAGCATCAATGACTGAGTGATGAGTGTTGGGCTTGGAATGAATGGGATTTAGACAACTCAAAAAGTGGATATTAAATTTGCTGGAATTCTCAATAGGTCACATTTTTTTCAGTGACTAAATTATCTGCACATTTCCTTAACATGGTGTGTGTACATGTAACTTTTTTGGTTCATTTCCTAATTTCTGCATCTACTATATTCATCCTACCCTCTAACTTTTCTAATCTGCCTTAGCAATAGTTAATTTCTGAATTGGATGTTATATACTATTATAAAATGTAAATCATATTCATTAAGTTGAAATGACAATTACCCCTTTCATGGAGGGAAGTATGACATCAGAATAGACAAAATCTGAAAGTCTTCAAATAATTCAGTTTGTTTTTTGCACTTTAGTGTCATGCTTTTTTCTATACCAAATGATTTCTTTTTCCAAAATGTGAACTCCTGAGAGGATCACCTTCCCCAAATTAGGGTCTAAGGAACTAATCCTCATTTGTATTTATACATGTTAAAGTTTCCAAGTTCTTTCTGCTCTACTACTCAAAAAGCACAATAAATGTTATAGCTTCTCTCCCACTTGGAAAAGCACAATTTTTGGAGCTTCAAATTGGCTGCATTAGGAATTAGAAATGTCTTTGATGATATGCAGCTGTCTTCATTTTTTGATCACAGATGTCTAAAGCATTACAGGAGGCTGACTCATGTACCTGGAGAAATGGACCATGGTTTCTCACACTTCCTCTTGAAGCTCTTGTCAGATAAGAGACTGGTTTCTTTTTTCTACAATTAGAAACTTAATTACATAGAGAGAGGAAGGGGCTTGAGGGGGGGAATAGGATAAAATAAGGTAAATTTTATTTTTTTAAAAAGAAACTCAATTACAGGATGACTTCCAAGAATACAAATCCTGACATTTCTTTCTTGTCGTCTTACAGCTGTCTCCAATATAGGTGCAGCACATAGTAACCTTACTAGTTGTCCTTTATCTTTATGTTTCTCCTATGGAGATTCACTTAAGATACCAACAGGCAGAACTTCAATTCCTGATAGCTACTTTGTGGCAAAAGAAAAACAGCTGTGTGTGTGTGTGTGTGTGTGTGTGTGTGT
>NW_004624869.1:4480821-4510114 GCF_000247695.1 Heterocephalus glaber
GTGTGTGTGTGTGTGTGTGTGTGTTGCAGCCTACCACCGACTGCAAAGCATCTCACCAAACAGATGTCCATGAGTTTCTGAGCACCTGAAGTATGCTTAGACAAGGCCAAGCCTCTGAGTCACGCAATTTAAGAACGAAAATTTCTTAAGCTTTCAGCTTTGTGGTTCCCAAACAGGTACAGCTGCCTCTCCTGAAAAGAATCTCATTATTCCACAATAGCAATTTTTCTTTCCTGATTTTTTTTAGAAAGCAGATGATCATTTCTAACCACCTCCACCCACTCAAGGTCCTTTCATCTGAAACCTTAAGCACATCCGCAATTAAGATTTGTGTTCTTTTATTGGTAGAAGTATCAACAAAGATATAGCCAGCTTCCTGTGTGAGAGAAAAACTTTCATACCCTGAATAGTTCTACTTGGAGAAATCCATGTATTTCACTGTATGTAAATTATCTTAATTAAAAAAATTCTAATGGCTGAGACATCTGCCCTTAACAACTATAAATAACAAGGTTCTCCATGCAAATACACCCTATTCCATAAACAAAGCAGAAAAGACACAAATATCTTCCGTGTGTAATACTGCATTATTTTTCTGTGTCTTCTATTCAATTAAATACAAGACTGCTGGACTGAGTGGGCAAAATGAAAAATTTAAAAGAAAGTGATACAGCAGAATGGACGGGGAAGGTATTGCCCTGAAAAGCTGCATGAGCGTCAGGGCTCACCTACTCATCAGCAGCCTGGACAGCAGGCCTCTCTCCTCCCTCTGCATGGGGTGCAAATGGCAGAAGTGGTCTCCATGTGTTCCAGACGGGTGGACATGAAAGGTACAGCCCTCAATTTAGCTTAGTTCCATCATATAGTAGCTATGCTACACCAGTAAAAGATTCTTGACAGCAAAGACACTTACCTCAAAGGATAAATGACATCACTCAAGAATTACTAAACATTTGGGCAATTTGAGATTTTATTGAGAAAATAGCTATTTTAACATTATATCCAGTTGTCATTTATTAGAATACTCTCTTTACAACATTGATCACTTCTGGGTATTTATACACAGTCTCTTGAGTAAAATATATTCATATTAGGCAAGGCTAGAATATTGGAATGACTGTCAGCATTGCTTATTGTAAGTGTTTATTTTATAATGAAAGTACAGTATTTGCACACTAGAAAAAATGTTTAAAATGTTAAGTACTGATGAGATAGGCTTGGTGAAACCAAACCAATATGTACACATATATATTTCTTGTCTTCATTACTGTCAATCTTCCAAAAAGCTAGTTACAAACACCTCAAACTCCTACTTCAAGATGGACAGAAAAATGGAAAGACATTATTTTCTATTTTACAAAATTAAAAAAAAAAAGAGTTGCGAAAGGAATAAAGCTCATCTTTATGCATTTAACCTAAAAGCTAGAGTATACTCCTCTTCTCTAGGAGACAGATGTCAGCAATGGAGGAGCAGCCAATGGTCCAAAAGATGAATGGCCACAAGTCTCCATGGTGCATGACTAGCTGGGGACTGATGGGAACTCTGGCAAGTGAGGTTTTGTGATTTCCAAGGTTCTGGGATATGTAACATGAATGATTAAAAG
The DNA here is from genome assembly GCF_000247695.1 of Heterocephalus glaber. The sequence goes on from NW_004624869.1 coordinate 4,482,426, forward strand.
GCATTTCTCAAAATTTGCAAGAGGAAAACCAACGAATCAGGACAGAGATCTAACTGCTTTTTATGTGGCTAGATGTTCACCATTATACCACAGCTCAAAGCCCAAAGGAAAGCTTTCTTTCAAATACACATCCAAAGCATGGAATTCCAAACAGGCAGCTGAATACTTAACAAGAAATAAATGAAAAACATCCTTATGCTTCATTTGTGATCTGGTTTTACACTCTGAAGTGAAAAAAAGAAAATATATTTTGTTAACTCAAATTTGGAGGCCTAGTAAAGTTTACATTTTTTAGGATGCAGAATCTGCTGAAAATCTAATGAACACATCATCCCACTTCCGAAATTGTTCCTTAAACTGTCTTCATTGACAGAATATAACCTGGATAGTAAACTTCTTTGCTGTGTCACTGAAGCAACTGCAAACTTTCATATATATGAGAAACTTCACTGTCTTTCTTGGTACTTATAAAGCACAGAAAAGCTTTGGAAAAATGCTCTGGAATTACAAGTTTGTCGTCCCTGTCTCATGGACACCTAAGAACTGTTTTGTCCCCTGAAGCCACCAGTTTAGGCCCCGTACAGCTGATCCAGACTGACAAAGTTCTAGGAAAGGGGATGCACTGACAACCTCTCTGCAGCCACAACCAGCCCCCCTCTCTCAACTCTGGGGTCCAAGGCAGACCTGACTTATCCCTTCCTATTTTATCACCATCACTAGAGGGGCACTCCAGAATAAGAAACCTTTGCAATGAACACAAACAAGCAAAAATACTTCAGGGCAACACTCCCTAAGTGTATTTTGCAGATGACATAGTATTGTACTTAAAAAAAATATCCATATTAAAATAAATTAGATAGTGTATGAAATAGAGGTTCTGAATGGAAACTAAACCTCCCCTGGGAAATACCTTACTCAATTTGTGTACACACACACACAATAATCCTTTAGATTGCCTTTAATACATAATCAAATAAAACTTGAAAATCTGCAAAGCTTAGAGATTGAAAATACACATTAGTGTATCTAAGGTTCTGAAAAACCTATAGTTTCAACTTTGCCTAAGCCAGCATCTTTCAAACAGACCCCTCAATTTACATAACAATTTATTCTGCCAAAACACCCCTTTGGGAACTGCTTATCTGGTAAACTAAACTGGTGGTTTTAAAAAAACTTATAGTATAATTTCAAATTAATAATAATGAGAACACAAAGACTTTGTCTTTTTTTTTTTTTTAAGAAAAGTAGTTTATTTTGTTTTGAAAAATTTTCTATTACAGTATTCCCCTTTTGGAAAGATTTGACCTGAAGTTATGCTATTATTATGTAATTGTTCAAGAATGTTAACTCCTATCAGTAATCCATGGCATATAAAAAAATAGGGGCTGGGGATTTAGCTCAGTGGTTCCACTGCCTGCCTTGCAAGCGCAAGGACCCAAGTTCGATCCCCAGTAACAAAAAACGAAACAAAACTTTATTAAAAAGTAATTTTTTATATCCTTTTTAATTCCTAGAGTACTTCTCTACCTCAGTCACAAAAATCTTATATCCAGGGCAGAGAACTTGGGTTCCTAAGCAATCACTACATCTCAACAATAGTTTCTAGGCTACATTATTTTGCAATGCCTTAGAAACAAATACAAAACAACTTAAAACAAAAATCCTTCATCCTTATAGCTCTCTGAAAATTAGCATTTTGAATATCTAAATGAAGCTTCAATTAAACCTTCAATAGGATCGCTAGCATTTTATTTCATGTAACAACAAAATTTTAGAAAAGAAATATGAAAACAAAAAGGCAAAAATAATTCTTTCCACCAAGGACAGATAGAAAAGACCGTCATCACAACCCAAATTATCTCTGTTGCTCTGCTCAGAATTTCAATTATAAAAATAAGGAAACCCAAAACAAAACAAAGCAAAACAAAAAACCAACAAAAAAACCTCAGCAAAATAAATAAATAAATAACCAAACCAAGACAAAGTCAGTACTAACTCCCCTGAGCTTAAAAGAATATGATCAGTGGGCCAGGGATTTAGCTCAGCGGTTCCACCGCCTGCCTCACAAGCACAAGGTCCCGAGTTCGATTCCTGGTACCAAAAACAGAAAAAAAAAACAAAAAACAGTATGATCAGAGACATGTCATACCCTCTTCTTTAAAAAGTGCTCTTAGTGAACATCTTAGTCACACTGTGCAATTAGATTACAAACACAAAGCAAAGAAGAAATACCATATGAAGAGATGGAGGCATTTCTTTCAAATGTGAACCTAGATACCATATGGAAAAATATAATTAGAAACATAAAATCATAGACTTTGATATCTCAAGGAAAAGGAATTCTGGAATTTAGGTTTTTTCTTTTGTAGCAAGGCAAAGTAAATCTTTCGAGAAGCATTTGCAGAGAAGCACTGTTTTTTCTTTAAACTCCAGAATGAAATAAAAATCATATTTAACATATATTCATCTAGAACTAAATACTATGTTTAGAGCATTAACTTTTAAATCATAGTTTATGTAGATAATTTATTCTACTGAATTTACTTTAAAAAACCTCTTGTTTTGTAATGATAGTCTCACAAAACTCAAAAAAACAGAACAGAGATATCATGTGTCGTTATCATTTAGCTTTCTGTCTATATTTAAGCATTTACTCTTGATTTTTAAAAGCTTCAGGTTTTTGACAGCTCATGAAAAACTCCCCAAATCCAACTGGGCTGGTAAATAGTTATTTCTGGAGGAGACTCAAAGGAATCATATTACTAAATTCAAGTGCCATTTTCATCCCATGAAGTTATCTGAATAAAGTGGTTTGCTAAGATACTATTACCATTATCAGTTTCTGCCTCTTTTGACATTAGTTTTTCCCATTTTCACAGACTTAAAATTTAACTTATCTTTGATTAAAAAAAGCTTCCCTATTCTCTCATATTTATGTGTCTAGCATCTTTAAATAGCAATTACAAATAGAAATAAAAATGCTTGCTTTATAAATTCTCTAATTCTCTAGGACAAACATGCCTACACTGATATTTGTTAATGCCAACCTTTTGTAAGATCAAAAACAGTTTTGAAGGAAAGACTATCTTCAACGCTCTGGACACTTCTTTTAGTGCTGTTCAATCCATTTCATGGATGGCTGTTGATAGAGGATTTTCATCTTATGGGCATTGTCTAGCTAATTTTTCTAATCCTGTACTGCTAACAAAATTAAACACAAGCCCATTCCCTCTTATTGTATTATCTCCCTCATCACTTCCAAAAGACAGTAGCTCATAGTATTTTGTTTAAGGCTGTGGACCATTTTTTCCAGAAAGCTCAACCTTTATCCAAAGCATTATTGACTGGGTAATTATAGGCCCTCTGATCAGTCTCAAAATTTATTTTTTTCCAAGAGCTTCCTGTAAGTGTGGCTGGTCTCTAAAGTATTTAGTGGCCAGGCATAGTTTTCTATCATTTTATGTGCTTATACAAAGAAATGAACTCAACTAAGTAACTCAACATATAATTCTCACTTACTAAATCACATTTTGCCTCCTAGGAAAGGTAGTAGTTTGGAAATATCATGGGCTACACAAGGCTAAAGACAGTTCAGAGCAGGAATGACCAAAAAGTAAATAAATACTACTACTGAAAAGGACAAATACTTATTATATTAAAATGGCCTTTTTTGATTAAAAATTTAATACATGATTATAGTACAATTTTTGGTTGATGTCTGTGTATTGTGAGAACACAAACTCCCACATTCTTACAAATATTTAAATACATTTCTGTTCCTCATGAACATCAGTAGCTTTGTTGAAAAAAGAAATTATTTAACCCACAATTATCTTTTGACTTTACCTATGGAAAAACTTGAAGTTAAATTCACTATTCAATTTTACAGTGTGTTAGTGTTGATATAGTTTTTCCTTCCTACAAATTTATTTTTTCATAGATTAATCACAATTGTCCTGTTTTACATGTATTTTAGTTGTAAGTCACTTCAAATGCTTTTTGGAAGGTTTAATATAAATCATGATTGAAAATGACTAACCTTGACTAAAGTGTAAACAGATGTCTGGTTGATGTGCTAACCACCCTTCTCCAACATACATCAATCCTAGGGAAAGTAAAGTCTCATGGTCATGGCTTTTAATATAAAATATTCATACATATTTCAGATTGCTAGAATCTAATAACCTGCCTCTGAAGATGAATCACACAAACACACACACACACACACACAGACACACACACACCCCCCACACCCTGTTGTAGAAATAATGTGAATTCTTTAGCTACTTTCCCTAAAGGCATCCCAACAGGTGAACAAGACTGGGACTACAATCTTGTTTGTCATTTAGTTAAAACTTTCAAGAAAAAATATTGAGAATGACTTCAAGACTTCTGTATAAATAGCTACCTAAACACAGAACAAATTAGGAAGATGTGGGTCAAACATGGCTGAACTTCACTCAGCTCCAACTAGCTGAGTCTCTCGACGACAAAGCTTGTTCTCTTAACATTCTGGTTTCCAGAGGACTTGGTAAGCTTTGCTGAGCGCCATGGTAATCTTCTAAGACACCAATCAAAAACATGGTCCTACGTTTTAAAAACCCCAGAAGTGGTCTTAGGACAACAGAAGCACCTCAACCACTAAAATAACCAAGTTTCTATTACAGTATAAGTAAAATTCCCATAGAGCAAATCCTCAAACAGTTCAGCAACCAATGAATAGAAAACAGTCTGAAATATTTCTGATTATTCCCTTGGATCTTTCAACCTGTAGTTAAAATACATGGAAAACAATTGGTTGTCAGAAAGCTTGTGATGATATAATGTATTTCTTTTAAAAAAATACTGGCCTGAGTCAAGCATGGAGAACTCGGACCAGACGCACAGTAGATATTTCTATTACCCTGGCTGCAGGCTCCTCCTGAGTAGTGTCTAATACTGGGCAAGTTTCATTAAGGTTTAATGGCCTCACACAGTAAAGACGACCGACACATTCAGTTCTCCTGGAATCAACACAATGAGATGATTAAAGGTGCACTACAAATCCAAAGGTCTAAAGCTGCCACGTTTGCCCAGCAAATGGAAAGAGCCCTTGCTGGCCTACACTGAACACATCAACAAATACTAATGTACTGAAGTGCATGTCACTGGGAGAACATTAAATATAATCACTTGATATTTATATATGGTACTAAACTCCTAAAAGATTAGGCTTATGAGAACATAATTAGAAAACACATTCCTCGTTGCTTTTTAAAGTTAAATACAGGCTTTTCTATTGAAGTAATTTATATTTTTCCTAGTTCCTAAGATAGGCATCAGATTTCTAAACAGAAGAAAAAAGATTCAGGCATAGAGCCACATACTATGTATTTAGATAGGTATAAGAAAACTAAGTTAATAACCTGAATAAATTAACTGGAATAAATTAAGAATGCACACTGAGAACAGAATTGTAGTTTCTGGTCAGCAACACATGAACCAAAGGCAAAAATCTGCCAGGATTAAGGCAGGTTGCTGCTGTTGTTTTTTTTAAACATACAGTACAGTATGTCTCCCCTCCCATCCATCATATTCATTTTAGCATGCACCTTTATTTAAAATGCATTGCCGAGCTAAAATACAAGTTTCTTAATTTAAAAAAAAAAAAAAAAAGATGCCACAGAAAGCTTTTGTTTTCGAGTCTTCCTTATACCTACTAACAGTATTTTCTTTTTGCCTTCATACACTTGGTGTAAGAGATTATAACAATTCATACAACCAGGACCACAAAGCATGACGACTCTTAGGGCGACAGCCGTTGTAAGGAATTACTTTCTTCTTCTGCTGGAGTCAATTTGAGTGTTGGCAGTTTCCGAGGAGGAAGCTGAGGGCTTTGGCGAAGATTGTCATCCATCTGCAGGAAGTACAAAAGATATATCTGACTAAGGCTGTGGTACCACCTCGGTGGACTGTGGCCTCCCCTTCCAAACTACAGCCTAGAAGAATACAGAACCATATGTTGCCAGAGCTGTCACAGACACCTTTTCCTACAAATAATCTCTCAAGAATTTTGAATATATCACTAATACCAGTGGACTAGCTGTAGAAAGCAATGTGGCTTACAATTTATAGTACCTTGGTACCCTCACAATTTATAGTAATTCCACTAAATGAAAATTAACTCACCCATAGTATCACTTAGTTTAAGAAGTCTTCTAATAGAAAGGGTAAAAGTACTAATTCTGCTACACTAAGTCCCACAGTTTATAAAGTCTATACACCTCCAATGCTGCATTTAATTTTCCCAACATACTGAAAGAAACAAGGCAGACAACAGTCCTTCCTTGATGTATAGATAGCAAAATAAGGCCCAGAAAGGTTAAGTGATTTGTCTCAGGTCCAAAAGCTAGTATGAGAGCTGAAACTTGAACTTGAATCTCAACACAATGTTTTGCCTCAATGAAATGACCTGTACTCTACTCAAAAAGACCAGCTCTTTCAAGCTGAGAGTATATAGACCAAAAGAAGTCAGAAAAACAGGCAGAAAGGACAAATTGCTTATACCCAATTTACACATCTTCCAACATTCAATCAGTTCAAGCCTACTTTAAAGAAATAAATATAAGCATATTAGGAAAATGCCCAAGAACTTCAGATTTATCTAAAGAAAGTCATATTAACAACTCTAGTAGGAGGACAGGGATTGTTTAGAACCCAGACCCTTGAAAACTATCTTTAACCAGAGTACTCCATTAAGTGCAAGACTCAGATCCTGATGGTGGGTTCACTTTCAGCTTAACCTTCAGTACTTGAAAGTAACTGCCATCCAAAAACACAACACCAAGAGAAAACAGGATCCTGTCACCTACTCGATAAGCAGGCTTTTTAAAGAGTTTTACATATGTGCAGAATAGTCAAAACTCCTCCTTATCTTCCCAAGATGTTCTTATAAAAAAAATTTCAGCAGAAATAGATTTGTAGAAAAAAATGATTAATTTTTAATTTTCCACCAGAAAAAATAACAATGAACTATTTAGATTATGTTAAGATGTTTTTTCTTTCTTGTAAAACTAAGTTCCTCAAACATGACTCTTCTGTTAAGCTCTAGACTTTCTGTTCAAATTGTGAATGGTGATGGCCAACAGGATCTGCTACTACTGTCTTGTAGCAACCAGTAAACCAAACATTTCCAATGGATAAGCAGGGATGAATGAATGAAGAGTGGAGGGAAGGGAAGGCCTGACTGAAATAGGTAAAAAACGCCTTCATAAATTGATAAGCTCAGGTGGATGTGTATGAAGTGGTGACAGGGTCCCTTGTTTTCACTTTCTGTACAGTACCTATTTCATAGTGCCTCTTCCATATATAGCATGAATGTGTCACATATAGAAAATGTAAACCACACTGAATAGCCTTCATTTAGTAGGCAAGTGCTCTTTCTTTTATATGTACTTTATACTTCATATACTTCCATCATGAGATTTACTGAACTGAGCAAAGAATTGAGATAGACTAATTCAATTCTTACCAAAATTAACACAAATTACCAAAATTCAATAATTATGCATGCTTACAATTTTACTACCTAGTTTTACTCCTCAAATTATAACAACACATGAAAAAAACCACAAAAAAGCAACAGGTGGTTATCTCAGAGAATGACAGTGATAAACCTGACTACTAGTGCCACTAGCAACGGGAACATAATCTCATTTACAAGCTAAGACAGCTGACCCCAGTGGTCCCTGGGAGAATAGCTAACTGCAAAGCTCATGCTGGAGACCCACTTTTATGGCTCAAGTTCACACTCTACTTTTTGCCAGATGAATGACGTTGGGCAGGTGATTTAAGTTAGTCTAACAGCTTCAGTATCCACATCTGTAAAATGGGGACAATAATAGTATCCATACAGAGCTACTGTGAGGTTTAAATGAGGTAACTTGAATGAGCCTTATACTACAGTGCTCATTAGACCTCAAAAAATTAGCTAGTGTCAGTGAAGGAATGGAGTATTTTCATTTTTGTAAGAAAAAAGCAGGTTTATCAGACAAATGGAAAAATGTGCAACTCTTTTGTATTTTCCCAGTTAGAATCACCCTTGAAATTTCCATTGTTGACTCTCTCCCACCCAGTTCCTCAGCTGGGGATTTAGCTCATTGGTTCTGCCTGCCTCAAAAGCGCAAGGTCCCAAGATTGATCCCCAGTACCAAAAAAAAAAAAGTAAAGCCCATCCAGTTCCTCAAATAGCTCTTACAAAATAAACATCCCAAAATGGCAAAATATGTATACTAGTGGAAAAACCTTGACTACATTTAAAACAGAGGACAAGATGGAGAAAAACTATCACAGAAAAAGATATCATGGTACTATTAAGAGAAAAGGAGAAGCACAGAGAAAAAAAGAGAAAAACAAGAACTCTTTTGTTTTTGTTTGTTTTGCAGCGCTGGGGATCAAATCCGCAGCCTTTCAAATGTTAGACAAGTACTCTACCACTGAGCTACATCCCCAGCCCTTTTTATTTTTTGAGAGACTCTTACTAAGTTGCCCTGGCAGGATTTGAACTTGTAATTCTCCTGCCTTAGGCTCCTGAGTAGCTGGGATTAGAGGCATGGGCCACTGTGCCATGTGCCAGGCTGCTGCTGCTTTTTTTTTTTTTTTTTTTTTTTGTACTGGGGATCAAACTCAGGTGATGGAATCACTGAGGTAAATCCCCGGCTTCTTCTTTTTTTTTTTTTTTTTAAGTCAGTCTTCTAGGTCTCTTAGCTTGACAAGTGCGAACTGTGGTAAAAGTAAACACAATACCATTATCTGAACTTTCCCCACAGCAATAAGGCCACCACTGGTTTCAAAACATTGCACTATATACAACTTCAGTAAAAGTATATTTAAACAACTTTCTAAAATGTAAACTCTTTAGAAAATGAAGAAGGTGAAAGGAAAATACTAGACTACTGTAAAAGAATGATTGAAGTAAACTTGACCTTTTCAATCAAGTTGGATTCTTTATTTACAAGTTGTGTGAGTTTCTGCAGATTTGCATCTACTGTTTCTTGTCCAACTGGAGAGGTTCCTAAGAAGCCAGGACAGAAATCAGAAAGACAGGAAAATTTGAAAGTCTTTAAAGCTGTTTAGACTAAAAGAATTTTGAGTCGACCCACCCTCCGAAGTGCCCCACTCTCTCAAAAAAAAAAATGCAAAGAGAAAAACCATTCTGGGTTCAAAGGCAAAGTTAAAAGGGACAGTAATGCTCTAGTACCAAACCTTAAACAAAAGGACTAAAATCTCCATTGAGGAGACATCACGATCCAAGTGACACACAGTTAACCACAGTAATTAGTAAAAGCATGATAGTCCTTATTTTCTTCTGAAATTGAAGTTGTACTTTCCCCGCTGGCATTCCAAATAAGTCTTTGGTCACAACTATTTGTAAGCTTTGTAAGGCACTGACTTCCAAACAGCTACCTACCAGGCACTCAAAATATTTAAAGACATTTTAAAAAGTTCAGGGTTCTGGGACCCATCCCTAAGTGATTCTAATTCATGGAGTCAAGAACAGGACCCAGTGCTTTTTATTTGTTATGGAATATGGTTTGCTAACTGCTCCAAAGTAACAAGGTTAAATGTTACTTAGTTTCATGACTTCCAATCTACTAATTCCTCCCCATGTAACCCACCATGAGCAAAAAAACAAAAACAAAAACACTGTCTACCTAAGGCACTATCTTTATAATATTTTAGTTTCTTAAAAGGACAGTTTCAGCCAACTCTCAATACAACTTCAGCATCCCAGTCAGTTAACCACAGAGATTCACAGAGAATCATACCCTAAGCGACAGCTGCCCTCTATTTACTATACCTCCAGTCTGATGCACTCATTTTTCAAGCAGTGGAATCATGGGAGTACCTCACCAAAATCAATCTGCCACTGATTTCTGTTCACGCCGGAAAATGCTAGAAGTGGCAGGTAAGAATCATTTAAAGCAATTGTCCATTTGCATGAGAATAAATACTATTTTTCAGTAGGGACTCAAAATACCTGTGGTTTAATCTTTTAGAAGAAAACCACCCATTTCAAAGTGGTAGTACTTAAAAGAGGTAAGAAATATAAAATCCAGAGGAATAAATACAAGGCACGTGTCTATTTATTTAAATAAGAACTAACACTAATGGGGAAAAATGAAGCAGGAAAAATGTAACTTCATGAAATGTTATAAACCAGTATTAAAAGATGATGCATAAATGTTTTATATTAAAATAAGTAATGAGTTTTGCTTATGCATCCCAGGAGAATATGCAAAATACACTATGCAAACAAACATTAGCTAAGTAGAGCCAGCTTACCTCCAAGACTAAGCCTAAAGTAACTATTTAGGATGTCATCACAAAAGCGACAGAGGTTGGAAAGCTGTTTCAGATGTACTTGTAACTGAACTTTAGGAAACCGTACTTTATAAAGAGGTGCAAGAAAACCAAATACATAGGCATCCAAGGTAGAAGGCCTAGAAATACATTAAGGATTTCTGTAAGTACATAAGAAAATATAATTTGGGATTGTGCTTAATTTTTCTTTCAAATACATGTCGTCTGAAGTACACAACACAATGTTTTAATGGTTTATCACCCACTTTAGTCTATAAAAACAATGCAACTAGGGTTCTACCCTTTACGTAGTTTTTAAATAACCACTTATTTTATTTATAAGAAAATGAAGTTGACAATTACACTCATTTTTGCAAGTACTAAATAGACTAGAGGTAGGGTGGGAGCAATCTTCAGTTTTACATTTACACATGCAGCATATTAAGCCAAGGTTAGATTACCACTGACAGAAAAGGTTTCCTACAATAAAAACCCATGAAATCTTTTTTTTTTTTTTTTAAGTGAAAAACTCATCTTTTGGGGGCACAGGAAGGACTTGCTTTACTATTCATGGAATATATGCACAGAAAATACTAAAATGATTTTTAAGGCAATGTACTCACGTATCTCCAAAAAAAAAATGAGATGTTCCCAATCTGTTTGATAGAAGATTTAGGCACTCCTTGGCATCTCTGTATATCTAATAAAAGTGGAATTATATCTCAGAAGTAGGATAGATGTTCTGAAACTGCTTTTGAGGCAGCATCCCTAGATCAGTCAACCTGTGCTGTTTCCCATCTCTTCCCTAGAGAGCCCTTGCTTGGAGAATAATCCAGACCATACCTGTGCTTCTACTTCTTGGATGTGGTAGAGGGGAGGCCCCCCTCTGGTCAGGAGAATCCTATTCAGTGCTCCCCTAGACATCCTTCCAGGCAGGATCAAACTCAAGGGAAAAGGAATTCGTGAAGCAAACCATGGCTTTGTCACAGTAAAGTAATTGTCACTCTCTACCCAGAATGTGTGGAGCTGCAAAAGTAGAGCAAAAATATCTCAAGGATGTTCTTTTATTAAAAGGTTGCTCAATCAATGTGAGAATCTCTCATAAATGTCTCTGTATAAAGTGACTTTATATAAATTTTACAGTTAGAATGATTTAGGATAAAACAAAATTATGTTTATGAGTTTTCACTAATCCCAAACACCCAGAAGACCTAGCACTAGCATATAGTAGGTACACAGTAATTACTTCCTAAAAGTATGATTTACAATTTAACCAATTTTATACACTGTGAAAAAGGTTTCGTCTCCCACAAAGAATTTTTATTTCGAAAATGAGATTCTTTTATTTTTATATATCACATACTAGTTGAATCTAATCCAGTAAGACAGTAATATAAAAGAATCAAGACTAATATGCAACTGAATTTCCCTCTCCTAAGCCTTTTCATTGTTTCCCTCCTAAACAGACAAAGTACATTTTCTATTAAGTCACTAAAATACTCTAGTATTCATGAATGCTCACCACAGCAGGGAGAAGCTTCTCTTCAAGGAGAGCAATGTAAGCCAGTGTATCTGCCCCTTGTTTTGCTGACAGTTCATAATCAGCGTTATATTTCTATTAAAAAACAAAACCAAAGGGCTTCAATAGTCAAATAATATCCTGAGGACAGTGAAGCTAAATAATGGCAAATGTGATATTAACTGGGAAATACAAGCCCACTGAAAACTGTTGCTCAAAGCACATAAGGATCTTAGCACCACATCATGCACGTAATAAATGTGATCTTAAAATTAACTTATTACCTTAATTTTTGTTAATGGGCTAGTTAAAACCATAGCGTGTAATGCAAAGTTAACAAATACTGTAAAAATAATTGTTATTTTTAAAAAGGAAACAAAAAAAATTCAATTGGTTGCATTTTTATCCATAAAAAAGGAAACAGACAATTCTCAAATTGTACTGACACAGAACGTTTGTTTAAAAAGTAGTGGCAAAACAAGTGTAACTTTGCACTCATATAAACCGTTACATGTTTAAACATTTGGGATACTTCTAAATAAATGTTCCCGTACAAACATTTTAGATACATTGTTTCATAAAACACTCAACATAAAAATAGTTGTCAGACCCAGCACAAAATGTGTAGCAACTATGTGACTAAACTGGCTATCAATAAGTGAAATAGCGCAAAAACCTAAATTGAATCTTCTTATAAATTTCAATAAAATCCAAGCAAAGTGCATAAAAGTCTATGTTGACTACACCTCACCATATGACTTCCCAAACACAGTAAAATTCATGCTTTTTCAGGAAGTGATTCTCAAGTCTATTTTTCATCAAACTCCAGGTTATTTCCAATTGTATAATGAGTTGCAAAACAACAAAAAACAACCTTACACTGTTTTTTTTTTAAGACGCAGAAATCAATAATATACTTCTTCAAAAGGAACCACCCACCTGTTTTCTTAAAAAGTTTAGTATTTTTGCAGGCTGAGAAACAATGTTGTCGTCAGTTGTCAAAATTGGTACATCGCCTATAATCAAAAAAAGCATGAAAACACAAGGCATTGTAGTGATTTCCCTGGAGATTCCAATACACTAAAAACTATACCAGTCGCACATTTGGAGGGGGAAAAATGAGTAAGCACGTCTCAATTTTTTCAATCTCAGAGTTCTAGAGAATATTTTCATTTCTCAAAATTTCCATTGTTTTGGCTTGCAGTTTGGGTTATTACTCAGAGTGGTACTCAGAGTGGTTAAACTATAAGCAACACATATCCAAGGTCATAGTAAGAAGTAACTAAATTCCCAAGGTACTGTAGGGCTGTCTCATGGGTTTAAATGGAATTGGGGTAAGGGCAGAAAGGGATGTCTGAAGTTTACACTGTACCTCTTGAACCTCTCCAGGTGTTATCTATGACACTGACTTTCAAGGGTGCACCAGAGAATTTGGCATAAGCCTGAAATAGAGTTTGCAACAACACATTTTAAAGTGAATACGTAATACAAGTCTGCAGTGCAGCTTTACTTCAGTCCCGTCCTCTAAACGCGAATGTCTCCTGACACATGGGCTAGGGAGCCGGCTTTCGGGAACATTGTCCCCCAAACGTACCGGGGACTCACAACCCGGAAAGCTTTCATTTCACCGCACGGAAAGCTTTACAAAGTTGAGAAACTCAGGGCCGAGCAGAGAAGCCACGATGTTTCTGCCGGGGCCCCGGGGTCACAGGCCAGCTGTGACTCATTGAGAGAAGAGAAGGCGCACTCCGCGGTGAAGCGAGCGGAGCCCGGGCTGCCCCAACCCGCGGAGCACGCGTCCTCCGGCCTCACCTCGGGCCCCCCCTTCTCCCCGTCCCCCTGCCGGCGGGGCGGCCTCACCATCACCACCAGAGACTCGCTGTGCACCGAGGGGAGGCCCCAGCCGCCTCCCCAGCAGCTGAGCTCCAAGGCGGCCGCCATCTTGACGGGCCCGACCTTTATACCCGGAAGTACTTCCTCGCCCACTTTCCGGCACGTGGAAGCGTGGGGAGGAGGCGGACCAAGGGGCGGGAGGAAGGTGTGGGCTCTGAGAGCGTTAGAAAGAGCTGGGGGGGGGGGGGCCGCGTAGCGGCGCGCTGAGCAGCTAGTTTAGGGGTTAAGCTCCCTGGGCCCTAAGTGAGACGGTCCTGCTAGTCATTCCTCAAATATTTATTGCATGCCTATGATGTGTCAAATTCTGTGTACTTTACTGGGAAAAGGCTCAATCCTTTAGTAAATAAGGGGTTTGTTTATGGATTGTGGTGTTTAACATGACATGAGGCAATGGACTTGGCAGATAGTAGGCGCTCAATTTGTTCAGTTCTTTCCCCTACGTATTTATTATACCTCTACCTGCCATTCTATTCTTAAGGTAAGTATCATCTATGTTCATTTGCTCCAGCCTCCTTGAAAGTATCCCTGTTCCTGAAATTTAGCAAGTGAATTCTGCCGCCTTCACTGCTACTTCTTACATCTGGAATGTCTTTCTTCCCTGTTCAACTGCGCCCTCAATTAACTTTCACTTTGTTTGGAATGACTGTACAAAGGTAGGACGTTGCTCTTCTTTCTTGGAGCTCCTTGTATGTACTTGAATTGCAGCTTTTATTATTAGTCGCTGACCTTTTTCTCTTCACTGTACAGAAGCTCTTTGAGACAACAGGACTAGCTTTGGAGGATGGATGCAGTTACACAAGGCCCTGTGTTTAGAAGAGCTTCTCAGCTAATGCTTTGCTGTCATTGTCTTGAAATCTTAATTTTTGAACAAGAGGCTATGGGCCTGGTGGGCATAGACTGGTTTCTTGAAAATTAAACCTGACAATTTCTCAGAAAACCCACTAAAAAAGAAAGAGGACTTGGAAATGCCATGATTCAGGTAAATTTACTGGCTCCTAGAAATAGGACTTGTGTACTGAGGCTTATTTCTGAATGGGGCAGTAATGTTTCTGGGATCCTTCCATTATGTTGCGAGTTCTCTTCCTTTTTGATGTCCTTCTGAGATAGATGAGTTTCCCTTAAACAACTGAAAGCTCAAAAGAAACATATGCAAATTTTCACAAAATAGCTGTTCAAGTATTTGCTAGGCACTCTCTTACTGTTTACATAGTTGTTGAAATTACAATGCCAGTTGCTAGTCTTTCATGTTTAAAAAAATAAGCATTCATAGTACTGGGAAGGAAAAGATATAATAAACTTGAAAAATCATTAATAATACTTTATCGCTGTATAAGCTTAGCATATTTTTAAATAGCACAACATTTATTGGTACATTTTAGGCATAATGATAACACTCATAGGGAATTTGCATCTGTACATGGTACATTCCACCCCTTTTCCCCCATCCCCCCATATACAAAAGCTTTGTTTCCATTTTTTCCTTCTATTTTCACTTTTTTTTCTTGTCTTTTCCTTCCTTTCTCCCTTGTTTCCCTTCCCATTTGAACATTTTCTTCCCATTTCCCAATATCTGTTATACATTTTAGCTTTTATTTCACTTTGGGTTTATCACACCAGAGAAACAATGTGGTATTTGAACATGTGTGTCTGATTTATTTCACTTAAGAGTATGGTCTCAGGTCCATCCATTTAGCTATAAATGTCTGAAGCTCATCCTTCTTTATGGTAGAGTAGTACTCCCTTGTATAAAACCCCCCACATCTTCTTTATTCATTTATTAGTTGATGGGCATTTGGGCTGTTTCCAAGATTTAGCTATTACAAAGTGTGCTGCAGTAAACATGGGTGTGCATATATTGCTCTGGTATGAAGCTTTTAATTCTTTTGGGAAGATACCAAGAAGAAGTATAGCTGGGTCAAATGGAACCTCTAGTTTTAGTTTTTTGAGGAATCTCCACACTGATTTCTACAGTGGTTACACCAGTCTACACTTCCACCAACAGTGGAGAAGGGCTCCCTTTTCCCCACACCCCAGCCAGCATTTGTTATGATTTCTTGATAACAGCCATTCCTTCTGGAGTGAGATGGAATCTCAGCATTGCTTTAGTTTGCATTTCACGAATGACCACTGATGGTGAACATTTTTTCACATATTTATTTGCTGTTTCTACTTTTTCATCTGAGAATTGTCTTTTCATTTCAGATTAGAATATTACAATTAAACCTAAATAACATGTTTAGTGAGCAGCTACTATGTCTAAGACACTGTAAAGCTCTGAGAGAGTGCAGACATATGTAAGACATGAAGTCTATCCTCCTGAGTCTACAAAGGAGAATATACATATCTAGGTATAATAAATCATTTTTTATGACTAAGTTTAGAGATGTAAATAAAATACTAAAGAAATACAAAGGAGGGACAATCCTATGTAGGACTAGTAGAGAGAATCTGTTCAGGCTTCAGTGTAAAGAAAATACATTAATTCAACTTTGAGATTCAAGTAATGGAACCCCCTTGTTCTGAGGATTAAATCCCAAGCCATAAAGCTCAGAGTCGCTATTTTATACTCAGGCATTTAAAATAATCATGCAAGGAGAATGTAGGTTCCCTGAGTCTTGTTTGTGGAGGGAATAGTGGGCAATGGGAATGTGGTGGATGAACATAATTATTCAGTTTGTTCTGCTCCCTTACAGGTGTTACATATTCCCATGATGATTTTGTTTGTGTAAAAGAGAAATTAAATTTCTTCCCTTAGCATTGAATTGAGGCAGAAAATAGAGTTTCAGTGTATCTGATGAAAGTATCCTTACACACAGGCTTATTTATGCCTAGTTAATAGCAATCTTTTATTGCTGTAATTCCTCTTGAGAGTCTCTATCTGCTAGATTGAATTTTAAAACCCCGGCATAGCTTGGTTTCACAACCAGGCTGAATACTGTTCCAGAGAACCACACAGAAAGCTGAAACTTCTGAAATTATGCCTGGTATGGATACTTGGCTCCTGTGCCTTTTTCTGGCTGCTAGAGAGTATTGTTCAGAGTTCATCAAAATCATAATTTCAGATTCTTACCAGGAAGGATACTATCTGCAAAACATTCATGTATGTGTGGGATGGCTTGAATCACAGCTTTATAATGAGTATTCCAGGCAGTGTTTTCCCTGTAAAAGAAATCTTATTTTTCAAAAAATGGATATTAAAATAGCTTCACTAGTGATGGTCAGCTGAACTCAGGGGACCTGACCTTGTCATCCATTCCTGTCTCTCAAGCATTTCTTAACTTGGGAGCCCTGGTACAGGCTCTCTTAGTAGCACATATCCCCCTCCCCCCACACCCAAAATGATTAAAAATCTGAAATGGAGCTGCTGGCAAAGATGAAAAGTTTGTAATAAGTGATCATGCAGTATGGTCCTGTATGGGAAAATTAAAGAAAAGAGTCCCTTATAAGTCAAAGATTCTGTAATTTGGTCTCTGTTCAGATATAGAGATCCTTAGGGAGAAAAACAAAAACAGATACTGAATAGGCTTCAGGGAGGGAGTTTAACTTGATGCCCAAATTAGCCATGTGCTTTTGAGTCCATCCTTTTTATCTTGATTCCTCAGCTCTTCATTTGTAAAGCGAAGATTGTTTTAGCTCTGAGGTACATTCTATGTGTAATGAACATTTAATAATAGCATTTATACAGCAACTTCTACATGCTAGAAATTGTTGTAAATATGTATCTGACATAAGTCATTGGAGCTTGTAATGACTCCGGAAGGAGGTACTGTTATGTTCTCATATTCTCAATGAAAGACACTAAGTCCCAAAGATATTAATTAACCTTCTCAAAGTCACATAGCCATTATGTGAGAGAGCCAGGATTTGAACTCAGGTAGCCTGGTTTAAGAGCTCATTCTCTTTCTGAGCCAATGTCATTGTGCCTCATGCAACCTTTTATTTATTTTGTTTGTTTGTTTGTTTTTGGTACTGGGGATCGAACTTGGCACCTTGTGCTTGCAAGGCAGGTGCTGGAACCACTGAGCTAAATCCCCAGCCCTCACATAACCTTTTAATAAGCCAATTAAATACCTAGTTTCACTCAAAGTGGAGGGATCAATGATTTATATAATTATTATGACTTATTTAAATAACATTCGCCATTTAGCCATTAGACAAATTCATTAAGCAACTCTATGCCTAACATATTGCAAGCCTGTCAGGTAATAAAACCCTACATCCATGCTTTGAGAGGGGGTAGTTGATGAGACAAGAATTATATATTTGAGGTAACTAAAGACTGTCAGAAGATACTGTTTTGTCAGGAAGACTACAACTCTAATATGGCATCAGACAAAGACTTTAAAAGTTCTGCAATGCTTAGCAAAGGCCTAATGTAGGACACGAGGTGCCCTTGGACCCTGAGTACATTGGATTTAGATTAGCACAGAGTAAAGTGTTCCATGTGGCTAAGCTATATGGGTGAAAGCCTAGAAATGGAAATGACTATGGCAGAGAGTCTGAAGACAAGTAAATAAATGCTGACATTTTAATAATCTAGAGACTGATCAGGAAGAATGTTAATTAACAAGAACCAGAATTGGAAGACAAGGGAATGTACAGTATTAAGGAAGTAAAAGAAGAGTAAAAGTCTAAATACAATGTTAATAGATTCCCATAGTCAAGGGTGGCAGGTGAAATACTATTGTTTCATAGACACTGTAGGAGGAATAGTTTTATAAACCCATAAACTGTATCAAATGAAGCAAAAATGTGCTGGAAGCTGAAGTGAGGAAATGCTGCTACATGTCATTAAAAGGTCACTTGGCACATTTGCACTGAGTGTTTTTCAGAGGAGGTTGTTAAAAATCAAATTGCAAGGGATCTGTAAAGAAAGGGGTATAAAGAGTAGGCGTAGGTATAAGATCATGAAGAATACAACAGATAAAACTAGAGAATTTGGGTAGGAGTGGAAGACCCAAGATAGGTTTTGAAAGAGATGACAGGGTGATCTGTGTACAGATGAAGACAAAGCTGGCCATTACTAAGTAACAGTCTGAATTGCTGGAGAGAAGAATAGGATACTAGGAAGAATAGGATCATAAGAGTTGAGAGGACAAGATAAAGAATTTGAGCAGTGGGGCAGGCTCTGAAAACGAGAGTCATCCTTTCTCTCTGACTTTGGGGGAAATTTCAAGGAGATTATGGAATACTATGTTAGCTCAAATGAATTACCTTCAAAGTTTCCTATTACATTAGAAAACCCAAAGGAGAGACCGAGAGGGAGAGATTGGGGCTTAAAAAGAGGTGAGAACCATTTAGAAACTATCCCAGGGAATTTGTTCACAGTGAGTGGGAGCATTGCTGACAGTGCTAAGTGTCAAATTTTATAAATAGAAATAAGTGAGAGCCCAGGCAGGCTTATAAGTAGGGGGCTTCAAGCAGGTCTTATTTAAATATTAATGCAGTGTTTTCAAAATGGAAAATAAGATTGGCTGCAGAATGTAACAAGATCAATTTACATTTTACTAATTATATTAGAAGACTTATGTGGATAAATGAGTTTTATTAACCCTTAAAGTTTGGGCCTGAAAATGATGATAATGGGATCATAGGTTCTGAAAGAAGATGGAACCTATAGCTTCAGCATGCTGGTTACTCAGTCATCCCTAAGTCTAGTTACATTTATGCAATTGTATGGCTTCTTCCAAAGAGTCTTTGTTGCCTAGAAGCATAAGTAGGAGTCAGGATTGTTCATTTGGTAGCTATATCAAGTCTAGCAGGCAGTGATATATACTGGAAGGTATTCATTTTGCTCCTCCAGCATAGTGACCTTGCTATGTATCTTTTGAATGAAATCCAAGAAATATAATAATCTCATTGTCTGACATGGTGTTTAATTTATGCTGAGGAAAGAATACATTTTAAAAGCTAGAAGTATAGTAGGCCCTAAATAAAAATGAGATTTTGACACCTCATTGAAAGTGGTAAAACATATATCAGTAGGCTGTGATAAAGTATACATGTATATGTCTTGGCTGAGGGCAACCACTATGAAAACTACAAAGAGTATATATTTATAAATGCCAAATGAACAAAAATAGAATGTTTAAAGCCTAAGTAACCCATAAGAAGATGTGTGTGTGGGGGGGTGGAGAATAAGGATAAATGTGGGCAATGATACAAGGGAACAAATAGAAAATAAACAACAAAGTAGATTTAAATTCTAAAATGTCAATAGTTGCTATGAATATAAATGATCTAAATAAAGCAATTATCTGGGGATTTTAGCTCAGTGGTGTTGCAGCTGCCTCACAAGTGCAAGGTCCTGAGTGTGATACCTGGTACTGCCCCCCCATAAATAAATAGATAAAGCAATTAAAAAAGATTTTCACGTGGATTAAAAATAAGTCAAATATTTGCTGTCTATAAGAAATCTACTTCAAACAGAATGCTTTACGTAGGTTGAGCAAAATGGATGAAAAAAGTTATGTTATACAAATATTGACACAATATTGACACAAATAACACAAGTAACAAACACTGAGAGTGAAATTAAAGGAAATTAGGAATCCACACCTTTCACAGTACTATCAAAAAATGAAATAAGAATCAATCTAATGAAGAAAGTAAAAGACTTTTACATTGAAAACTATAGTACTCTGAAAAAAGAGATCAAAGAGGATATCAAAAAATAGAAAATATCCTTTGTTCTTGGGTAGGAAGAACCAATATAGTGAAAATGACCATACTTCCAAAATTACTATACAAATTTAATGCAATCTCAACGAAAACACCAACTGCATACCTCACAGAATTAGAGAAATCAATCCTAAAATTTATTTGGAGCCAGAAGAGACCCAGAATAGCAAAAGCAATTCTGGGCAATGAAGGCAAGGGCAGGGGCATCACAACCCCTGACTTGAAATTATACTGCAAAGCTATCGTGATAAAAACAGCATGGTGCTGGCAAAACAAAAACACAAACTAGGCCTGAGAATCAATGAATAGATTAGAAGATGCAAAAACACTCCAAACATACTCAGCCAATTTATCTTTGACAAAAGGGCCAAACATCTACACTGGAAGAAGTATAGCCTCTTTAATAAATTGTGTTGGGAAAATTGACTTTCCATATGCTGAAGAAAACCTAGACTTATATCTCTCACCATGCACTAAACTAAATGGATCAAAGACCTAAATATTAAAACAGAAATACTTAATCTACTGGAAGATAGAATAGGTAAAATTCTAGAAGAGTCTGGAAAGTATAGGCAAAGACTTTATGAATAAAGTCCCCATGGCATGGAAAATTACAAAGAACTGACAACTGGGATCAAATCACATTCAAAAGCTTTTTTTTTGGACAGCAAAAGAAACCACCAACAGAGTGAAGAGACAGCACACAGAGTAGGAAAAACAATTTTTACCAGCTATTCCTCAGACAAAGGACTAATATCTAGACTGTATAAAGAATTTAAAAAAATCAGATCTCCCCTAAATTTAAAGACCCAGCCAAAAATGGGCATCTGAAATGAATAGACACTTCTCAGATGAAGAAGTACAAACAAAATAAATATATGAGAAAATGTTGAACATCACTGATCATTTGAGAAATGTAAATTAAAACAACACTGAGAGTCCATCTCGCTCCAAAAAAAAATAGCTATCATCAAGACATCAACCAATAACAAATGCTGGTGAGGCTGTGGGGAAAAAGGAACCCATATCCACTGTTGGTGGGATTGTAAATTGGTACAATCACTATAGAAATAAGTATGGAGATTCCTCAAAAAACTAAAGAGGTTCTCTTTTCCCAGCTATTACCCTTCTAGGTATCTTCCTGAAAAAGTTAAAAGAATCATACAACAGTGATATATGCACATCCATGTTTATAGCAGCACAATTTGTAATAGCTAAATCTTGGAAACAGCCCAGATGCCCATCAATGGATGAGTGGATAATAAAAATGTGATTTTTATATGTAATGGAGTACCACACTACCATAAAGAAGGATAAATGAGATATTTATAGGTAAATGGATGCATCTGGACATCGTAGCTTTCAGTGAAAAAATTGGGCTCAGATGTTTAAATATTACCTTGTTTCTCTTGTGTGAGAAACCCAAAGGGTAAATAAATACCAAAATGGATGATAGATATTGGGAAGCAGGGAGAAAATGTTCAAATAGGAGAGGGAGTGAGGGAAGGGGAGGAGGAAGGGAAGAAAGGGAGTAGAGGGAAAAAAAAGAAATGGAAGAAAAACAATAGAAACAAAGTTTTGTAAGGGAGAGGGGAAGAAAGATTGAAGGAAAGGGAGGGGAATGGGAAAAAAGAATTAAGATATATTCTTATAGGTACAGGTACAAATTCCCTTTGATTATTGTGATCATTATGTATGTCAAAAGTGTCTCAATAAAGTTAATTTTAAAAAAAGAAAATACACTCCTAAGTAATTTAGAGATCACTAGAATCACAATAGAAATCAACAGACAAAGAGTAAACACCATTATAGTTGACTAAGTTAGACAGAAATTAATATGCAATCAGAGAAGGATTGGGCCCTGGAGGAAGTCAGTACAAAAACATAGGGACATCAGAATTGTGGCTGGAGGTGAATCTGAAGAAAGCCTGGTCTCAGGATGGGCATTAAAGAGCCAGGCTTGTGAGATAAATGGAAACTTGAGATTATATTGTAATTATCATCACCTAGTCCAGTGGGCCCAGACAGCTATCAGATACATAGATGAGTGACCAGAATGTCTGGACCCATACTTCCATCCCTTTCCAAGAATTGCTTTGATCTTTCCATATACCCACGCTATGTGACTCATTTTCCTATTGGATCAATATTAGCTAATCAGCTATATTTTTAATCCTATAAATTGATTTAGTTTGGCCCACATCATGCCCACATTATTGTGATTTTCCTGTATAAATTGCTCCTGACAAAGGGCCTCAGTGGCCACCCACTTGGGACCTTTCCTGAAAACCCAGAAGCTATTCTCCTTATTCCCAATAAAACTCTCATAACTTTCTCCTTTGGATTGTGATTTCATTCCTTATTGTTGTGAAACCATGATCTCAGCACATTTGACATCTAACACATTGGGAGTTATATTTTCCTATATCCAAACTCCGTATACTTTGAAATTAAACAGCACACTGGGAGAAAAAAATTGCAAAAGGCGTAAGTGTCAAGAGACTATAACAAAAATATACAAAGAACTTTTAAAACTCATATGTGTTATATTTTTATTACTATAACAAAATACTTGAGATAATCAACTTTAAAAAGAGTAAAGGTTTATTTTTGCTCTTAATTTTGGAAATTTCAGTCTGAGATCAATTGTCCCTGTTGCTTTGGGCCTGTGGTGAGATAGCACATCATGGCAGGGAGTGCATGGTGGAGTAATCCACTCACCTCACAATGGTTGGAAAGCAAAGAGGAAAGAGAAGAAATCAGGATCCCAGTATCCCTTCCAGGGGAGACTTCCATATAACTGGAGAAGCTTCCAACTAGGCCCCAACTCTTAAAGGTGTTCCACCACTTCCCAATTGTGCCATAGGATAAGGACCAAGACTTTAATACATAGGACTCTGGAAGACACTTAGTCAAATCATAACAATAAGAAAGCAAATCATCTAATTTAAAAATAGGGGAAAATGTGAATAGTCATCTTACCCAAGAGGACACATAGATGAAAATAAGTATATGAAAACAGGCTAGGAGCCTTGTGGAGCCATCGGCACTGCCCCACCCCCATCCAGGTCTCCCAGCCAGGAGCAGACCAGTGAGGAGTGGGGGGGTGCTTGCAGCACCACCCCAGCAACCCCTCCACCACCACCTCTGGCCTCCTGACTGCACTTGTACCTGGATCCACACTGCAGAGGCACAGGGGATCATAAAGACCATTGTCCTGAGCTCCACAAGATAGAGCAGAAGTGAACAATGATGAAAATTGAAGCCCACTGGAAAAGCAAGAGAATCTCTGCAATAAAGGCACACCAGACCACTGTAGTTGGTAAGTTGGAGGGATCACCACCTCCCATCAGAACCTGGACTATCTTCAGGGGAAGGGCAACTGGAACCTGCAGTAGAACCTTGCAGAGTTCAACTCTCCAGGAGGTCAGGGAACTCAACTTGGGCCTTGCAGCCAAAAATCAGCCTGAATCTCAGGGGTCTGCTGCTGGCTTGCTGAGACTAATTGACTTAGATCTGCACACTGCAGCCCACATTGTCTATTGTGACAGCAGAGACATACCCTGAAGGAGGCCCTTCATTTTTATTTTTTATTTTAAAATTATTTTTTCTCTTATTTTTAATTTTTTCTATTAAAATTTTTTTCTTTCTTCTTTTTCTTTTCTTTCTCTCACTCTCTTGCTCTCTCTCTCCCACATTGCTCTTCATCTCCCTTTTTGTTCCTGTTCCTGCCCTAATTTGGATTTTTCCTTTCTTTTTCTTTTCTCCTCTCTTTTTCCTTCTCTTGATTGTCATTAGTTTCAAAAGAAAGTGAATAGTTTCTAGCTTCCCTATTGCAGTTAGGTTGTTCTGTTCTTGCCTTTGTTCTTTCATTCTGTCTTTTCCTCTTGTCTTCATTCCCTAGAGTTTGCATGATCTTCCTGTGTCCTCTAGCCTCACTTTTACCCTTTCACATTCCTTCTACCTATCTAGCCCTCCCACCCCAACTCCTTCTAAGTCCCCATCCCAAAAGGTAAAGTTGCTATATTGAAGAGTTTATTTACTACAAACAAATTTTGGCCTGGTCCTTGATTTTGACTTAATTCACATGGTTAAAGGTGATAGATTAATACCTACCACAAATTGTAATTTTCTAAGATGTGCTTGATACTATTGTTGTTGCTGATTATATCACTTGGGCTAAGGTGTTGTGATTGATCTAACCAGTTATCCTTCCTGGTATAATGAAAATGAGATTGCCCCAGAGTCATTAGAGACTCAAAACCTAAAGAACAGCTATATCTAGAAGATACCTCTGAGAAGGAATCATTCTGTAAGGATTCTAAATACTAGCAATAAAGATACTTATAATAAGCAATATTGAAGTATCAACCCAGGGATTAAACCAAGGAGAGTACCAACAACAAAAACAGAAATTAGAGAGAAGTTTGGCTTATGTGGAGTCTGCTAACTAACTGGAGTTTTTTTTTCCAGATCATTATTTGTTCAATGATGGTTTTGGGGATCTTTCTGAAACAAATCACATCCTCTGGGGTCTTGTTGGTGCTTGAGATGCTTTTTAAAGTTATATGGAAAAATGTTTAAGTGCTTTTCAGTTTTGTTTTGGTTGAGTTCTACTGTACTTGAATATTATTGTAGTTTTTTTCCCCTTGCATTATTCTTCTTTGAATGGTTTTAATTTTTTGTATGTGTGTGTTTGATAATAAATTTATTTTTTAAAAATCCTGAAATAATAAGACATTTAAGCAAGGCACAGTCACAGACATTAGGCTCACCAAAGGCAAATTCTGGGGAAATGAGGTGGAAAAATCTGATAGTCAACCACCAGGATACCCTGAACTGATAATACAGGAAATAACAAAACAGATGAATGGGGCTCTAGAAAAATTCAAAACAGAAATAATTTCCCAGATATCTACAGAGGTGGTGAGCAGAATGAAAGACAGGATTAGAGATTCTAGAACAGAAAGAGATAAAAAAATAGATGAGTTCAGGACCATGATGGAAGCCATGAATGCCCAGCATAGGAAAGAAATGGAATCCATGAAACAGATTCAAACAGATACCCAGGAGATTAAAAACTCTATTGAAAGTATACACAGCAGACTGAGCCAATCTGAAGACAGAATATCAGATATAGAAGACAGGATGGCAGTCAGTGTCCATGAAAAGAGAGATCTCTTAAAAATAGTGAGGGACCATGAGAAATCAATTCAACAGCTCCTAGATGATGCAAAGAAGAATAATAACTGACTGATAGGAGTCTGTGAAAAATCAGGAAAAGTACAAATGACATGAAAAACCTGTTCACAGAATTAACAACAGAAAACTTCCCAAACAGAACAAAAGAATTTGACATATAGGACTCCAACTAGCCATGATAAAAACAATTCTACACCTAGACATATAATAATCAAGATCCTGGAAATCGAACCAAAGAACAAAATACTACAAGCAGTTAGAGAAAAGAAACAAATCACATGCAAAGAAAACCCATCAGAATCACAGCAGACTTTTCAACACAAACCCTCAAGTCAATGAGAGCCTGGAGTGAGGTATTTCAAGCCCTAAAAGAAAATAGCCTCCAACCTAAACTGATGTGTCCTGCAAAACTATCTTTCAAAATTGATGGGGAAAATAAGATGCTTCCATGACAAAGAACACCTGAGAAACTTCATGAATACCAAACCAGCACTCCAAACAATTCTAAAAATATCCTAGAAAAAGACGATGACAGTCATAACTCCATGAGGCCCAACAGAGCAAATTCATCAGGCAAGGCAAGAAATTAAAGGGAAAGGGGGAAAAATAAAAGAGAGCCAACAACAGGAAAATAACATGACAATGATAAATCAATACATATCAATTATAACCATCGATGTTAATGGCCTCAATTCCTCAGTCAAAAGAAACAGATTGGCAGAATGAATTAAGAGGCAAAATCCAACAATATACTCTATACAAGAAACACACTTAGTTCAAAAAGAAACTCAGACTGAAAGTAAAAGGATGGAAAACAGTTCTCCATGTGACAGGAACCCAGAAAAAAGAAGGAGTAGCTCTCTTATTTGCAGACAAAGTAAATTTCAAACCAGAACTAATTAAGAGAGGCAAAGAAGGTCACTACATCCTTGTAAAGGAAAAATCCAAGAGGAAAAGATGATAATCATAAATATATATGTACCAAATACTAATGCCCCAACTATACAAAACAAATATTAAGGGACATGAAAAACCAAATAAGCACTAATATAATTGTAGTGGGGGACCTCAATACCCCACTGTCACAAATAGATCATTTAGACAAAAAATTAACCACAAAATACTAGAACCTAACCAACCTTTTGAACAAATGGACTTAATAGAAGTCTACAAAGTGTTCCACCCCACAAAATTAGAATATACATTCTTTTCAGCTGCACATGGGTTATTCTCCAAAGTAGACCACATACTAGTTCATAGAACGTGTTCAAGTAAATGCAAAGGAACTGAAGTTATCCTGTGTATATTATCAGACCATAGTGCAGTTAAACTGGAGATCAATAGCATAAGAAACCCCAGGAACTTCACAAACACATGGAAATTGAATAACCCACTCTTGAACAACCAATGGGTCACAGGAAATTAAAGAAGAAATTAGACAGTTTTTACAATTAAATGATAATGCCAGTACAACATACAGGAATCCATGGGACACAATGAAAGCAGTTTTATGAGGGAAATTTATAGCAGTGAATGCCCACACTAGGAAAACTGAGTGAGCTCAAATAAACAACCTAATGCTGAATCTCAAGCTCCTAGAAAAAGAAGAGCAAGACAAACCCAAAGCTCATACAAGGGAGGAAATTAAAAAGATCAGAGCAGAAATCATTGCAATGGAGACTAAGAGAACAATACAAAAAAATCAATGAATCGAAGAGTTGGTTCTGTGAAAGAATAAATAAAATGGATAAACCCTTAGTCAACTTTATTAAAAATAGGAAATAAAAGGCTCAAATCCATGGAATTAAGAATGAAAAAGTTGCAGTCACAACAGATCCAGCAGAAATCCAGAGGATCATCAATATCTATTTTGAGAACCTGTACTCTAATAAAATGGAAAACACAAAAGAAATGGGCAGATTTCTAGATACATGTGAATTACCAAAGTTGAATGAAAAAGATATAAAAATTCTAGGGCTGGGGATTTAGCTTAGTGGTTCTGCTGCCTGCCTTGCAAGCACAAGGTCCCAAGTTCAATGCCCGGTACAAAAAA
>NW_004624869.1:4514399-4530304 GCF_000247695.1 Heterocephalus glaber
GAAACAAAGTCTTTGCAAATAGGGAAGGGTGGAGGGGGTGAAGGCAGGGCAGGGGAAGGGGAAAAATAAGAATCAAGATACATCATGGAAAGGTACAAGATCCTAATAATGAATGTAACTGTATTTTATACCTAAAATGTACCAATAAACTTAATGGGAGAAAAAAAATAAATGTAATACTCTATATTAACAGAGCCAAGGACAAAAACCATATGATCATCTCAATAGATACAGAAAAAGCATTCTACAAAATTCAACACCCATCCATGATAAAAACCCTGCAGAAAATTGGAATAGATGGTCTTTATCTCAACTTGATAAAGGCCATCTATGAAAAACCAAAAGCCAACATTATACTAAAGGATCAAAAACTGAAAACCTTCATGCTAAAATCAGGAAGAAGACAAGGATGTCCACTATCACCACTCCTGTTCAATATAGTTTTGGAAACATTAGCCACAACCAGTAGGCAAGAGAAAGAAATAAAAGGAATAAAGATAGAAAAGGAAGAAATTAAACTGTCATTATTTGCTGATGATATGATACTCTACATAGAAGACCCAAAAAAATCTTGCCAAAAGACTTCTAGACTTAATTGACAGATTCAGTAGAGTAGCTGGATACAAGGTAAGCACTCAAAAATCAAAGAGAAATTAGGGAAACAATCCCTTTCACAATAGCATCCAAAAACCCCCAAAAGAAATATCTAGGAATCAATCTAATGAAGGAGGCAAAGACCTCTACATTGAGAACTCCAACACTCTGAAAAAAGAGGTCAGAGAGGATATAAGAAAATGGGAAAACATCCCTTGTTCCTGGGTAGGAGGAACCAATATAGTGAAAATGGCCATACTTCCAAAACTGCTATACAGATTCAATGCAATTCCGATTGAAATCTCAACAGTATATTTCACAGTATTAGAGAAAACAATCCAAAAATTCATCTGGAATCAGAAGAGACCTAGAATAGCAAAAACAATTCTAGGCAATAGAGACATGGCAGGGGGTATCACAATCCCCAAATTGAAACTATATTACAAAGCCACTGTGATAAAAACAGCATGGTACTGGCAAAGAAACAGACCCAAGGATCAGTGAAATAGATTAGAAGATGCATAAACAACTCCAGACATACTCAGCTACCTCATGTTTGACAAAGGAGCCCACCATCCTCACTGGAGGAAAGATAGCCTTTTTAATAAATGGTGTTGGAAAAACTGGATTTCAACCTGCCAAAGATTAAAACTAGACCCCTATCTTTCACCATGCTCTAAACTAATATTGAAGTGGATTAAATATCTAAACACTAAAACAGAAACACTAAACTTGCTGGAAAATAAGTTAGCTAGAACTCTTGAAGACATTGACATAGGGAAAATCTTTATGAACAAATCCTCAGTAGCACAGGAACTAGCACAAAGAATCAACAAGTGGGATCTTGTCTTATTAAAAAGCTTCTGCCCTGCAAGAGAAACCACCAACAGAGCTAAGAGACAACCCACAATGTGGGAAAAATTTTTTTAGCAGCTGTACCTCAGACAAAGGTCTATTATCTAGAATATACAATCAACTCAAAAAAATCAGAGCCCCCAAATATAAATACCCAATTGAAAAATGGGCATCTGAAATGAACAGACATTTCTCAAAGAAGTGAAAGCAGCAAATAAACGTATGAAAAAACGTTCAACATCACTGGTCATTTGAGATATGCAGATGAAAACAACACTGAGATTCCACCTCACCCCACAAAGAATGGCTGCTATCAAGAAATCAACCGATAACAAATGCTGGAGGGGTTGTGGGGAGAAAGGAACCCTTCTTCATTGTTGGTGGGTGTGCAGACAGGAGCAACCACTGTAGAAATCAATATGGAAATACCTCAAACAACTAGGATTGGAAGTCCCATTTGACCCAGCTATTCCTCTTCTGGGTATCTTCCCAAAAGAATCATACCACAGTGATATATGCTCACCCATGTTTATAGTGGCACAGTTTGTAATAGCTAAAACTTGGAAACAGCTCAATTGCCTATCAACTGGAGAGTGAATAAAGAAGATGTGTGTGATTTTTAAAAAATAAAATGGAGTACTACTCAGCCATAAAGAATGAGAAACTAGAGACATTTATAGCTAAGTGGATGCACATTGAGGCCATACTCTTAAGTGAAATAAATAGGGCACACGTGTAAATACTGAATAGTTTCTCTTGTGTGAAAAAGAATAATAGAGTAAATAACGATCCAAATGTATAAGTAATATTGTGAAATAGGAAGAAAATGTCTAAAGGAGTAGGGGAAGTGGGAGGGGTAGGGGAAAGTAAAGAAGGGAAAAGAAAAAATATGAGAAAAGGAAAGCATGGAAACAAAGTCTTTGTAAATAGGGAAGGGGTGGAGGGGGTGAAGGGAGGTCAGGGGAATGGGGAAAAAATAAGAACCAAGATACATCATGTAAAGGTGTAAGATTCCAATGATGAATGTAACTGTATTATATACCCAAAATGTACCAATTAACTTAATGGAAAAAAACAGGCTAAATATCATTTATCATTAGAGAATTGTAAGCTGAAACAATAATGAAGTACTACTGTACACCTATTAGAATGGCTAAATTTTTTTTTTCTTTTTTTTTTTTTTTTGTGGTACCGGGGATCGAGCTCGGGTCCTTACACTTGCGCAGCAGGCGGTGAAACTACTGAGCAAAATCCCCGGCCCTAGAATGGCTAAATTTTTAAACACTGACAACACCAACTGCTCTGTAAGGATATTGAACAAGCAAAGGCAATTCTCAGTCATTCCTGGTGGGAATGCAAAACTTTGCAAGACAATTTGATAGTTTCTTTCAAAGCTAAACACTATCTGTATATGTTGTGGGTTGAACTTTTTCCCCACAGGTTATGTTAAAGTGCAAATCCTAGTACCTGTGAAAGTGACCTTATTTGGAAATAAGAACTTTGCAGATGTAGCCACGTTAATGTGAGATTGTACTGGATTAGGTTGTGCTCCAAATCCTATGATGATTGTCCTTATTACAAAAAGGAAACACAGAGGTATAGAGAGACACAGACCCACTGAAAAGGAAAATTGCACTGTGGAGATGGAGGCAAAAACTGGAATAATGAATTTATATAGCAAGGAGTTATGAGTAGGAACAGAAGAGGAAAGGTTCTTTCCCATGGCCTTCAGAGGGAGCACAGTCCTGCTGACAAGCTGTTTTCAGACCTCTAGTCTCCAGAACTATGACAAAATAAATTTCTATTATTTTAAGCCACCTGGTTCTGATAATTTATTATAGCAGTCCTAGCAAATGAATGCATCCTACAATCTTGCTATTGTGCCTCTAGGTGTTTACCCAACTGGTTCTGAACACTTGGGTCTCCTTATCAGCAAGCCACATCATTCAAATGTTTTCCCAGAGTGATGCTGAGCCATCTACAATAGACCACATGACTCTCCAGAAGCAAAACCAAGGAATAAGAACAGACATCTGGGAGTAAGGGTGCTCTCCAGTGTACAGTCTCAGCACTGCCTAAGGCTCCTTATACCACTGAGATTCCATCAACCTGGGAAATCACTGCAATCCTCAGGATGACCTACAAATCATCCAGCCTTCTCTATTTTGACTAAAGAAATATTTCAGGGTTCTCTTTAAAAGGCAATGTATATAAATATATATATATTTCTCTATTGAATTAGCTTAATTTACTAGAGTGTAAAACATTAGATTCATATGCCTCATCTTTTTATGGTGATAATTAAAAAGTCATAGATATTTTTCCATTTTCTGAAATGTATAAATGAATATATGAAATATCTTATTTCCAAAAACTTAAATCATTTCATGATATGGCTAAGTTTTTAGGGATGTTTCTTTTCCAGATTGATTGTCTGTCATTAGTAGTGAAGAACAAACAAGTCTTGCCTTGTGAAATTCCAACATCTTAAAGTCTGGATAAAGTGTCATTGTTTGGAGATTCTTTTTTTTATACCTAAATTGCTTTAAAAATCAAACTCTCCTGGCAGTTAAAAATATTGTATATGTAAAAATTCTATATATACACAATCATGTAAGTTGTGTAAATGAGGCGGAACTGACAGGATATCTCACTTTATGGAATCTTCTCATGGAATGTCAATTATTTTTCACATCAATATTTTAAATGTCATCTAACAGATTAAAATAAATCAATGTGCATTTTGAGTAGTGGAAGTGACAGGAAAGGGAAAGAACAAAATCTAGTGAGCTCAAAATTGTGTCATAAGATACTTTTATAACTGTATGTTTTCATAGCTCTTGAAGCTTCTTGGTTCTCATATTCATCAAGACCCTGAGACAATAACATTAAATCAGGTCAAGAGGTGTATACAGTATGTGTATAAGAGAATGGCATATGGCTTAACTTCCTGACAAATGCATCTGTGTGTAAATACTTCTTATGAGTTCATATTAATTTGTATTACTGTGTTTGCATAAAGTTTGCACCTTGGTCTTTATGTAAGTTTTATATTCCCCACAGCATTTAGCAAGCACATAATAAATGCTTATAGTTCATGGGTGAAAAAGATGAACTTTGCTGCTTCAGTTTCCCATGTCTCAAAGTCATTCTTTGCTTCTCACCACCAGGCCTACCCCTTATTGTAGTGTCTTCCTCTGAGTTGGGTGCATCTTGGTCGCTGCTCATACTCAGGACCAGAACCTTATTTTGCTCTACAAGGCAGATCCATCCTTTGGCTTGCCAATATGGCATGTGTGCCTTCTGTTACTGCTACCATTGCTTCTTCTCTCCACCTCTGAGTGCCATCATAAGTATGGGATAATAAGACCATTAGAGGAATAAACACAATTTGTGTACTTTTTCCCTTC
This sequence comes from Heterocephalus glaber, assembly GCF_000247695.1. The sequence goes on from NW_004624869.1 coordinate 4,519,259, forward strand.
TTTGTTGGCATGGATAATAAAATGAACTTGAACTCTCACCTAAGACTGACTAAACCACTAAAAACCAAAGTGATAACATGAGAATGAACAAATCCAGCCCAGAGAGGTGTATTTCCAGTGTGGAACAGTTTGGAACCAAGTGTGAATATCCAGAGGCAGTGCTTCCAACATATGCACATGAAGTGGAGGATGGAGGAAGGGTTATAGGATGCAAGAATTGTTGAGGAATCTTCCTGAGGTCAAAAAATGTTCCCAGGTGTTCTTTGTTTGAAGAAAAGACTCTTTTCTCACTAATGGTTTTATATATAATGTCTCCATTGTGGATGTGGACCTACTTTTAAAACAGCATATTTTTATATCCATTATCCTTCAAGATAATTTTTACCTGCAGATATGACCAAGAATTTATAACAAGTAAGAGACCAGTTGACTCTCAAATAACATGCTCATCTAGTCTCTGAATATCTTACTTCTATTTGGATTTCATCAGCCAAGTAGCAGTGTCTTAAAACTGGCAATGTAGCTGCAATTCTGTTGAACATATATTTCTATAGAAAATATTATGAATTCAAAAATGACATGTAGAGGTGACTGTCAATTTATCTTTTCTTTGAATGTAATGTGTATTTGTTGCTGTGTTTTAGAAATACCTAAGGAGGCAGGCTAATATAACCAGCAATAGCATTTATTGAATTCTTTGTCATAAGAACTGAAGGGTTACTATTATGTTCATTTTATAGATATATCCATTTAAATACAATAAACATTTAGTAAGTTTGCTAAATGCTGGCAGTGATACCAGATGAATAAAATGTGACTCTTACTGACTGGTGCACATTGATGGAGGGAACCCTGTAACATCCAGTGTCTGTATGGAGTGCTGATGGTGATGAATTCAGGAAGTTAAGAGATCATAGAGGAAGGGTAACTCACCTATAGCAGAAGGCTGGGGGATGAAGCAGCATCAGGAAGTCACCCTGGAGCAGGAGCAAGGGGGAAGAAGCTCCAGGCAGACATAACAGCTCAACTTGTCTGAGAACCATGTGTAACTCAACATTTCAGGGGTAAAGTGGACAGTAGACTTGATGAGAAGCAGAGAGCAGAGAGACTACAGGCACAATAAGAGGCCTATGTAGCCATGCCAAAGAATCTGGGCCCAGGGTAAATACATTGATTCAAAAGTGATTACATAAAGATTTTTACCCAGTTCTGTTTGACTTCAAAGTTCATGCTGTTTACACTAAATCATACTTACTTCATAGACATTCTTGAAAACTATTTACCAAAGATGTAAATCACATTGTAAGTGGAAAAAGAACACTACTAAATTGGAAAATATTCAAAATTCAAAAACATTATTTGGGAAAAAGCCAGTATTATTAGATTATTAATATTCTCTGAAGAACTTTGAGCCTTTTGATTAGTTACCTTTTACTCCCATAATCATACCATATTATGCATTCTGTTTCATTAATTATCATCAATTAGGTAGCGAACTGACTATTGTCTAATGCTGGGATTTCAGCTGGTGATAACTACACAAGAGATGTTCTGTTCTTTGAACATCTAGATGCAACCTTCGCAGCTGCCTGGCAGAGATGTGAATCTGAGTCCAGACCACCTCAAGGGCACCTCTGCTCAGATGCTTCTGCTGGGTGTGATGAGAGCAAATGTCTCTGCCTATCCTGGCACTGGAGACTGACACTTCTTGGATCGTTAGGGGAGGCCTACTTGCTAAGGATGACTCTTCTGCCCTTAAACCATTAACATTTCCCAAAAAGGAATGGGGACCAAGGACCACGCCCTCTGCCTTGTGTACAGTCCTGCTGCCTCAGCACATCTGGGAAGCTCCTCTCAGTGGCCCCATGCTCTATCTAATGTGAACTGTGTTCAGGCTTTTCGCTAGGTTGTTCAAATAAAGAGTCAACTGTAATCACTTGGTGCAGAGCAGAAAGCAGAAAGAGCATTTTATATTCAAGAATAAATTGCCTGAGCAGTAAATGTCACCAGGGTGAGTTCTATAACTGGAGACAGGAGAGAAACATTGGACAGTTAAGGAAACTCCAGGAGAGAAAAGGGGAAAAAAAGAAAGCCTGAGGGGGAAAAAATGAAAGAGCATACATTTATGGAGATTCAGAAAAATACTTCTGAGCACAATGGCACTGGTGGTGCTGGATGCTAATTAGTGCATACCCATACAGCAGGAAGGGCATGAGGGAACTAGTATTTTGAGAAAAGTTCACTTGAAAAACTCTATTTCACTTTCTCTTTAAAAACATATTGAGTGTGCTAATTCTTGTCTTAAGAACAGGGAATATATTCAATAAGAACAAGTGTGTTTTCTTAAAGTTCGTGTCTGTCCCAGGAGAGTGAGGAGCAAGCTAAGTACTCAGTCCAGTCCTGGGGTCAAGAATGGGAATGGATGCTATCAGGAGAGGGAAATAGGAGGGGCTTCAATAATTTTCAATTGTTCTTCACTGAGTAGCGGAACAAATGTTTGTTGTATTATTTCTTATACCTTTATGTATAAATATTATAAACATTTCATTACTTTTCAAAACAGTATCAGACTCGGGTATTTAGAGAAAGGAGAGAGCAAGCAAGAAAGAGCTCAGAGGGGAAAAGGGTAAGAAGAAGAGAAAATATAGAAGAAATAAGGCAGAAGAGAGAACAAGAGGAGAAGGGATGGTTTTGGACCTAGAGGTCACATTATACTGTTGGCTAGGGCTGTGGCCCCTGAATTATTGCTCTGATTGAACAGTTATCTAACCATTTCTCACCAACCATGAGGTTCAAGGAGCTTCTCATGTCATTCTGATATCTAAAACTTAGCCACAAAACAGCTTCACCAATTTAAAACAGTTCTTCCAATGGAAAGAAAAAAGAAGAATAAATGGACAATTGCAGTTCCCTCAAGAAGAAAAGGAAAAGCAAAGAGCACATATGTATGAATGAACCTAAAGCTGCTCTAAAGTACTCCCCTTTGGGGACAGAAGCAAATGCTTCAGCCCAGTTCAAAATGAAGTCATACATCCCTGCAGACTCTTTTTCTGCCATCACTGTACAATTTACTATACTTTACAGGCAAGTTGTCTGCATAGTTAATCTTCCTTTAGAGCATCTGGTATTTATCATCAGAAACAGATTGGTGAGAGGTTCTGGAGAAGCTCTTCATATATTGTGGATTTGAAATATTCCTTTCCTATTTCTTTAAAAGTTAAAAGTGCAACTGAGTTCAAGGAACTGTGTGACAATAGAGAAGAGGAAAGTTCATTCACACTTAGGACCTTCCTCATATGGCTTAAATGAATCAAAATCAGAGAGGTGAAAATAAAGGCCACTGAATTGTACAGCTCAAAGGGTTCTGAAAATCTTCTAGTTGGTTTCTCTCAGTTTCAGTATGTGGTAGGTAGCTTTCACAAGGAACCCAAGTCACAAGAGTTAAATCTAAATTAGAAGTTGAAAAGTCATTCAAGATTACTTTAAGGTTTATTTATTTTTTTCCACATGGAGAGAAATGGCAATTTTTTAGGTTTTCCATTTAAGAGAGATAATGAAGATGCTGTTATAGTTTGGACATTTGCTCCCAGAATTCATACATTGGAAGTTTGATTCCCATCTCAGGGGTGTTGGGAGGTAGGGCCTGAAGCAAGGTATTTGGGTCATGCAGGTGGAGTTTCGATGAGTGGGATGACATCTTCATCACAGGTGGATTAGTAGTTACCTTGAGAGCAGATTGCTATAAATCAAGTCTGCCCCTCATGGTTTGTCTCTCCCACATGAGCTTGTATTTTTACCTCCTGCAAGGTTATAACACAGCAGAAGGCCCTGGCCAGGGGCCACACTATACGCCTATACATGTGGACTTCTCAGCCTCTAGAAATGTGAGCTAAATAAACTTTTCTTTATAAATTATCCAAGCTTTGGTATTCTGTTATACCAACAGAAAATGGACTAAAACAGAAGCATAAATGAAAATATTCAGATTCTGTAAGTGGGATCAGCACTGCATTTAACTGGCTGGGGAGGTGAGGACCAGCAGGAACTGCCACATGTTGGAGACATGACCATTCCTGATGTTCATTCTAGAGATGCAAATCTGGGTCTCACCAGACCCAGGCCTTTGTAGTATGCTGGTTTGGATTCTTGTTGTTTCCCATCTGCTAGAGTCTCTTCTGATATGGTCTGGGGACTTGATTTAGAAATTCAGAAAACTCCAGAAACAGACTGTCTTAGTTACTTTTCTCATTGCTGAGACAAAGTACCTCACACTCAAAGTTAAAGGAGGAAAGGTTTATTGTGGATCACAGTTTGTAGAGGGTTGAGTTCATAGTTGGCTGGCTCCAAGGCAGGATGGCATGGTGGATGGAAGGCAGCAAAGCAGCAAAGTAGTGAATCAGCAAGTAACTGGCAGCTGTACTCTTTCTGTCCCTTATAGTCTATCCAGGCTATTTGCTCACACCCAGGGTGGGGCACCTTTAATCCTAGCATTGCACCATTAATCCCAGCATCACATCTTTAATCCCATCATCACACACCCTAGGTCCAGCCAACTCTGAAAAGCCCCACCTATGACCACTTGAGGCTTAGGGAAGACATCTAGATTCAAGCCATAACACAAAGAAATAAAAGATTTGAGAATGTTTATTTATTGTGAGCAAAGCTATAATTTTTAACATTCTGCTATCATGAAAAATGAGAAAAAATTTTTAAAATGAGAGCTTAGAGAATAACATTAATTAGGCACTATATTCATGTAGAACAGTTGTAGTTGATATACTTTGGGGGCAGGGTGGACTTTTCTTGTTTTATTTTTCAACTTCTTTTGTGAAAATTTATTTTAGTGCCTCATTGTCACTAAAGAGAATAGCCAAAGAGCATTGTAAATGTCTTTGTTTTTACAAAGACAAAATATTCTCCAGCTTTCCACATATTGGGAAAAGTAATAGATATAGGTTTCTTAAAATTTAGCAGATTGTAGTGCCACATGTAATAAAAATAAGTATAGTTAAAGGATAATTTAATTAGTAAATTTGCAGTTAACCTGAATGAACTATCCTTTTCATTTAATTCACCAGACCTGACAATTTTGTGAATAAATTTGTTTGCTCCTAATACATTTTAATATACCAAAACCACAAAACATCTTAAACTTTGTAAAGAGAGTGTGGCACAGAAAAATGAATCTTTGATATGAGTTCCAGAGAATTGGGGTGGGGCTGGTTTCTGCCATATGTGGGCCTGATGAATTCCCTTCACTTCTTTGCATCTTAGTGTCCTGTTTCCTTGTAAAGCGGACACTGATCTCTCTTACTCCTGATTGGTGGGGCCTTAGGAGACCTAGCAGTGTGATCATAACCTCATATGCAAACAAGTTTATGCTTTGTTTGTGGCATTGTTTTTAAGGTGGGGCATGCATTCTAGGTTTTCTGAAAAGTAATTGTTTCCATGAAAGGAGTTGAGAAAGCTTTTTTTTCTTCAGAGCTAGAAAACATCAAGAAGTTTCATTTTTCCCAACTCTCCTTTGCTTTACTTCTGTTTGGAATAGACCCCTTCCCTTGGATTCTCTTGCTACTCACAGTCAAATTGGACATTTTCCATTACTAGATATCAACATTGCCTGCTACCAGATCCCACAGGAGTGACAATGTCTGAGATGGGAATGACCAAGGAAGGAGTCTCACTACAATTGCAAGAGCTGGCTTAGAATAAAGAGGAGTGGGGATGATGTGACTGGATACCAGGAAGGCCTTAAGCTTATTTGCTCTTATGAGTTTTACAGACATATACATTAGTACGGTAAAATGGACTAAGAATTTTAAGTGATTTTTTCTGCTATTTAATGTCAGTTTTGCCTGTCTCAGCTGTATCCACCTGAGGTCTGCTACCCTTAAAAGAGCAGCCTTTGTGTTGCCTGGAGCAAGCATAAGAAAGATTGTGGCAGTTAGGGTGACGTTTCAGCTAGACTTGTTTTGGAATTTACCTCAAGGGCTGGTGGAGAACACTTCTGGGTGTGTCTGAGTGGGTCATGGAGGCTTAGCCTTGGGGTCTATTTCTGGTCTCTCACCCCTTCTCTGCTTCCTGGGAGCCATGAATGAAGCAGCTTTGCTTTACTACGTCTCTCTGCCATGATGTTTCTGCCTTGGAGCCTGGAAATCATGGACTAATACCATGAGCAAAATTATACCTCTCCTCCTTTAAGTTGTGAATGTCTGGTATTATGTCCATCAAGGGGAAAGTTGGCTAATGCAGGGAGCTTACTGCAAAGCCATCCCTGTGTCTCCTAGGTCTACTCTGCACTATGGAGCTAGGTGGCTGATGTCACAAGCCTGTCCCCTAAGAAGCAACCATCCACACTACTGTCCATATGCATGTCCTATCTGCAGGACATGGCTATGCCCTAGCTCCTGGTCTCACTCAAGTTTTACTTCAAGGCTTTAGCTGATGCAGCTCTTGGGGTCTGTCTGCATCAGAATCCAAACTGTGAGTGAACCTGAAGCCAGTGAATCAGTATGCAGCCCAGAAAAGTCAGTGACAAAACCTCCATAGAATGCAGGTCTCTGATCCCCAGCCATGGGCTCACACACATACATTTTTATGAAACACTATTTGATACTTGTTGTAACTTTTCTTCTATGATGTGGATGGTATGTCCAATTTTGTCTGAGATTTTCAATATCAATTATTCATATTCTTCTCAAATAGTAGCTTCTTAGTTTCATTTTGAGAATGAAAAATAATAGATGCTCCTACAAGAAAATAATTCATATACTTGGGATAAGATAGGACAAACTGGGTTCACATCCAAAAAAAATATGGACATGTTCTAGCAGAGCAAAAGAGCATATGAAATTTATTAATACATTACATTAGTGTTAACAAAAATTAAACTGGTACAATTTTCAGAAAAAAATTTATTCTACTCTAAAGGTGTGTTCATTGTAATATCATTCCTCTGAAAGATAGTTTGTTTAGTATAGCACATAAACATAGAAAAAAACAGTAAGCATCTTCCAACAAAATCAGTGGTTTAAATTAAGACACAAAAATGGTTCTCACTTTTAAGATTTAAAAGTAATCATTTCCAGATGTCTTAAGATAAAAAATTTTAAGATATAAAAGTGATAATGTCTGGGCCGGGGATTTAGCTCAGTGGTTCTTCTGCCTGCCTCGCAAGCGCAAGGTCCCAAATTTGATCCCCGGTACCAAAAAAAAAAAAAAAAAAAGCGATAATGTCTTTCTAAGGTAAGGTTGCCAGATGAAACACAAGCTGACCATTCAAATTACATTTGAATTTCAAATAAATAATGGAGTTTTTAATGTAAGTAAAAAGGTTAATTGGACTTCCTATATTTTTATTCATTATATATGTGACTATAATCAAAAGAATAATTTCTGTTTCTAAACAAGGCTACTGATTAAACTCTAAAGTATGTACGATAGTTGATTACTTTTGAAAATAATTCAATACAATTGTAGGTCTTGTTGAGGTGGAGTTTCTCAGCATGGACACTACTAACATTTTGGTCAACTTCTTTGTTGTGGGGAGATGTACATTAATGCTTAGTAGAACCCCTGGGCTCTACCCACCAGATGCAGTACCATCTCCTAGTTATGACAACCACAGATGTCTGCAGCCATTGCTAAATGTCTCTTGGGGAGGTGGTAGAAGTGTGTGTGTGTGTGTGTGTGTGTGTTATGAAGGGGGTGGCCTTTGGTTGAGGACACTATCCTGAGTGAATAAATTTATTTGTAAGTGTATTTATGTATTTTAGTAGAAACTAGCCTGACCGGGTCTTGCAGAAAGAAGGGGGGAACCATATTTTATGTAGTCTTCATTTTGAAGTGTCTTGGGAAAGACACCAATGGAGGTTTAATGGGAAATGGAGATGAACTGCTGGTGTATTGGAAATGTTTTGCAGTCTGAAGCTTCATTAGTGAAGATTCTATTTGCTCTGGTGACTCTGAGAGAAAGACCATAGAAAGTACTCATGACAGGCTCAGGTTCCCAGCACAGCCTCATCTAGGCTTTGAAAGAACAGTAAGTACGAAGTCAGCTGGTTTCTGGAAAAGGAGTGTTTTATTTGGATAGCAGTAACTGAAATTCCAACCCAGACTACCTAGCTGCATAATTGTGCATGAGTGTATGTGTTTGTGTGTGTGTGTGTGTGTGTGTGTGTGTGTGTGGAAAAACAAATGGCCAAGAGATGAATTGAGAACCAGAGAAAAAGAACTGTTTACTGTTTGATTTTTACAAATTACTCTGACAGGAATTTTGTAAAGGTGTTGTTCTATTTTCCTCCAAGCAAACATATGAACTGACTTTGCTGTTTAATCAGAAAAATAGTGCGGTTACACATATTATGAAAAAGTGTTAAAAGAATTAAACTTTCCAATGTTTGTGGCTCTCAAAACTTTTCTTTGGTTGTATGGTGAGAGTCACTAATCATTCCTGCCTCTCAGGAATTTTCAGCATAATCCCATTTTCCACTCAAATTCTACATGATTGCCAGACTGGAATGAAAAATCAAATTTACTTCCAGTAAAGAGAGACTCAAAAGAGCAGTGGTTTTAGCAAGATTCCAAAAAGAATATATGAATTTTATATCCTGCCTTTATTAATTTGTATTTTATGAGAATAATGGAAAAATTTTTCTTTCAATTGAGTCATTTTAACTAAATTCAAGGGACACGTAGCCCAATTATATTGCTTTTCTTTTTCATTTCTTATTTATTTTTCTTTTAAAAATGACATGAAGGCAATTCTTTTCTAAGGACAAAGCCAGTCAGTTTTGGTCTATAGTTCTTTTTCAGACAAACATATACACATGGCCTAAAGATGCAGCAAAGACCTATTATTTTTAGGATCAAGTCCAAAAGCTTTAAATTATCTACAATATCCTGAATGATCTGATTGTCGTACATCACACTTCCCCCAATTCCTAGGGAACAGGTTAAGCTACTCTAACATAGAGATCCAAAAGTAGAGGTCCCTGAATAAGATCAGAATTGATTATCCTTTTGCTTAGGAGGTTGAAAATGTACAGGTGGTCAGTGGTCCAGTATTTTATGAGCAGATTGATTCACAAGGCCATACAGTAAGCCCAGTGCTTCTTATCTTGTTGCTCCTTCACCCTATAAGGCATTATCTTCATTTCCATGGTCAAAAAGCCTTCACCACCACCCTCTCTGTGTCCCAACATGCATAAAGATAGGCAGATAGCTTTTTTTTGGAAGCAGTGCTGCAAGGTGGTTTCTCCAGGAAACACACTCTGAGACAGAGATAAGTGTGCAGAATGCTCATTATTAGGGAGTGATCCTTGGATCAAGATCTGTGGGGAAGAAAGGGAAAAAGAAGAATGGGGAAAGTTATGGTTTGTATCTAGATGTTCCTGGGAGTGAGTAGCACCGCCCAAAGGGCAGGTAGCCTTGAAGGGATGAAAAGGACAGGTAGGCTTCTGCTGCTGCTTCACTACTTTGCTGCCTGCTGTTTTCTGTCTGTCTTGCTTTGCCATGGACTATTTCTCCTCTGTGATGCCCTGCTGCTAGCCACCCTGCCTTGGAGCCATACGACTATGGACTAAAACCTCTACACACTGTGAGCCAAAATAAATCTCTCCTCTTTTAACTTTAAGTGTTGAGTATTTTACCTCAGCAATGAGAAAAGTAACAAGACAGGGAAGATGGAAAAGTTAGGCTGCAGAACAGGCACAGCAACATCTCAGTTTAATGAATATAAAGCAGTGATGCTGAGATGGTTCTTTAGAAATGGGATGAGATATTGGGCCTTTTAATCCTTTGACCAGTTTTTGGGCATCATCTTCTCCAGGAAGGGGGATGACCTTGGTCAAGATGCATAAATTACTGCCATTTACATCTCATTATCTAGAACATCTAGAGTGGCCACCATAGCTGCAATGGGGGGTAGAATATAGGTCTCCAGCTAGGAGGCCCTAGACCTAGCTACCAATAAAAGGAAGGAAAGGGAAATTGATATTGGGGAGGAAGCAAGAAGGAAAGAAAAGTATTGTTTGAGTTTGTTTAGCTTATTGACTATTTTATATTAAAAATAATTTTACTGAGAGAAGCCATCCCAAAACACGGAGACAGAAAGAGAGCTAAAAACAAGGCAAGAACAACTGAGAGGTTGCCCTATCTAGCAATGCCCCTTGAGTAAAAATAATTACACCAAACTTAGAGTTCAAAATGAGTCAGGGCTGACCCCTCAGAGTTCTGCAGGAAGCACATAAGGATGTACTTCCAGCCTGCTCCCCCAAATCCCATGATAGTTTTCTAAAACCTGCTACATATTACAACTCTCTTATGTGGAGCACAAAATAAGAGTTATTAAAAAGAGTTATTATATTAGCCTAAAATAGCATTAATACAAATCTATCACCTTCTTTTAAGTGTTTTGAAAACATAATGTGCAAGAATTTATTTTAATTACTCCTATTTGAAGGTCCTTATTTTTGGAGAGCAACAAGGAATTTTATCACCCACTCTTTCCATTCCTTAAAGACTTCCACAGATTTCAGCAATTTCACATTATTCTCATGATTACATTGTTTTGGAATTGCTCTCAGTGTGTCAGCAGATTCATCATCAATCCACCTCACCAACGCCTTGTATCTTTCTACAGTTCTGAAGCCAATAGCACATTGCAGCTTGAGTAAACACATGGGTGGCAGTCAGCTTCTTCCAAGTGGTCGGAATTTAGCATCAGGCATTGCAGCCATTGGTAGTTTTGTAGTCCAAATATATGTTCAATCTCATGAGTTAAAGCTGTACAGTACTGCAGCAATAAAACACAGTGATTTCCACAATATAATAATTATTAAAAATGGAATAGTCACTGTAAGATTTTTTGTGGAGCTTCTTCACTTTGTTGTCATAGTATAAGGTTCAGAAATCCTTGCCATACCTGACCACCTGTCAGAGAGGCCTGTCTCAAGACCAAGTCCCAGGAGTCTCTTGGGTAAAGATCAATCATTGTTATCCCCATGACATAGAAGGTATTTTCAGGTTTCTTCTTTTTTTTTTTTT
>NW_004624869.1:4541969-4611410 GCF_000247695.1 Heterocephalus glaber
AGAGAGAGAGAGAGAGAGAGAGAGAGAGGGAGAGAGAGATGCTAAGTCACTAAGTTGTCCAGTCTGGCCTCAAATTTGTGATCCATCTGCCTCGTTGTTCCAAGTAGCTGGGATTAGAGGCTTGTGTTACTGTACTCAGGTTAGATTGTGCTTGCATTGTCAGTGGTTTGCACCATTAACAGCTATTATAAACCTCAAGCATAGACAAATGGCTTAGAATTCCAGCACTGGAGAAACAGATTCAAAGTGGGTCGATTGATGCACCCTCTGTGCTCACATTGATGGAGAGACAAAAGAGCAAAGGAAATAGTTGCTAATTCCTACATTTCAATCTTCTGTTTGCCTTAATCACTTTACATTTATGCATTGATCCATTCAATTATACATTTATTTATTCTTACCTATTTTGTTCTGCAGTGCATTTAAGACACATAACAAGAGCAACCAAAAAAAAAAAAAAAACCAATCAGGAAAAACAAAAATAGATGTTAGATGCTGAAGGAGAGAGGGGCATTAGAAAGAGATACGGGAACTAGTTCCAAATGGAAGGTTGAAGTGGAGGCCAGTTTTTGGATTGGGCTTCCTGGTGGCAAAAGCAAAAATGAAAATATAATAGACACAAGATTACCTATTTACTCAAAAGGAAAGTCTCCCAAAATGAAAAAAACTTTTTGCACCCAGAACTGACAGAAATGTTTTATGATATCTTTATATAAAACTGAATGACAGAGTGACACAACCCCCAATGTGGTGTGACAACATGCAATCAAACAACACTTTCTATTTCTTTAAAGGATTCTTTTTCTTTGTTCAGTTTCTCCCTTCTGTTTCTGAATACTACATCATTTGTTTAGTCTTGTGAGGTTAACCTAAGTATTTTAATATTTAATGAAATTTAAGTTTGGCATTTTACTTGCTCCTGAAAAAATACAAGAAGGCCATAAAGCTATATAAATTGCTTCCCTGCTTTTATATGCTTGTTTGAGCACTTCAGTTCTATATTGCTTTCTAATTTCACAAATTAAAAATAATTATTAGTTTAGATGGTAAATATTTGAACTTATTTATTTGCAAATATCTTTGCTCACCACTTCTTGGATTTCAGACTTTCTATTTGGACCCCTTTGAAGTGATTTCTCTTTGGTTATTAGGTGTTTTTAGAGCCTCTCATTGATGTTGGTGTTCTCAACTTCCACTATCTGTGGAAGTTATTTCTTTTCCATTTGTCTAGCTTGAGATTTGTTTGAACTCTGTCCTTTGTTGTTTTTCAACTATTCCGATAAGTTCTCTGCCATTTTCCCTTTGAATATTGTCTCTTTTTGGCTCCTCCTCCTATCTCCTCCAACTCCAACTAGACATAAGGACTTTCTCGCTTTATTTTCCTTTTTTCTTAGTTTCTCATACTCCGCTCTCATTTCTCTATGGTGTATGCTATATAATTTCTTCAGATTTATCTTATGCTTTATTATATATCTCTTAATTTTATTCAATCTTCTGTTTAACTAGTATATGGTTTTAATTTTTATTTTCTATTTATAGACATTCCATTTTCAAATTAGAATTTTGCTGGGGATACAGCCTGGCAGCTGTGACGTTTGGCGGTTCCACAGTTGTGTGAACATCATGGCATGAACTGAGGTGGCTCTTGTTATGGCTTGTATCTAGATGGCCCCCCAAAGTCTCATGCAGTTATTTCATATTTTTTCACACCATACAGCAATATGAATCTGGGTCTACAAACTATAAAAAACACCCACATGTATAAAGCATCTTGACAAAAATAACCTGAATCTAATCAGTAGAAACATTTGGTCAAATCTAGAATATGGGTCAGAGCACAGACAGTCTACATGCCTTAAATTCTTCAGAAAAGTCATTCTCTCTCTCTTTCTCTCTCTCTCTCTCTCTCTCACACACACACACACACACACACACATACACACACACGAAGACAGTCTTCTAAATTAAGAGATAGAAGAATAAATAATCAAATGCAAGGCAGTTATGTCTGGATTTCTTGGGGAGACAGAAAAATTTGAATTTTTACTTTTCCTAGATAAGATAATATTTTGATTATATAAGAAATGTCTTTATTATGACAAATGTATTTTTTATGAAATATCCGTTTGAGTATTTAAGGGTAAAGTTTCCTGTGCTTGTAACTTACTTTCAAACAAACAAAAGTATATTTATCTGTGTGTCAACACATAAACATATACACACAGACACAGGCATAGCTATAACAGTACAGCTATAGCCGTGGGTAGAGGGTAGGTATGGGAGAGAAATTGGTGACTCTAGGAGAACTGTTCTTTGTGCTTTTCTTTCAAATTTGCTGCAGTGTTGGATATGCTCAAGATGTTTTGAAATATTTAAATTTTGTGGAACAGTGCAAAAACAAATAAGCAAATACTTCACCACAGCCAAGACAGGCACGTTTCCTGGCTTTTTCCTTCCTAACAGAAACTTTTCTTCTAATATACCTTTAACTTGAGAGAGTGACTCTTTGAGGTCTCTGCTTTACATGAGAGGTTTTCCATAAGACTCTTGGGTTTTTAAAAAATTCCTTCAGCTCCTGATGCTGATAAAACAGAAGCTTCCGGTCCCAGGTTTTACCAGATACCTTCAGGAGAAAAGCTGGCTCCAGTGTTCACTTACATCACAAGGTTTGTGCTTCCACTTCATGTTTGGCCTAGGGTTTCTTGCTTTCTTAATTTCTTGCCAGCTCAATAATTCATCTAATTTCAAAAATATTTTCAATCCCAAATTTTGGGTTGTTTTTACAAAAAGGATCACTCAGGCCATCTCCTCCCATTATCCTTCTAGAAACAGAAGTTTTGGTACATCTTATATGGAAGTTCAATCCCAATTATTTTTTCCCATTCCTGCAGAGATTAAAATAGCAGGGATAACAAGCAAGTTTTGAAAACATTTCCTTTCCACATCACTAAAAAAAAAAAAATGGCTCTAAGGCATAAATCCAACATGTTTACCTTTGAACTACCCAGTTGAAAATACAGTTGTTACGGTGCAAATGATGGTCTATCAAACCAATCTTTTGCCCTACTCTATAAGGCTTATCTATTAAAATTATTATAACTTTATATTTCTATATTCTGTGCCAAAAATATACAAAGATAGGCTAGATCATGAAAAAAATACTTTCTCAAATTTGTTCTTCTAGCTTCAGTTCACTTAGTTGACCCAGTAGCAGGGTTTTACATACTGACCACACATCCCCTAACCCCTGCAGGGCTGCAGAGACAAAGGGCAAGGTCTGGGGGTGGCAGGCTGGCATTTCCTTTGAAAGGTGATTCAACAGCGCTGACCTTTAATTTCCTATCCCCTCCAGTGCCAGTGATAACTGTTCTATCTATATTTCATGTCATTATTATGATGACTAAATGAGATCAAATATAAGACAGGGCTCCCTATCTGAATGAGATATTTAAAGTTGGTTGGTATTATGATGTGGAGTACTAAGAGGTAAAAGCTTACTGCACATTCATACGGAAAAGAGAGAAAAAGATATTGTGTGTGTACTCATGCATGCACAAATGTATAAATATGAGTACAAGTATATATGCATAAATAAATTGTGTTGTGCAAAAGAAGGTGACAAAAGGTAGTCATCATTTTACAGGAAATCCCTGATGAAGTGTGTATGCTAAGGCAAGTCTGCAGGTCTCTGATTTTAGCTGCTTGACCATCATATATCCAGACAGTATTGAAAGATTGGTGCTGTGACCAAGATAAGAGCAGAAGTAGACCTCAGAATACCAGCACCAAAGCTGTGACCTTGCAGGTAACTTCAGAAAGCTGCAATGGATGGAACACCTTACTGTATCGCAGAGCACCAGGAAATGAGTTTGGTGTGTGTAGAGGGTGGGAAAGTAATGAAAGAGGAAGGCATGACATGACTGTGGGCGTGGGGCTCACTCAGGAATACGCCTCCCAACAGGGGTTTTAAGGGAAATTTGTCTTCAGTGGTCCTTTGCTACCCCTCGTCTTACCTTCTCAGGTCTTTCTGCATGCCCTCTTCCCTACTCTTGGCACCACTTTCTCACTCCTTGTTTTTCGGATGTATTGGATTTGCCGCATCTATTTTCCTTTATCCCTGGTCAATTTTAAATACCATAGTCAAAAGAATCAGTGTCACTGATAATTATATTCATACTCAGAACTATTTTTGTCAAGGATCATGGTAGAACTCCATAAGAAAATCTCTTTTTGAGTATCATATGCCAGAAATTCATTTTTAAACAACATGTATGATGAAATTATGCTACATATCAAAGAAATTAAATGCCTATATGAAACAATAAACTATGCTTACAGTTCACATTCTTTTACATCCATAAAAGGAGACACATTTTCATCAGATAGATTTTTTCACATCAGTGGCCAGTTCTCTCCTTCTTCTCTTAGATTGATATGAAGCTGATCCACATCACTACCACTGGAAAAGTCTTGTACTTAGGGAGAGGAAAAAGAGGAACAGCAGCTTTTATGTAGAGGCAAGATGGAGATTTAATGCTCTCAGCATCATCTCATAGGTCTGAGTGGAAGATAAGAAAGGAATGGAATAAAGTGGGAGAAGCAGTCCTGTAATTTTGTCCCCCCCCCAGTCTTTCCTTTAATAATTTAATTTAACATCAATAGGCAAAGATTGGCTGGAAAATGTGTGGTCAGGAACTCTTTCTATATAGGGCCAGAGAGTAAATCTGTTAGGCTTTTTATAGGCCATATGAATTAGGTGACAACCACTCAACTTTGCCATTGTACCACAAAAGTAGCTATAGATAAATGAGTGTGGCTATGTTCCAATAAAACTTTATTTACAGAACTTGAAATTTGAATTTTACATAATTTTTGCATGTCAGAAATACTATTTTTAAATTTTTATCCCAGCCATTTAAAACTAAAAAACTATTCACACACCCTAGAGAAACAGACAGTGGGACCAGATTTGGCTTGCAGGTCAGTTTGCCAATCCCTGGTCCAGAAATTTTTCTATATTAAGAGTATGCATGACATTAAACTAATTAAAAATGAAGTTATTTTCTTTCTACCTATCTACTTCTCTCTTTCATTTCCCCCCATGTCCTTACTGCCATTCTGGTTTACCTATTCATCCCTTCTGTCAAATCCCACATGTTTGTTCTATTCACTATAAACCTCATCAGAGAATAAGGACCACCTGTAAACAGCCAGCGCTACAATGGGCACTAACAAAGTCTGTGACACAAAGACTTGCTGACCATGTTAACCCAGTCATTAATCCATTTTCCTTTCCCCTCCCCACAGAATCCACCTCCCATACTAGAGGCTGAAAGTAGACCATCACTTCTCCATGGTTCCTGACAGAGAAGACACGAGTATGTCTATGACCCACTACTGGATGATAAAACTTGAGGTAAAGTCGTTGGAATGTTTTGGGAAAGATTTTCTCCTCTGGTAAAAAAAAAAGAGAGTAAAAGAGAGCTACAAGAGCAGAAGCCTCATCCTCTCCTTACTTCCTGCTCTTGTATGGTGTCATGTAAAGGTAAGAAGTTTGGAGTGGCAGCAGCTCCTTGCAACCATGAAGAAAGTTCAATAGCTGATCCAGAGGTATAACATTGTTACTTTTCTGAAGCAACCTGAAAATTCCAATCTCTCTTTCTCTCCTTCTTTCTCTTTCTGTCTCTGTCTGTCTCTCTCTTGACTTCATGTTATAAGAGTAATAAGCCCCCAGGAGGGGAATTGTTGCCAACAGTTACAAAGACAGCCTTTATTCTTGTGATGCTTATGTTGTTGGGGGAGTGATATGCACCATGAATTGAAAAACCATTATAAGAAAAGATAAATTGTCAAATTTCGTAGGCCACCAAATGATGTTAATTATACTTTTAGTGCCCTTTGATTAGGAAAAATCACATACCAATTCTCACTCTTGAGAAGTTCTATTGAAACCACATCAAAATATGTTCATACTGGTCTGGGGATTTAGCTCAGTGGTTTCGTCGCCTCCTGCACAAGCACAAGGACCTGAGTTCGATCCCCAGTACCAAAAAAAAAAAATGTTCATATAGCTCCCAAAGAATTACTATCCTGTACTTCCTTTACTTCCACTGAACAGGGTAGCTTCTAGAGAGTCCATTGCCCCTGCAATGTTTACTTCCTCTTCTGTCATTCTCACTCCTCAAATGGTGATTCTCTGACTTTCTTTCACTCATACTATTACATCAGATTGCTCTTAACACAGCCACCAATGACCTCATGTTGATTAATCCAAGGAGATTATGTATTTATTCATTCATTCATTCACTTATAGTCAGAGAATGGAACCCAGGGTCTCGTTCATGCAAAGTGTGTGCTCTACCAGTGAGTTACACCCCAGGCCCTCAAAAAAGACTGTTTAGTCCATATCTTGCTTGACTGCTCCATCATATTTGGTATGATTCACCATATCTTTTCAGCACTGGCATTTATAGATTTTCTCTGACACCACTGAGTCTTTCTTGCCCACCTTTTCTTCTGCTGGTTTCTTAGTGTTCCACTTTAAGCACTCTTCTCTCATTTCATACTCTTCTTAGGCTGTCTTATTTGTACCATACTTTTGTTGTCTCTTATAAGTTAATGATGCCCATACCTACTCACGTCTCTCCCAAGTTACAGGCCCATGTAACTAAGAACCCAACAGACATACCCATTGAGACATCTCTAAGGTGCCTTAAACTCAATATGGCAAAGCCAACCAAATCTTCACGTTCCCTTTGTATCTCAGCGGATGATGCTGTAATCCACCAACTTGCTCAGGTCAGAATCTCAGACATTTTTTGACATCTTCTATAAGCTTCTTTCTCCTCAATACTTCCTTATTTCTTATAACACATCTTCATTATGGTCCTTGTCACTGTGTTTATGTCATTTGTTTGCCTCATTAGACCACGAGCTGGAGAATAGGAGTGTTGTATGCCCATTACCAAACACATATTCTACAAGGGGATATTCTGGAAGACTCTTGTAGTATGTCAGTATTTGTTGAGTGAATTAATGAATGAGCCCAGAGTAATTATTTGTGGGATAACCATTTGCATTAATAAAAAATAAACTCTTAAGATTTTATGCATGGAAGGCAAATATTTCATCCAACACACAACTTCAGTTAATGATTGGATAATTAAACACACAATTTTCAAATTTAGACCTGGAAAAAATAGTAGCTATCCAGGACAAGTCCTTCATGAACTAGTTAGGGGTCATTTGTAATTAGAAGCATCAATAGTCCTATTGATGGTTAACTACCAAAGTCTCTCATGTGTTAATTCTTTCAGTTAGGTTAAATATAACCCCAGGATATCAAGTAGTGCTATTGTTTGTTTTCATACCCTTTTAACCCATAGAGGGACCTCAGGTCAAGTCAAATTATACCAAATTTGAAACTTTACTTACTCGGGATGATTTGATGCCTGATGGACAGCTCCATGGGGACATCTTAAAGATGTTTTAAACTCAACATAGCAAAGCCAAATCATCACACACCCCCTTGCAATGGTAATTGCCACTGTCCAAGATGCCCAGATCAGAAACCCAGGCATCTCTTTACCATTTCCCTCAATGGTCTTGCATATAACACGCATTCCCTCTGCTTGCAATATCCTCCCCTAGCTTTGTCACCTGAAGAGTACATCCTTGCTCTTTTGACCCATATGAAAATCTAGCTCTTCCAGGAAGCCTCTTCTCTTAACCTAGAGCAAATAAAATTATCCCAAATTCTGAACTTCTCCCAAACGAGTGAGATTTTAGTGTATTTTACAGGTTTGTTTTATCCTATTATTTAATTGTAATCTGAGCCATATTTGCTTAGCAAATACATTTAGACATCTGGCATCAAGTTTGAGCTTTCCTGGCACAGAAATAATTGTTGTTATTAAATATGACAAGTCTTAATATGTGAATGGATTAATGTATTGTTTAATGAAGGAGAGAACTAATTTAGGAGATGCTAGTTGTCAAAACTCTCTAGGCTTCAAGTTCAATAGACATAGTTATTAACTGTAATAAATGTCTTCACAATTGCACTTATGGCTGTTTCTTAAGGAGTTTAACACATTATTTAGTAAAGTATATTAGAGAAGTTTAATAAGAGGTTTTATACAGTCTACTGAGACCCTTAGTGAGATTGAGAATGAATAACTTTACACACTTCTGTTCTTGCTTTCCTAATCTTCAGTGCCTAATTGCTAAAGCAAAATATCTCCTAAATTTGGAAAAAAATTTCTACTTTTAATTGCATACTAATCAAAATCCCCATGCTTCATTTACTAGAGCCTTATGTGGGATGAGTATTTTGTAGAAAATCTATCTTTCCGTCATTTAATAAAGCACATTCCTTTGTTATTAACAATAAGCTAAATATGAGTTCAGAATCCACATTTTCCAGTGCTGTGGTATCAATATCATCAGATAGTACAATGTAAACCATATTCCATTTAACAATCTTTTAATGTTAATAACGATACCCCATTTTCATTCCCTTTGAGAATTTCAGTAGAAGCTGGATGCAGTGGCATGAGCCTATAATCTCAGCACTCTTGGGAGGCTGAGGCAGGAGGATTGCAAGCTGAAGTCCAGCCTGGGAAATTTAGTGACTTAGCGAGATCTGGGCTGGAGACGTAGTTAACAAGAAATAGGATGATAGTTTTGTTTTTTTTTTTTTTTTGCAAAAGGGAAGGAAAGGAACCAAGAGATGGAGGGAATGGGGAAGAGGGGATAAAAAAGAGTTAAGATGTGTTACATACAAAAGTAATCATTATGTACCACAAATATGTACTGATAAAAATAAAAATTAAAAAACATAAAATTCTTCTGGGCAAGCCAGCCATATTTTTCAACATACCACGCCTACACATGGATCACTAACATCACAGTAGTTCTCATCCAAGTTTACAGTACTAAGAAAGATGGGAAGTGAATTTCATGACCTAGTTACTATTAAGTATTGGGCACTGTAGTTGGAATTGGTATTAAAAAGTAAATGAGATAATCTTATAGTCTCATATTGGGAAAAAATTAAATAAATCAATATATTATTAAAATAAGTAAAATAAAACTCAGTGTAAGTTCAACCACAGATACCTTGAGATGGCACAAAAATAAAATTGATGAACTCTTTCACCTCCTTGACCATAGATTTCATAGCTGATTTAATAAATTTTATTATAATCAAATTTCCTTTTGATTTTGACATGAAGACAAAGCTTACTGAAACTTCCCAAGCCTGGAGGTATAAAAATGCAGGTTCTCTGGAAGCAAAACTAAATGGTAAGTTCTGTTAGGCTGCCAGACAGTCATTTGATTCTTTCATTTCTCCATTACATTTAGTGATCATCTAGTCCAACCGAAATTTATTGTGTACCCACATGTATGAGCTGGTAATATGCTAGGAATTGGGGATTCCTAGCAAAGATGACTAAAAAAAGGTATCTACCTTCACAGAACTTACAGTTTAGTTCTACTTACATACATAGAGATAACAGAAAACCATTCTAGGTATTTGTCATAGAAGAAATTCCATGCAGAGAAATGGTTACATAAATGATAGAAGAACTAAGAAGCCAAACAGGAACTGTGAGGCAGTGGCCAGAGGAACAAGGGATGATAGAGCAGAGGCTAGAACCATGGTGGGGTTGATCTACAAGAGTCACAAAGACACACTCAGTTCTACCTTCCACCTCCTCATCATTCTGTTATGTCCTGTTTCATCCACACTGCTGGCAGGTACAGAGGGGAGAGGAGAACTGATGGGAAAGCAAACAGGTGATGTCTGGAACACACAAGAACTCACAGGCATCTTCCAGTCCTCCCCAGCGATTCATTTAGGGAGTGGTCCTATTTTAAGGGTGAAAGTAAGCTATGGTGCAACACTATATACTATGCTCATTGCTCCTTTTGATATTTGGTTTTCCTTGTTCCCTGAAGGTACCTAATCTGTGTTTTTTAAAGCTTCCCAAAGAATAGAAATATCCATCAGCCATGAGCCACTGAACAGTGTTGGATATCCAAACACTCTCTTCAAAGAATATCTTACTCTGAAGCCCACTGTATATAACATATAAATGCAAAACTGTTCTGCTTGAAACTTAATTTGGGAACCTGGATTCCCCTCCAGCCCAGGTCAGTCCTGGGGCTACAATTTGGGGACCTGCAGACTCCCACATTTAATCTATCTCATTAGTTACAGTCATGTTGTAAGCAAGCATGTACACACAACCTTCTTTTGTCTCCTCAGTGTTCTCTTATCAGTAGATATACGGTGATTCGTCCCATCTATCGGTGTTCGTGTACCATGCCATCAAAGGAAGCCTGGATACTCCTGTACACAACCACAAGCAGAAGAGAGCTCGGAAGTAACTCACACCAGTAGATCACCAGCTGCGAATGGAATCATACTCGGTGAGGACTGATCCAGCATAGCTTTGACATAAGAAGGTTGGTTAAACTTTCCAGTTGGTGGCAGATAGCTTCTGAAACTTTGAAATGGCACTGTTTATAAAAGATAGGGTAGAAACACTCCACTGGATCCTCTGCATTAGTCAAGATTGTTACAGAAGGAAAAATTGCCACTGTTTTTCACATATTGCTTCTTCCTGTTAGTCCACATCATTCTCAGGAACCCTTGCCTAAGAAGAGCACTAATTATGTTCTTTCCACCCCTTTCCAGTCTAGCTCCACACCTTAATGTTTCACATGGAATCTTAGGAGGGAGGGAATAGAAGGGGGCAGCCTGGTTGTTTGGAAACTGGACTGCGGAAAAATTCATGTAACACAGCCCCGCCATCCTATATACAGCTGTGTCCTTGAGACGGGTGGATGGATTCCTTGTGTTCATTAAAAACTCTAACACTCTCAAACTAAAACTTGATTTAAAAAATGTATTCACCAATCAAGAAATGAGTGAAGAAATAGGAGAGGCCCGTTGCTCTCCGGACCACTCGAGGGGACAGAACTTT
Source organism: Heterocephalus glaber (assembly GCF_000247695.1). The sequence continues at coordinate 4,552,964 of NW_004624869.1, forward strand.
CCTGGACTTCAAGATCCCCTCAGAGGGGCCAAGGGGGCGCCAGAAGCCTGACCAGGGGGTGGGCTCTTTAGAAAACCGGAGATCCAGAGGAGAGGGGTTGAGGGAGCACAGCTGGGAGGCGGCGCCACCGTTCCCCCACCCGCGCCCGTCTCCGCAGCCCCCGACGCCCACCCGGCTGCGCCCGCGCCTTCCTGCCTCCCACGCTCTGGGCCAGGGGGATCTGGGCCAAGGGGCCGTCCTGCCTCGGTCCTCCCGCCCCTGGCCGGCCGGGCCATAAAGCGCGGGCGGCGTCCGCAGAGCCCAGTCGGGCAGCAGCGCCCTTCGGACGGCAGAGACTCCTGTGGACCCCGGGCAGCGCGTTCCCCGCGGAGCAGGAGCAGAGCCCAGACATGCAGGCCCCGCGCCTCGCCGCCGCCGCCCTCCTGATGCACCTGGCCCTGCAGCCGTGGCTGGGGTCCCAGGCCGCCCCGCAGGGTGAGTGCCCGCCCCCCAGCGATCCGAATCAAAGTGCACTGGGATTGGAAGTGATGGGCAGAGACTAGAAGGTGCTGAAGTCCGAGTACCCAGTCAGCGAGGTGATGTGACCATTTCCCCGAACAACAGTGTTGGAGGCGTAACATTTATTAGCACATCTATGCGAAGACTTGGGGTTGGCTTCAAAGCTAGTCACAGGACCCTGGTCCTCTCAGGAGCAGCTGGTGCACGGTGCAATCCCAGGGGTATCCGGATGGGTCTGTCCGCCATGGCTTTGTCCCTCTACGCAGCCTTTGCCCCCTAAGTCCCCGCGGTAGGCTGGGCTGGAAGCGGTGATTGACCGGGTTGCGACCCGCACTCCCTGAGACCAGCCTGGCGTTATTCCATTGGGTGGCACCACAGCAAAGGCCCTTTCAGGAGCCAGTTTCATCTCTTGACTCTTGACATAAGTGAGAAGGGCTGCAAAATTGCTCTTTTTTCACCCAAAAAATAAACATTTGATAAATATTTTGAGAAGATACCTAGATAGTCTCACATCCCTCTGTGAAATGGGGTGAAAATAGGCTCCGGCAGAAAGCACTCACAGTTAAACAGAATTTCTTAGGAAGACTAAAAGGAAGAAATGATTTAAGCAAGAAAAGACCTTAGAGCTCCGACTGGCTATCGGGTGATGGTCTTCCTATCTGAACTTGATGCCTAGGTTGGTTTATTATAGATTTGGGAAATAAAACTGAAAGAGACACACAGTTTGAAGTTAAAATTGTTGTTCCTTGTGAAGCCAGGATGAAGAGTGTATTCTCTGACTCCCCTCACTCTTCTCCATTGAAACTTCCCATTTCATCAAATTAATCATTTTGATTCCAGCTGAGGCAATCAGAATCATGATTTGGGGGGTACTGTGCTGCTAATCTTGGTTTGGGTTGAAATATTTTAAATACCATTGTTTGTAATATGCATCGTGTCCTGTGAGTCTCAGAGGTAAGAAAAGAAATTTTAAAGCACAATTTAAAAGTTTTCTTATTGCAGAGGCTCTTTGGCAGGTTTGAATAATGTTTTAGGTTATAGAAATTCCTGATATTTGAATACACAACTGCATGGTGTGCTTTAGATACAAATAATGCTGCCTAGACCTAGCAGTTTTATTTTTTTTTGTATTAAATTCTTTTATTGGTACATTGTAGGTATACAACACAATTACATTTCTCATTGGGAATTGTACCTTTACATAATGAATCATAAGGACTAAATAATGTATAATAGGTCGTGTGAAATAGGAAGAAAAGGGGCAAAGGGGAAGGAAGTGGGAGGGCTAGGGGAAAGGATAGAAGGGAATGGGATTAATATGAGAAAATGGAAAAATAGGAACAAAATCTTTGTAAATAGGGAGGACTGGAGGGGTTGAAGGGAGGGCTGGGCAAGGGTGAAAAATTAGAACCAAGAGAGACTATGTAAAGGTGCAAATTTCCAATGATGAATGTCATTATATTGTATACCTAAAATGTACCAATGATGAGAATGAATAATCGATAATGTAAAATAGGAAGAAAAGGTCCAAAGGGGTAGGGGTAGTAGGAGGGGCAGGGGAAAGGAAAGAAGGGGAAGGAAAAAATGATGAGAAATGGAAAAAATGGAAAAATAAGAACCTAGCAGTTTTATTGAGATTTAAAATTGGGACACACAACCTAAATTATCTTGTTAATTTAGGTGGCATAGATGATCTAATTAGGTCAAGTTTTTGGTAGTCTTTTATTGAGTTATCTAGCTAGTCTGCAACTATCAGCTCAACTGGATAATTTGCATATATCCTTTTCCCCCTGAGCTGCATTGCTAGTCTTAAATTAGTATCTATTCAATTTGCATACCATAATAGTTGGGCTCTTTGGTAGCAGTAACTTCACCTCTAGCACTAGAGCATGTGCTTGGATCTTGATACTTTTACTAAAATGTAATAACATTAGTAGAAAATGGTAGTGTCTCATTTCCTTTTCAAAATGCTCTCTGAAGTCATTACTAACTAATCCCAACTTTGCCTCTTGGGAGAGCAGCAAATGGATAAGATAAACTGCACTGATTGAAATATAGCAAGTTCGGCTTGAGTTAAATTATGGACCTGATCAAAGTCAAAGCAAGGATCAAGAGTACCAAGAGTTTAGTTTTGAATGCAGCTCGCATTTTGATCACACATCTCTTTTTCTAAAGGTGTCTTTTCCTGAATGGAACTTTTAAACACCTTGCCTTATCTTGCCTTTGACCTCATTGGTGAAAATGTAAAGTTTCCATTTCTCTGGAAATTAAAAAATCCGTTTTATCCCTTGACATACAGTAGACAGCTGTCTTCATGGTGTGGGGATGTGGACTGTTAGAGGGAGCAAATGGATATTCTGGCTTCCAATATGTCTAGTGTTAAATCCATTGTTGTGTAAGGTCCTCTCATATATGTGAAACATTATAGATCTAGTTTGAAGACAAATTATCTTTTAAAAGAATGTTCTTGAATAACTAGGGTTTTCCTGTTTCTTTCATTCATTTTTTACTTAGTACAAAAGCAATACTATTCGTTTTAAAGCACTGAAAATAGAAACTGAATAATCAAAAATAGAGCAAAAACTTTTGCAATCCAAAGATAGTCACTTTTAATGTTAACCTGTTGTTATATTGTCTTTCATTTCAAATCTCTATGCAAATACGTCAAATGGAATCATGTTACAGAGATTTATCATCTTTCTTTTCACTTACTCTATCATGAATACCTTTTTATGTCTGTAAGTATTTATCTGCATTTTAAAATAGATGCTATTCTGACCAGAATTACTCTGCCTAGGTTTGTAATGTAGAACACTGAAGTTGTTTCCAGTATTTGATATTGCAAATCATAATTTATTGAACAACACTAACCATCCCTTTCACTTCTGTCAAGCCCTTTCTTCTTTCCTAAGGACTGTCTATGTCTTCATGGCAAGGTATTATGCCAACCACATCTCCAGGATTCTCATCTCTTGCACTTAAAATTTTACCTCCTCCCCAAACAGAAATTCTAGATTTACCATTGATGACAAATATCCTTGTAATGAAATCATTTACCATATTATCCATTATTTCCTTAGAATTGCCATAAGTACAATTGATAGGCTAAAGAGCATGTGTTTTTTGGGACCTTTGGTATTGTTATTTAAATTGTATTCAATATGTTTATACTGGTTTAAATCTTACCACATAGTATATAAGAGGGTCCATTTCCCTGAACCCTCAGCAACAATTGAATATTATATTAGTATCTTTTCAGATTGATAGTGAAAATAATATTCTAGTAGGTTGCTTCATCATTAGGTAACCAATGAATGTATATTTGTATAGCTGTTGGTCAATTGTAATTCTTTCTGCAACTTGCCTTTTCATGTTCTTTCCTCATTTTTCCATAAGGATGCTTATTTTATTGATTTTAAAAGTTCTCTATAAATTATCAGTACTCTCCTTTCAGTAATCAGATTATGTATCCAGAAGACAATTCTAGTTGCTGAGATTCCTACTGGGTATGAAATTGTTCAAACAATATTTTCACAAAGTCACAGAAAGTCTAAGTAGCTTCTAGTAAGTATTGTTCAGATCTGTCCTTTGCCTTTTAAATGACTCTGTTGTCACATAGGTCTTAGCCTTCATAAGTCTTATAAAGCTGTTGGGAAAAGTGCTGCTTGCTTGATCAAAAGCAACTTTTATAAATACACATGCAGATTTTAGTGTTTGTAGACCAGCTGTATCCAGCAGCATGCAGTTGAGAAGTAGAAAACACATCATTTTGCTTGTTTCTACAGTGGAATTTTTCTTTCTTTCTCTCTTTCTTTCTTTCTTTCTTTCTTTCTTTCTTTCTTTCTTTCCTTCCTTCTTTCTTTCTTTCTTCTTTTTTTTTGAGACAGGGTCTCTCTATGTAGTTCAGGCTGGCTTTGAACTCACTATGCAGCTCAGGCTGGCTTCAAACTCATAGCAATCCTCCTGCTTCAGCCTTACAAGAGCTGAGATCACAGGCGTGCAACATCATGCCCAGGACAATGAGAATTTTTTAAGCAGAAAAATTATTAGAAATTGTAAAGGCAAAAAGGGAACAAACACTCAAGTCTCACAAAAGCAGCTAATCAACTTGCCAACTGTATGTCTAACACCACTTTCATGCTTTCTGCTGCTTTCCCTGTCATTTGTCATTGACCAGAAAAATGTTGTTGGGTCTAGACATACATAGGGGACCCCATGGCTGAAATTCACTGCTGGAGAGCCTGAGAAAAACAAGCTGAGTGCTCTCACTTTTTCTCCTTGTACTTGAAGTCTTCAGTGTTTTTCCTAGAGGACATTTTCAGAGCCACTTGTTTAGCCAAATCCAATTTTAAGTTTGCAAATTGAGTATTTTCTTAAGGGCTATAACCAGTGATGAATATTTTGCTATAATTCTAATTCAAATGTCCAGCCACTGCCAAAATGAGGGGGAAAAGCTGGTGAATTTGGCAGTGTAAAAAGTGATACAAAATTAGTTTACTATATTATTTTGTACCTTATTTTCAAATACCCCACAACCATGTTTCCCCAAGGTTTATCTTTCCATTTAAATTTTTACCTTATTTACTGAATGCCTTTCTCCCCACTCCACAGTCTTCGACCTCCTCCCAACCTCCAGTCAGAGGCTGAATCCTGGTGCTCTGCTGCCCGTCCTGCAAGACCCCGCCCTGAGCGAGCTGTACATGATCTCCACTTTCAAGCTGCAGACTAAAAGCTCAGCCACCATCTTTGGCCTCTACTCAACTGACAACAGCAAATATTTTGAATTTACTGTGATGGGACGCTTAAACAAAGGTAAGCAAAATTGTAGAAATGACTTTCCTAAAGATCCCTTTCTCCTATTCTAGGATTTTGGAATTCCTTATGATGTTTCCATTGTACAACTTTATGTTCACCAGTTGTTCATTTCATGTCCAATTTTATGTTCTTTTTGCACATTTGTTTTACTCAGGGGAGGTATGGCAGTATTGGGAGAAAGAATGAAGAATTGCTAGTGGCCAAGTTGTCTTTTGACATTGTCCCATGCCTTCATGTTATTCTCAGTCTGGTTCTGGAAGAAACAAGACCCAGGATCAGAGGTCACTCTCTCCTTCAGCTCTTGCTGCTATAACAAAATGCCACCTAGTAGGTGGTATACACAATAGAGATTTATTTCTCACAGTTCTGGAGCCTGGGGAGTCTGAGGGCAAAGTGCTGGCAGATGTGGCTCCTGTTAAGGGCCTACTGGCTGACTTCTGGATGGTCATCTTTTCATTGTCTCTTCACACAGCAGAGGGAGACCAATTTCTCTCATGTCTCTTCTTAAAAGAGCATGGATCCCATCATGAAGGTCTTACCCTCAGCACTAAGTTGTCCAGGTTGGGCTGGAACTTGCCATCCTCCTGCCTCAGCCTCCTGGAGTGCTGGAATTACAGGTGTTCACAATGACCTCCCAATGGTTCCACCTCCAAATACCATTAGATTGAGGAATAGGACTTCAGTATGTGAATTTGATGGGGAGAATATAAACAGTCTACCCATATTATTCTTATGTTCCCTTGGGTCCCAGTGGCTGAGCAGACCTAACTCCCAGCTGTGTGAGAACCTCGCTGGCCTCGAGGGAGAAAGTGCTCCTTCACAGCTGAACAGAACAAACAGGTCTTCTCTGTCTGCTTCATGCCACTTTCCACAGCTCTTTTCATCCCTTTGCAGTCATCTGTTTTGTTGCTACAGTGAGTTGCTCCAAACACTGAGAAATGACACCCCCCCAAAAAGGTCACTGTTTTTCCTTTCCACCCGTGCTATGGGGACAACACCCATTCTCATTTACTGAGGAGCCACGCATGGTGGGACCTACCTGTAATCTCAGCACTTGTGAGGCTGAGGCAAGAGGATCACTGTGAGTTCAAGGCAAGCCTGGACTACATAGTGAGAGCCTGTCTCAAAACCACCAAAAAACAAAACAAAACAAAACCCTTCCATTTACTGAGGAATGTGACAGATACGCTATTGCCTAATGCATTTAATAAAATGGGAGGGCTATTTCTTCTGCCTCGGTTTTATATTTATTTCAGATTGCTCTAAGAAGGTAGAGACTTCCTATTACTTCACAGTCTCTTTTAGGTTTTTACTTTTGTTTTTTGGTACCGGAGATCGAACTCAGGACCCTGTGCTTGCCAGGCAAGTGTGGTGCCACTGAGCTACATCCCCGGGCCCAGGTTTTTACTTTTGACTGAACCCTTAGATCTGTAGGCTTAGGAGCTGAAAGAAATTCCTAATTCTTAGCTTTGCTAGGACTATAGGGTAACAACATGTCAAGTTCCAGCACTCTCCTTCCCTCCTTTACCCATTTCCAAGTCTGCTCCCTCAGTCTGTGGCTCCTGGCTCTCAGGAGTCTGTAGTGTGTCAGGTAATAGAGCCTGGGGACATTGTCAGCCATTCCTGACCCCTTGGCCCCATCCTCTGGCCTGCTGGGGTGACAGCCTATCTCTCTGCTCCAAGTCAGATAGCCCCCTCTGCCTCACCTCTGTCAAAGGGGCTGCTTCTTTCCCAACAACCCAGCTAACAGTTGTGCTCTCCACCCATGGTCAGCAGCTTCTCACTATTTCAGATGCCATAGGAAGATGTTCTCTTGAACTTACTTGCTGGAAGGTACTCTTTAGAGTGACAACTCTGCACTTCACTTTTCAGCCTTACTGCATCTCACCCTCTGTTTCTAGATTGGCCAGTCTGTGTGAACCCATTGTGGAGAGTCTGCGGTGCTGGGGAACTTGATGAAACAACTTCCCCTGAACTGATTCAGCCCATTCACTCCAGGAAGGCAAGGGTAGCACTAGATATTCAGGCAGGAGGATAAATGAGTGAAGGACTGGTTAAATGTTTTTCCTGAAGAATCTTCCATTATGTGATGCAGCTATAAATGTCAACTGATTGAAATTACAAGGGAAATGAAAGGGTCAGTGAGCACCTCCTTTGTGGTTTGGATCTCAAGTGTCCCCCACCGTGGCCCATGTGCTGATGATGTGGTTGCCAGCCTGTGCCAGCATCTCACTGGAGATGGTGAAATACTTAGAAGCTGGGATCTACTTGGATATAGTTAGGTCATGGGGATATGAAGTGGATATTGGGACCCTGGTCCTTTTCTGTTTCTCCTTTCGCTTTCTGGCCTCCATGAGGTGAGCAGCTTTGTTCCACCACACATTGCCCATCATGATGCTCTGCCTCACTTCAGACCCCAAAGCAATGGAGCCAACAAACCACAGACTGAAACCTCTGAAACCATGAAACAGAATAAACCTTTCATCCTTTTAAATTGTTGATCTTGGTATTTTGTCATAATAATGGAAAGCGACTACACACACACACACACACACACACACACACACACACACATATTTCCCTCTATCAGGAAGATGAATGGTTCATAGAAAATGGGTGGTGGGGGTGTGGCTCATCAATGGAAAAATCCAGAAATCAGAAAACAGAGAGGAATTTGTATAGTATCAAAGCCAGGAGAATTAAAGAATGTGCATAAAGAAGTTGTTTCTGGAACAATGGGAAAAGAACAAATCTTTACCATCACTGGCATACATGAAAGTTCTAGGAAAGAGCAGTAGTCTCTTGTGTTTGCAACAATAAAGAGAAGTTAGGGGTCTCTCGGGTCCATGGAAAAGAGGTGATGTGTGGTTTTGACTCCCCAGAGAGGCATTCAGTAGTGGCCATGGTGACATACTTCATGGGGTGGATTATTGTGTCCCTTGATGGTGAGCTCCACAGATTATTCAGCTGGGTGAGGCTGTGTTAATTTGGATGGAAAACAGGAAAGGCATCAGAAGAAATCCAAATGTATCTCTACTGACTTAAAACACCTGAATGAAAAATAAAACACCTCTTTCTCTGTACTGGTCTTTTATGAATCCATGACTTGGGAGAGGAAGGAGTGTGACTGCACAGATGGTATCAAGGAGCAGGATTAGGCTGTCTGGGCCCACGTGAGCTCCAGGAACAAACTAAAATGTAGCTAATGAAGAAGCCAAGGAATGAGTTTGCCACTGAGCTTTCTCCTTCTACTCTCTCTCCCTAAGTCATCGCGCCCATGGGCACCTCATTACTACTCATAAAACATAATTTGGGTCAAGTTACTCCTGACCCAAAGACCTTGAGTGCCTTCCCATTCCAAATTGAATATGGTAGAAATGCCTCAGCTGGGCATTCAGGATTTCCACCTCAGGACCTCCAGCCAGTCTTTCCAATTTGTCACTCAGTCTGGCTCTCTATGCAGTCTACTTCAGCTGGAAGGACGAGCTATTGTTCCATGGGTCCCCTCATGCCATCTTCCCTTCTCCATCTTTTCTTCTCCTGCCCTCTACTCTCCCCAGCACATGCCTTGCACCCTCTCCAGATACCACTCAAACCCATCTCAAGCACCTTCTCCTAGTTGTCCTTGTATGGCTTTTTATCTCTTAAGGAAGGCACTAATCTTAGTTGACCTTGAACTTGAATTACTTCCATTTTTTCACTCTAGTAGGTTGTGAGCTCCACTGAGGCAGGGACTTGGGTCTTCTGTGGTACTGTGGCTGTAGTGCAGCAGTAAAACACAGTGCCTTGAGCATAGAAGTGGTTCATGAGCAGGTTGGATAGAATACACAGCGGCTAAGAAGAGTAGACTCATTTGTTAGAGAATACATACACCACTATGGAAATTCTGAAATTACAGTATCTGGTATGTGGGAAGTGCTCAAAAAATTTTAATGAGTGGATGTTGAAGACATTTTAGATAAGGATATAAAAGTATACAGGTGGTGTTTTGACATAAATGATGTGTCAAATAATTAGTAATGCAAGTGGTAAAATATTGATAAAAGTAATCATTCTACAGGAGCCTCCTTGCTGGATATGGTTGACACTCTCCTAGTATCTAGCATGGAGAAATCTTGCCAGTTAGTATTCTGGTACTAAGTTGCAACTAAAAATCTTATTTGGCCACCATTAGTATATCCTGAATCTCTCTCAGCCCTGATTTATCATCTCTAAAGTGGGGTGATAAAAGCTACTTCACAAGTTGATGGTACAATCTGAATTATGAGTATGTAAGGTCCAGTAATCTTTAGGTTATGAGGTGCACTGAAAATTTTTGGTTCTTAAATAGAATAGGATGGATGGCTAGATAGGTGGATAGACAAGCAAATGGACAGACAGATGTCTGCCATTTAAGTTACTGTCTTCCAAAACCAAACAAAGGCTTATCTCAATGATAGCATTGTCTTTCATAAAAAGGAAATGGGAAGAACTGCTTCTCTAGTGTTCATTTGATTGTCACCCAAGAACAACTTGGTGATGTGGAAAGAAAGAACCCCAAGAATTTGCTTTTGTGATAGAGGTTTGTCAAATTCCTGAGCCTAAGGATAGGAGATGGCCAGTGGTTCAGAGTAGTGCTTATGAGACCTAAAAGAGAAACATCTCTAGAGAGATGGGAGGGTGTAGAAAGTAAAATTTTGGACTCAATAAAGAGTGGGGGAAAAGTGAGGGGCCTCAAACATTAATAACAGCACTTAGTGAGCCTTTATAGTATGCCAAGACTATGCTAAAGGCTCAACACTTATTTTCCCTTTTAATTTTAAAAATATTCCTGTGAACTCCCTTTGACTGAGCTCAATTTGAAAATGGTCATAGGCAGAAAATGGAAAGAATTTAAAAATTTACACCAAACTATAATAAATAGCACAGAGAAACTAAAATCTAATTGAACCAAAGTTAGTGATTTACACATAAGATAGTAAAAGGGATTCTTTTAGTTATGATATGTTCTGAATAAGGAAGAATAAGGCAGGAATAAATTTCCTGTCTAGAATATGTAAGGCAAGATTAACAGATGATTGAGGTAAGTTATAGCTCTTTTGTGTCTACCTTGCCCATCAAAGGAAATGTTCTTTAAATGGTCAGGAATAGTTAAAAGAAAAAAAAAACCAAGCTAGATGAGAAGATAGGAGAAAATAATCGTTCTAGTAAGTTTAGTTGTCCAGATCCAAATAAATTATATACTGGGGTGCTCAGGAAAGAAATTGATAGTGGAGCTGCTATCAGTAACATTTAGGAATCATGGAGAACTGACCAGAGAAAGGAAATGTTTCTCTTTTTATAAAAAGAGGAAAGATAGGCAGTGAAAGCCACAGTCTTGTGAGCTTTAGGATAAACCACTAGAGGTTTGGATTATTATTCATGTATATAAAGATTACCCCTGGGAAAAGAAGTCTGGGATTTTTTGAAGATAAAATGGGGTTACTACCATAAGAATAAGTCTCATTAAACTTTTTTTTCACTGAAAGTTTCTAAGCAGGTCAATCAAAAAGAAGCTGTAAACATAATGTATCTCCACTTCAGAAAATAATTTTATGAACTCACATGTACTTTTCTGAATAATACAAAAAAGGAATGAGCGAGATAATAGTACTTCTAGGAGTTGATATGTTATCTTATATCTTAGTATTTAGTGGATTTTTGACAAGGAATAGTTAAAAAATAATCTAGATGAGAAGATAGGAGAAAACAATCTTTCTAGTGAGTTTAGTTGTCTAGATCCTAGTAAATTATATATTAGGATGCTCAGAAAAGAAATTGATAGTGGAGCTGTTGTCAGTAACATTTAGGAATCCCAGAGAACTGACTTTTCACTGAACTTTTCCACCTAGTGTCCTAAGTGAAGATTTTATCACATTTGTAATGGCAGAAAGCTAGAAAACTAAGTTGAACATATTGAATGAAGCCCTCAGTATTTAAAGGATGATACAGTGGACTGCATTCAGTCAGATGAAATTTAACTAGAATAAACATGAGTCCATTATCTAGAAGTGAAAAATAAATTGCAATAGTACAAGATGCGGAAGACCAAACCCAAGAGTTCTAGTGAACAGCATTAAGAGCCAATCAGTTTTGAGCACAGAGTCAGATACATAGTGGCTGCTCAAAAGTATTTACTGGATGAATGAATGAACAGATGCTGTGATGCATGTTTTTTAAAAGCTCCTTAAAATTTGGGTTTTATTAATACATATATGCAGCCCAGGGAACCAACAGTCCTGTGAAATCAAAAGACTACCTGGAGAAGAATCACCAAAACAGTACTCATCTGGATCCCATTGTTAAAATTATGTCCAAGCTGAAAAGCTAACAAAGACAAAAAAAAAAAAAAAAAAAGGAAAAAAAAAAAAAAAAAAAAAAAAAAAACAACTGGGAAAATAAAGGAGTCAGACACAACATAGGAAAGTTACCTCAAAGTATTTGAAAAGTCATTTGAAATAAAGATCAGACTAAATCTGTTTATAGCTCAAAGGAGTAAAATTAGAAATCATTTGTGAAAGTCAGAGGAAACAGATATTGACTGTGTATTAGCAAAATATTGGAGTGGTATTCCAGAAGCGAAATGGGTTTCTCTTTAAAGTAATGAGATAACTGCAAATGTGCTGGGGAGAGGCTGAATTTTTATTGAAGACATTTGTGATTCAGCTAGATGACTTATAATGTTAATATTCTGAGTTTCCACTAAGGCTAGAAAAGTTCCATGGACACTTAGTAAATTGCTTTGCAGCTCCTCCTATAACATGACCTTTGGGTTCTGTATTTTGCAGCTTTGTCACCTACCAGATAGTTGCATACATATATGACGTGTCTCACAATTTTTTCAAAACACAAAGCCCTCTGCCGATGTGTAATATAACTGCTGGATTTTCTTTCACTGGGTAGTTTCTTTCTGTTTCTGTCTCTGTCTATCTCTCTTTGTCTCTCTGTGTCTCTGTCTCTCTCTGTTGTGTTAACTCTACATTTCCTCAAACTGCTATAAGAACATTTGAAACAGGTTGCATATATCACAGCTAGGAGTCACTCAGTGTACTTTCAAAAAAAAAGCAATATGATGATTTACCTTTTGTATGTATTTCTAAAGTACTAAAGTTACCAACATCTAGTGCATAAGGATAACGAAACAAAGGCAAACAAGGATATTCATCCTAAAACACATTAGGCATTTTTTAAACTTACGGTTATTTTCAAAGAAGAAAGGTTGACTGTGATGGCTTTCATTGTGTATCTAAGAATGCCAAAGAGCAAAGCCATTTTCCAAACAAAGTAGAAAGCCCCAGACTACTTTCAAGAGTTTCCACCTGCAGGCCAGTCACTTTTCACTTCTTTGCTCAAGCATTTCTATCTTTTCAAAAGCTGGCACCCAGCTATGTAACTTTGACATTCAACATTCCATACTGGTTTTGAGTATCAGGTTCAGTTTTCGAAAAGCACCTTTTGAAAAATTTTTCCTGATATAGCAATACTGTAAATCATTATTATTTGGTTTGCTTTTTCATTCCCTGGCAGTTACTGAGCTCATATTTAATCAAGCTGTACTATGTGGTTCCAGGCATGGAAATGTAGTTTTTGGATAGTGTCATAAAATCAGTACCCCAAATTGTCAAGTGCACAAAGATACTAAGTTTAGAGGGAAAAGATTTATATTAATACATCAATAGAAATTACCTCCACATTTAATAAAAAGATATAATTCTGGGTAACAAAAATTAGAATGAATATTCTATTTTATTTGTCCCTGGATTATTGTTGTATTGTATAGCAATAGCTGTATTGTTGCTCTCAGCTGCCATGGTATATGCTAAATTTAGTAATAAATACACTGGGCAGTGTGGAGGGTAATAAGGTGGCAGAAAGATTGGGGCCAGTCCTGCGATAAGTAAAGAGATTAGAAATTATTTAGAATCCACTAGGGAGTGATCAAATTTTACTTGGTTGCTTGTGTGCTTGACTTGAGAAGGCAAGGACTTGTTTGGAACAGTCCTAGAAGAAGCTCAATCTGTCCTCCAAAGCTGTGCAAAGAGAGACCTACAGTGTGAAGGTGAGTCAGGAACCTAACAGCAGCTCAGAGGTGGAACAGAGTGGGAGCAGAGATGGTATTGCCACAGGAGTGCCTGCTGCTGATGGCTTTCTGCTTTGGTCCAGGGTGACCCTGTTCTGTATATGAGCCCTGCAAGATATACACACCAGAGTCACTGGCAGACCTGTTCAGCCACTGGTAAGGGAAAAAGCAAACTGAACGTGCTGCAGCTGAGAAACAGAACTGTCCTAGGGATAGTTTCTCTGCAGAGAGTGACTGAGTAGAGGTATTGCCAGAAGGTGTGATGGTTCCAGGGTTAGGGGGCCGAATTCTCACATCTTGCTGAGGTGTGGAATGATGGGATTATTTTCTCTGTGGCTTGCTCTCTCTGTGCATGTGTGTGTTAGGTTAAAATAGGGACCAAGTGAACCTGGAAATTGGGGTTAGGAGAGTTTGGAAATATGTTCTTTTTCTTCTCCCCATGATGCTGCTTGGGAGAAGGTCAGGGAAGCTCCCCCTAGCAGGCTGCTGCTCCCCAGCCAGCGTTCAGCTCTTACCAGACTCAGTATGTCTGCCTGTCCTCTGGGGTAGTCTTACTGCTATGAGAATATCTGAGGATATAGTTAAGTATAGAGGCACAGAAGTAAGGAACTTGCAATGAAAAAGAAAAATAAAAAATGGAAACCATAAAAAATAAGAACTATTGGATCCAGTATGAAGAATGGTAAATGTCAAGGCATTTGACAATTTTTTTTCTAATGGACATTGTGAAGGTGGAAGTTAGCCTAAATCTTCTTTCTTTCTTTTTCTTTTTTTCCTTCTTGCAAGTGTCACAGGATCAATAGAAAGCAAAGCAAGGAAACACAGAATCCCCTGAAACAAGAGTACTAGTACCTGGAATATGATGTTGAATTGCCACCCTCTAAACTCTTTTGTTTTCTATATAAAAAACTAAACACAATCACTTTAATTAGACATTGAAAGTTTATATTCACAACATTTAATATATACCTGCTATATACAAAGTGCTCTACTCGGTATAAAGCTCCACTCTGCCATTTGGTTATGAAAATAAATCATGACAATATGCCCCATAAGGTCCTGTTAAAAGCAGGTAGGGGTGAATGCTCAGGAATCTTGGCTTGGGGAGTAAACTCAAGAGTATTTGCTTTTGCAGTGCAGAAGCTTTTCAATAAGATGAGATCCCAGTTGTTGATTCTTCCTGCTAGTTCCCATGCTGCTGAGGTTTTGTTCATGAAGTTTTTTCCTATGCCAATATCTGCAAGAGTTCTACCTAACTTATCTTCCAGCAAGTTTAGTGTTTCTGTCTTAATATTTAGATCTTTAATCCACTTCAATCTTAGTTTAGTGCATGGTGATAGGTATGGGTCTAGTTTTAATCTTTGGCAGATTGAAATCCAGTTTTTCCAACACCATTTATTAAATAGGCTATCTTTCCTCCAATGAGGGTGGTTGGCTCCTTTGTCAAAGATGAGGTGGCTGAGCATGTCTGGAGTTGTTTCTGCAACTTCTAATCTATTCCATTGATCCTCAGGTCTGTTTCTTTGCCAGTACCATGCTGATTTTATCACAGTAGCTTTGTAGTATAGTTTCAAGTTGGGGATTGTGAGACCCCCAGCCATGTCTCTGTTGCTTAGAAAAGAAACTACCAACAGAGCTAACAGACAACCTACAATGTGGGGAAAAAATTTTAGCAGCTGTACCCCAGACAAAGCACTACTATCTAGAATATATAAAGAATTGAAAAAAATCAGAGCCCCCAAATTCAAAGACCCAGTTCAAAAATGGGCATCTGAAATGAACAGACATTTCTCAGACAAAGAAGTAAAAGCAGCAAATAAGCATATGAAAAAATGTTCAACATCACTCGTTATTCGAGAGATGCAGATGAAAACAACACTGAGATTCCACCTCACCCCACAAAGAATAGCTGCTATCAAGAAATCAACAAATAACAAATGCTGGCAGAGTTGTGGGGAGAAAGGAACCCTTAGAACCATTGTTGGTGGGAGTGCAGACTGGTGCAACCACTGTGCAAGTCAGTATGGAGATACCTCAAAGAACTAGGACTACAGGTCCCATTTGACCCAGCTATTCCTCTGCTGAGTATCTTCCCAAAAGAATTAAAAGAATCATACCACAGTGATATATGTGCACCCATGTTCATAGCGGCACACTTTGTAATAGCTAAAGCTTGGAACCAAGTGCCCATCAACTGGAAAGTGGATGAAGAAAATGTGGTTTTTTCATAAAATGGCGTACTACTCAGCCATAAAGAATGAAAAACTAGTGTCATTTATAGCTAAACGGATGCATATTGAGGCCATACTCTTAAGTGAAATAAATAGGACACACGTGTAAATACTAAATAGTTCCTCTAGTGTGAGAAACTGATAGTGTAAACAAGGGTTAAAATGATTAAAATGAATAATTTATAATTTGAAATAGGAAAAAAGTCCAAAGATGAAGGAGTGAAGGGAGGGGAAGGGGAAAGGAAAAGAAGGAAAGAAAAAACTATGAGAAAAGAAAAAAAAATGGAAATGAAATCTATGTAAATAGGGAAGGGTGCAGGGGGTGAAAGGTACACAGGTAATGGGGAAAAAAATAAGAACCAAGATACATCATGTACAGGTACAAACACCCAATGATAAATGTAAATGAATTGTATACCTAAAATGTACCAATAAAAGAACTAAAACAACAGAAGAAAGAGTATTTGTTTTAAGTACCTGGATACATCCTCACAAACTATTCTCATAGGGAATAGAAGTAGTGGCTATAACTAGAATGAGGAGATATTGGATGTGTGTGTATGATCCAGTTCCAGTTTGGTGGGGAAGTGTTATTTTTATTGGTCTATAAAAATTGCAAGTATTTGTAAAACTATTCTAAATAGTAAAGTAGTTGCAGAAAAAGAATTGAATTAGTGCTTTTTTCTGAACTCAACTGTCTTTCTTTTGATTACTATTGGTACATCTAATTTCCAGCCATGCATCTAAGATTATAAATTCTCAACATTTAGTATTAAATGAGAAGATAAAAATCTGTTATATCTCAGGTTAGAAATATAAATTCCTTCTCATGTCTACTTTCCTCCATCCATTACCTTCTTTCTTTTCATACTATATTGATTTAGTCTTACTGATACGTCAGGAAACTTACTATTATTATACTATAATCATAGAAAGTCCTTGTAGCTAGTCTGTATTGTCAGGCCTTACCAGTTCTTTTTTCTCAGGAAGTACTGGATGGTGACCACACAGATGTAAGAGAAGACCTCCTTTCTGACTCTTCCAGGTATCTGTCTATGTCACGGAACCTGGTGCCAACTGACTCTTTCTAGACCAAGGTTGAATCAAGACAGGATTAGAAGGGGTGGAAAAAGGATCTAGAAAGTATAAGTGTAATGTATTTTCTTTGGTGGTACTGCAACATAAACAGTATTCTTGGCTAGCTAGTCTATGCAGGAGCACCAAGTTGGCATTCACACTGTACAGAAAAGGTACTTGAGGAAAGATTGTCTGAGTTATTTGCTACAATCATGCAAATAGTCTGGATATATGTGTAATATACTTTTTGTATTATTTTTGTATATTGAAAAATTAGACAAGAAAGATAAGCAGGAAGAAATACACATCCAAGCATGTAGCAGTGACATTAATGTTCACATATTTTCTATATATGTTGATACACACATATCTGTACATATGTACACACACTTTTTTCTGAGGGAAACTACACTGACTTGTAAATTTTTATTTACCAAAAATTTCTTTTTTTATTTAGCAAAATATTGAGATATTTTGTATTTATTTATTTATTTATTTATTTTTAACTTCAAAATTTATTTTTGCAACTTTTTGAAACAGAGAAAAACGACAGCATCTTGGGGAAGTAGGGTAGAGGGCAGGCCCACTGAGTGTTCCCCACAGTCCCTGGAGATGAGGGGCCTGCCAGGGAGAGCCAGGAGCTGCCCGACTGCATGGGGCTCAGCTACCCTGTGAGGCTCAGTGGGACGATTCCGTTACCGGGAAAGGCCAAGCCGCTACAGGGCTAAGTCCTCAAAGTCTTCGGGCTCATCGTTCAGGCAAGTGCCACCAGTCCTCAGAGTCAATCGTCTCGTTGTCCTTCCCACCTGCAGCCACCCTGTCCAGCTTAAAGGTGCCAACCTCCTCTTGGTCGTCGTCCTCATAGAGGCTGCTGCTCTCTCTCCTTGGTGAGCTCCCAGAAGCAGTTTCCCCACTGGGTCCTATAAATGCCAGATGCTCCCACTCCCTGGCCCTTGTCTCTTCTCCACGGCCCTCAGGGTAGGCATGCTTGAACAAACAGTTCCCTCCAAATGGGCAGCTCCTGCGGCCCTGAGCAAAATAAACGCAGGCCTTGTTGCTCAGTTCCTCCTTGTACTTCTGAATGAGCTTCTGCTTCTCTTCTCTGTCCTCCATCCAGTACTCTCTGGGCACAACAAAGTGAGAGGAGATCTGGCACTGGGGGCAGGCCTGTGTGGCCTTGGTCTCAAAGTCCTTGGTCCGCCTCCACTGGTGAATGCATTGGAGGCAGTAAGTGTGGTTGCAGTTGGGAAGGATCCTGAAGCTGCGCTGCCTGGAGTCGGCTTTCTGGTATACCACCTCCAGGCAGCTGCCACAGGCCAAGTCCTTGCTGCTCTGCACAGCAAAGGACAGCTCCACGTCCTTCTCCAGGGCCTCCAGGCAAGATTTTCTGTGCTGCCCCCCCATTCCGCATCCGTGGGGTGCAGGGGGCACAGCTCACACAGGTCGCAGGCGTCGCCATGCAGGTAAACACAGCTGTCCCCGTATCGGCACCGTCTTGTGGTGGTGTAGCGGCAGAGCTGCTTCTTGGTCTCCTTGGGCACTGAGCCCAGCACAGGTACCTCTGTGCGGGCGGAGGCAATGCGGCCGTGGTAGGGCTGCCTGGGCACGAACTCGATGTCTTCCATCCAGTCCAGGGACCCTGGGCCTAAGGCTGGGAAGTTGGTGCCCAAGGACTCCGCCCACCCGGATCCACTTCTCCCGTAGTGGTCTGGCCACAGAGGGGCTCCAGACAACCACAAAGGGTGGTTTCGCAGTTAGATCCGGAGCAGAGGCTTCTTCGCGTTTCAGTGGCCCGTTGTGTTCATATCTGCAGTGGTCTCTTTACAACGCAGTACCCGCACTGGAAATACAGGCAGGCTACCCTGGAGGGAGTGTCACAGAGGTCCTGCTGTGCCAACAGTTATCTCCTTCCCTACAAACTCCAGGTGTGAAACACCTTTTTTGCCTACTCGGGAACATGCTGTTCTCACTGCTGTTGTTTCTGTGCTCAGGAGATATGCAAGCTCCCCAAGTCTTGCTGGTCTTCTGCCTCTCTCTACGTAGCTCTGGAGCAACTTTCTTTTTCCTCTTTAACTGCTTTCCAGCTTCACTGTCAAAATTCCTGCTGTGGCTGCTCTTGGTGTTTGGTGTTGAAGGACACAAAAGGTCTGTCTGAGCACTGGGGATCCGAAGGCCTGGAGCTCAGAGTAGGGTCCTTTGTGGGTTGGTATCAGAAGGGCGGAGAGTCTCCACTAGAAGGCTGAAGGGTCCCTGCTGGAGACTGAAAAGTCTTTGCTAGAAGCCAAGAGGCAGTGTCCAAGGTCAAAGCAAAGATTGGAGCTACTCTGAAGGACAAGAGCAATTCTTCTTTCTTGGCTTCCCTTTTCTATGGTTCTAACCCTAACCCTCCCTAGGGTGGATCTTTCATGCCCAGCTAACCCTCCCTAGGGTGGATCTTCCTGGCCCTGATAACCCTCCCTAGGGTGGGTGATCCAGGTCCTGATAACCCTCCTTAAGGTTGGTCTTCCAGGCCCTGAACTATGCTGAGCCAATATACTCGAGTGTTACTTGCTGAAGTTGACAGGATCAATTAACCTTTATAGGGATCTCTTCACTGTGAGTTCAAAAATTGATCATTTTTACCTGGAGGATTTGAGAACACTCTGGAAGACAGATTTTATTGCAGTTGGATCATCCGTCCTGTGATTGATTTGTGCCCATGGTGCTTCAGGAACTTGGTTGTGAGGCACCTAACGCTTCTAAGTGTCAGAGAAATGCAAATACTTTCCAAACAAAGTTTGACTTGAGGGTATTAAGATGATACTTTTGGCAAACCTCCCAAGTTGTCCTAAAAATGCCATAATGTCCTCCAATTTCATCCATATTGTCAAAAATGACAATTTTTCCTTCTCTCTAATGCCTAAGTGGGATTCTGTTGTGTAGGTTTTCTTTATTCTTTTCCCTGGCTTATTCACAAATGGGGTTGTGGATCCATTCTTTCCCAGTTGAGAGGTCTTTTGTAGTTGAAAAGTCATGCTCAACTCTTGAAAGCCGAGACAGGTGATCAGGACCAGCTGGTAGAAAGAAAGCTCTGGCTCAGTCTCTTTCAAAATCTCAGCCAGTATCTTCAATTGTAGTCTTTGGTTTCAATAATCTGATACCTCCATAGAATATAAATTTACCGACACATAAAGTAGCAACCTCCTTGGCAATGAGATTAAAAAAACTTTCAGTTTTTCTCATGCTTTGTGTCCTTCCTCTCTTTTAATTCTTGTAGTAATTTCTCTGCAGTTTCATTTTTCCTGCTTATCATCTGGCCTTGGCTTCCAAGCCTCAGTGCAGGTAGGATAAATCCAAACATCTGTCAGTTAAATTGAAGAGCCAGAGATGAGAGTTTGGAGAGGCTATAGTGGATATTGCTTGTTGGTAGTTTTTGGCAAAATAGTTTGTAGAAGTTTTAGTCCATAATTGGCCAACTCCAAGGCAAAGATAACAAACAGGCATGGGAGACCAAAAACAACATGGTGCACACAAGGTAGCAAAGGTAACAAGAGAGATATTTGTATTTTAATATGCAACTATTCCATGGTGTTCCTTCTATTTTAGGATTATATCATGATCTAAGTAGGCAACCCTCTTTTTAGACATATATATTGCACTAAATGTTGGGGGTTTTTTTGTTCCGTGGATCAAACTTGAGTCCTTGTGCTTGCAAGGCAGGCAGCGGAACCACTGAGCTAAATCCCCGGCCCTGTACTAAATGTTTATTATAATTATTTCTGAAATGAATGTTCATCCGTACATCTTAATTTCCCTCCTCCTCCTTCTCCCTCTCCTCCTCCTCCTTCTTTAATTTACTTAGTTTCAATTCTTATTGGTAGCTTTCCTGTGCCATAGGATCTGTATTAGTTTAAGGTTTGCTAAACTTAATGACCTGTTCTCTGGATCAGTTCTACCAATGTAAGGCTTTGGGGCAGTCAGCGGCTTTAACAGACCTTTGGAGCCACAGTGCTGTGTTTACTGTGTCAGCTCTTTGCACATTTGCTGCAATCAGCCTGACCTTGTAGTTCCTGAGATTACTTCTGGTAATGAATTTGGGTTTGGGAGTGTACCTATGGATGGACCTGGAAGTGTTCTGAAGACTCTCAAAGATCTTAGAAGCAAATCACTTTGGTCTTCCTAGCAGATCTCAGCCAACAGGGTCTATTTGAAAATGGCTAACTTCCAGGATCAGATTTTAGCTGAGGCCCAATATATCCCGGACAATAATGAAGTAAAAAGCAAGGCTGAAAACCAGAATTTTAAAACTTTCATTTAATGAGCTTAAAAAGATAGCTTCTTGAATAGAAAAACAAACAAACAAACAGAAAATAAGGTAGTAGATCTACCCCCTGGTACTTCTTTTGCAACACTTGATACCTTTTATTTTGTAAGTGAGCATTATTAAATTTAGGCATGGGCTGCAAAGGAGCAATATGTCAGATTACAGTTGACTTGATGTATGCTTGCATAATCCCTTCCATACCTAGAAGTCCATTAGTCATGGAAGAAACCATACCTGGGTTCAAATTCTAGTCCTCCATTTATGATGTCCTTGAGCAAGTTCTTTCACTTTCCTCATCTGTAGTTACCCCAAGTACATAGGATTTCTGTGAGGAGAAATCAAGTATTTAAAGCAACTAAGGACAGCACTTGGTTTCATGGTAGTGCTCAGTGAACATTTGATGAGTTAATGAATTCATTCCCCCAGGAGCAAAATTGGATTTTAGGTTACTTTCTGATGGAGTTCTTCTTGCTCATAAGTATATAAGTGTGCTTAGCAGTCTCTGAGGTGTTGTTTTCAAATTTTCTAATATTATATGTCCCTCCACTAGCACAAAATTTCCTTAGTAGAGTGGGTTCCTAGCACTGGTGTTGTGCCATGCATTGTGGTTTATATCAAGATGTTCCTCCAAAGTCTCATAGACGGGATTTGGAAGGTGATTGGGTTATAGGGGCTTATAGCTGACTTGCTGTTAGGAGGTGGGGGCTGGTCAGAAGAGAAGGGTCACTGTGGGGTTACCTGGAAGGTTACATCTCCCTCCCTTGACTCTGTTTCCTGTCTGCCATCCGGTGAACAGCTCTACTCTGCCATGTGTCTCTGTCATGCCATCCTGCCTTGGAGCCAGCCAATGGTGGACTGAAATGTGGAGCAAAATAAACCTCTCTTCCTTTAAGTTGCAGGTGTTTGGTGGTGTGTCTCAGTGAACCATATCTAGGACAGTGCCTGGCACACAGAAGATGTTGAATCAGTATTTGTCGTGATGGACTCCTTGCACTCTTTCCAGTGACCAGGGTGCTCAGTACAGAACTGCCCTTTCCCCTTATCACATCATTCATTGATCTGTACTTGGTTCCAGCCATTCTCCGTTATCTGAAAAATGATGGGAAGATTCATTTGGTAGTTTTCAACAACCTACAGCTGGCTGACGGGAGGCGACACCGGATCCTCTTAAGGCTGACCAATTTGCAGCGAGGGGCTGGCTCTGTAGAGCTCTATGTGGACTGCAACCAAGTGGATTCTGTTCACAACCTCCCCAGAGCCTTTTCTGGCCCCTCCCAGAATCCTGAGTCCATTGAGTTGAGGACTTTCCAGAGGAAGGCCCAGGTAGGAACCACCATTCTCCAAAGTGGATGGATGAATTGCCATGGCCTGAGGAGCACAGAGACATGTGCTATGGAAAATGTCAGCTTATTTCTGTTCTGGGTCAGGGGGTCTAATGCTGGCTGCATATTTGAATTAGCCAGGGAACTTGCAAAACACGTGCCAGAGGGCCAACCTCAAAGCAAGTTAGTCAGAATCTGTGGGATGGGTGCCTAGGCACCAACACTTAAGAAATACGGATTATAACATGAAGTAAAAATTGAGAGCTCTATTTTCAATGATAAGTAGACCCTTTGGAGTTGACTGTTCCACTTCTAACATTAGAAAGGAGCAGCTAAAATAAAAATAATTACCTTCATGTGATATGATTATCTATTCTCATTCTTTCTTTAATGCTGTTAGTTTTTAATGAAAATAAAAAAGAATGGTTGGAAACTGCCAAGTCCAAGGAACAATATTTTTTTACAGGCAGGACACCACCAACAAGAAGGAACTTATTGCAGCTTAGTTCCATGTAGTCTTAAAAAGTCTCATCACCGCTGACTTCTGTTTTATGCTGTTGACAGGGTTATTTTTGTTGTTATTTTATTATCATTGCACCTGCTATACAAATTGCCACATACATTTATTTTATAGTTTTTGTACTAGGAAATGCTTTGTTTCTTATAAATAACTGGCATCTTTTGTCTTTCCTAATAATTTATATCTTGTCATAGTTCTTGAATTTTATCTGTTATAGAAGTCAATGTCAAAATGAATTAACTATGTTCATCTGTTATGGCCCATAATATTGTTGTCTGCTATCTCCCAGTGCTCATTTTCTGTTTCTGTTCTATTGTTTAGTTATATGTATTTTGGATACAAGCTGCTCTGTGCTCTTGTACAAAGAGACGGGGAGTAAACACCAATTTCCATTATAAGTACAATCTATGACTCTGATCCTAGAATTTTGTGCTTGAACAGTAGGAAATATTTTAAAGCAGAAACTCCCACAAAAGCTAGAATCTAAGAGGGGTTTTTAGTTATTTTAATTTTTGTTTTGCAGAGTCACATATATAGTCCTTTATATGGACTTATTTATATGTAGGAAACATTAATAAATAGAAAAAATATACTAAACTTTATTTCTGAATTCTCAAACTAGCCCAAGTAATCAGGATGACAGTCAGAAATTGTAACACTGACCATTTCAGAAATTGGTGTTCACAATCAAAAATGTCATTTTATAAGTCTGGCCTCAGCTGTGACAAGGTCATGAGAAGCTACACTCATGGAATTTTCTCCAAAACTTTGCCTGCTTTGACAGTCAGCAGAGGCAAGAAGCTTTGTCTTTGTAGTCAACTACACATACAAGCAGCTAATGAGTCAACAAATAGGCACATTCTGGGCATTTAGGATCACATGGTGGGCAGAACCATGACTGGAGCTTAGAGTCTGATGCCCCATACAGCATCTGTCACAACATAGCATCTGTGGCATAAATCTTAACCTAGCTAAATTAAAAATTAGAATTCCTTGAAAATTCTTAGCATGTTCATTTCTAAAACAGGGATGGTGGCTTTAATTAGCAGTTAACACATACCTTTTTTGTCATACATAAATATGATTAAAGGAGTATGAGCAAAACTTAGAAGATAAAGAGCCAAGGAAATTGATGTTGTGGCTGACAATGATTGATATCAACTGGTAATTTAAAAATACAGCACCAACTACTTAAAGATCACAGAATACACTGCTTATTCATTGTCATAGCCCGAGGAAATCAGAGGCTTTGCAAAAATCTGAAGCCAAGACATCCTAAAAATGATATTGATTAAAATTGGGATCAATATCTTATAGCCTAAACTGTGTAAACATGTTCCAGGCAGTTCTTATGGGGCTCCTCCACAAATAACTCACTTACTATGAAAGAAAACAGCCTTTTATTCCTCAGCCACTTTGATGAACTTGGAGGCCAAGTTGGATGCCAGCATTCCTAAGTGGCTAGCTACTTTCATATTTTCTTAAGTCAGAAGGATAGGGCTGGTGGGCTTTCAGAAAAATGTGAACCTACAAAGTTATGTAAGACGTTGATTAAGTACAGTATACATAGATGCCTACTCCACTGTGAAAATTGTGAGTCTGTGAGCATATCAGCTTTTGAATGGTGGCAGCAACCTGTGGTATAAATGTGATTTCTTCCAGGACTTCTTGGAAGAGCTGAAGCTGGTAGTACGGGGATCACTGATCCAAGTGGCCAGCCTGCAAGACTGCTTCCTGCAACAGAGCGAGCCATTGGCTGCCACAAGCACAGGTGTGGTGTGGGCTCCAGGGAGGCTTGCATATCCTTAAAAGCTCCAAGGTCCACGAGGGGGCTGGGTCCCAGCCCCATTATGGAGGCTATCAACAAGGCAGCCTGACAGAGTGGATCTGCAAAATCAGGCTTTTTTGCAAAGTCCAGGGCAAGGAATCTTTTCATTGCACTTTTATTTTTGTAACTCACATGAATTTGGACTAGCTTCACAGGGACTTAAGTAGCATTATTTTGCTTGGTGAATTAGATAAATTACTATAAGTAAAATGCAAACCCTAGGTTTTGTAATCATCTTGTCATGATGATTTTGTGGGAAATCGTTTGGTTTTGAGTCACTTAGAAATGACTGTCATGCACCTTACACCTTTTGCTATTCCTGCAGGGGATTTTAATCGACAGTTCTTGGGTCAAATGACACAACTAAATCAGCTACTGGGAGAGGTCAAGGATCTTCTGAGACAGCAGGTAACAAACAGGATGTAACATGAGAAAAGTCTGAATCTTAGCAGAACAGCTCTGTGTACACCATCTGAGCTACGGGGTAGCACAGGCAGGAAGGGAAGTGACCCTGAGTTACTGCTCATGTGGCCCCACACAGCTTGCCATGCTGGGACTCAGCCACATAATCTCTGGAAATGGGGGGACATGCTTGCATGAACCCCCCCCATGGCTCTAGGCAGAGTGAGAGCTATCAAGAGCTTCTTGAGTACTATGTGGTGTGATCCAAGACTACAGTGAATGTTTAATTTTTTTAAAATTTTATTACAGTGTAAAAGACATTGCAATTAATTCCCTCTTCAGAATTCTCCCCTTCACTTTGAACAGGCTCATCCCATTATTCTTGCCATCATTTTCTGTGAAGGTCTTTAATTGCCCTGTCTTGGCTGCCTCTACGTCCTGAATTCATTCAAAAATGTCAAAAATGGTGACTTTGACATTGGGAAGAGCCAGAAGTAGCATGATGCCAGATCCAGTGAATAAGTGGATGAGGACACAGTATAATATTTTTAGAACCCCACCTTTCTGTTGGATGGAGCTCAGCAACAGCATTCACTGTATTTTTTAATCACACCTTGTAAAGACACCACAAAAGAAGACTCCCAGAACTGCTTCTGAAAGTGTCAAGTATAATAGAATAAGTGTGTTGGAATCTAAGGGGAGGATTTTGAGCGGGATTAGTGGCAATGTGTCTTTTACTATAATAATTTTTTTAATGTAAACATTCACTCTGTGTCTTGATCACACCTTATACTGTAAAAGTGTTTCTTAGATAACTGCATCTGAATTCTTTCATTCCTGGATTATACCAAGTATTCCATTTGGATCTTATTTCCCCTTCCCATTTCTAAAGGTCAAGGAAACTTCACTTTTGAGAAACACCGTCACCGAATGCCAGGCTTGTGGTAAGTGCTCATTCTGAGTTGGGTGGGGTAGACTGGCAGAGGGTCTGAGCTGAGCCCACATGACTGTGGTTTGGGCAGTTCTCCACAGGGTTGGAGGGAAGAGAGAAAAAGCTTATTACAAAACCAAATTTTGTTTTGTATCCTAGATATTTCCCTAGTAGTGAAGAAGCTTATGGGTTATTGTTTTTCTCTAGGGCCTCTCAGTTTTCAGTCTCCAACCCCAAACACACTGGTGCCTCCAGCACCCTCAGCACCCCCAGCACCCCCAGCACGCCTGCCACGTCGCTGTGACTCCAACCCATGTTTCAGAGGTGTCCGATGCACGGACACCAGAGATGGCTTCCAGTGTGGGCCCTGCCCTGAGGGCTACACAGGGAATGGGATCACCTGCTCTGATGTTGATGAGGTACAAGTTCTGTTATGGAGGCAGGGGCCTCTGAAGTCATTTCCACACCTAACAGCTTCTGGAAAAAGGAGCCACACTGATGAGTCATGGGTGACTCAAGTTGTCTTCCAGGCTCCATAAAAAACTACTTCCTTCCACATCCTTGGAGACCCTGGGACACAGTGAGCAGTGGAAGAGGAAAGCATGACACACAGTTGTGACCATGTTTGTCACTTCTGTTTCCAGCTTTATAGCCCATATTGCTACAGTGCTATGATTCCTGCTCTTCACTCTAACAGCTTCATCAATTAATTTTCCTAAGCAGTCTGTGTTAAGACTTTGCTTTTCTTATGCTTTTGCAAATGTGGGAGAGGAGGGTCTGTGTAAGAGTATATTTCAGGAGTTACAACCAACAGTCACACCAACAAGATCTGTTGGTGAGGGCTGTCATGTGAGTAGTCCAAAGTGCCCAGGGATGGAGCCAGTGAGAGCACACTCAGCCAACAGGCTGTGTGACCAGCAGGCAGGTCCTCAAAAACAGTCTGTTTTAAGACCATGGTTACCCAGTCACAAGTCCGATTGCAAAGCAGTGTCCATAGAGAGTAGCTAGGCTGCCACCAAAACAAGCTTTTCCCTTCCCACTAGCCACAGTAAGGGTGGGAGGAGATGTGCAGGAAGAAGGGCATGCAGGGAGCTGAGACACTGGTGTCACAGGGCCCTGCAGGCTCTGCTAGCACCCACTGATTACCTCCTGATGGTCCTAGTGATTCCTTGATTATAGAACCATATGCACATCTTTCACACAACTGCACCTGGTTTTTATCTGGAACTGAAATTTTCCTCCTTTCTAAAAGGGCAGTAAGTGGTCACGTTTTTTACATTAGTTGAAGTGGTTTCAAAAGAAAAAGGATCAGAGCCAATCTCCTGGACTCTTGCCTTGGAATAGCCCATGAGCTTATAGGTCAGGAAGGCAGGCATAGACCTGAAGGAGCCCATCTTCCTGAAGAAGCACTGGGCTTGGCTTCATCTTCTCCAGGTCTTTCCATTTGAGGAGATGATCTACTAATGCTTTGGGAATCATCAACAGCCAGCTGACAGATGGCCAAGGAACATAGTCCTTCCACAGAGTTTTGTAAATTCCAAGTTAGACTATCAGGGGCTTCCTCTACTGGAGGGTGGGAGTAGTCTGGCTGACAGGCAGGACCCTTTGAACTTGGATGTGCCATTATCCTGCAGTGCAGTAAAGCCCTAGTAGTGTTGAAGGCAGCCCCGATCCAGTGGGTCAAGGATTCAGTGGGTTACTATTAAGTTGGAAGCCTTATTTTCTTATCATTTTCTACATAAAATACAGTTAAATGAATAAACAAGCATGCACACATAGGTGGGGGAGACAGACTTTGAGGATGTTTTCTCCATGTGGCTAAAGACTGAATTTTTTTTCCTCCAGTGCAAATACCACCCCTGCTACCCAGGTGTGCGCTGCATGAATTTAGCTCCTGGCTTCAGATGCGATGCCTGCCCCGTGGGCTTCACGGGGCCCACTGTGCAGGGTGTTGGAATAAATTTTGCCAAGTCGAACAAGCAGGTGGGCCAAAGTTATGGCATTTATTCATTTTTCATCTTAACAGAACAATTTCCCAACTCTTCAGCATAACCCTTTTTCTCCTAGAGCGGCCTATGCCATGTGGGATGTCATGGTGCACAGTGAACAAACTGGGAGGTTTTTCAACTCATTTCTGATGATATACACTCACAAAGTCTAGAAGAGAGGAAGCTGTTGAAGTTGGCATAATAAAATATCACTAGATAAACAGTGACAGGGGTAATTCTGGAAATGTGTCACAATGTCTGACTTACCTTGCTGATAGCCTGTGGACATTCTGTCCTGCAGAATAACTTAAGACTCAGAGAAACAAATAAAAGCTTTGAAAAATTAAGTACCTCTCATAGAACCATTATTGCCAATCAAAAGCATTTCAGAGATGAGAGGATTTCTAGAGTAGAAATAATCCCCTGAGGGAACCTACCCTTTTTCTTATATAAGTTATAAATGGTCATAAACTACTCGAATACATCATGACAGTCTCCATTTATTTCCAAATGTTCTTTGACATTCTGGTTATTATTTAACTGACTGACTGTGAAATTCTTTTTGATGTTTTCAGTCCTTAAAAATAGTTGGCCTATAAATATATTTTACTACCTCAGGGAAATGATTAGCTTTGAAGAAGGACAGGGGTTTATTATTTCCTTGCTGCCTATCAGGAGATACTAGAGAGTATCAGTTACCTAGACTAGAAAAAAGAGGAAAACTCGACACAGAGCAATGACAAGGAGCCATTAGAGAAATGACCCCTTAGTTTTTCTTCTCCTGTAAAGACAAAAGTCTCCAAGATTCAGCAAAAGAAAATAAACAAAATGAAATATAGAGTGCTTGACGTAAGCTAGTAAGGCCATTTCTCAGCAGATTCCCAGAAATATGGTAGGTGAACCTGAAGTAGAAGGGAGCCACCTTGTGAAAATTTCACAATAAATTTTAATGCATTATCAAGGTCAAAAGAAATAAAAGCCCATGTTGCAGCTTCTAGAAACAAAGAAAAGAAGTTGTATCTGTGCGTAGAAGCTGATGCTACAGCCACTCATGGGTGTGAGTCCTAGGAGTGGCAAACAAGGCCTTAACACACGGATACAGAAAACATAGCTTGGAGTTCAGAAAGACCCAGAACGCTGCATAAAGCAAGGAGCCCTAGAAAACTATCCTCTCCACTACATTGAGATGGGAAACTAGTCTTAAGGAAAAAGAAGGAAACTTGATTTCAGCTTTGAGACATGGTAGACAGAAATGAAAATTGCTCATCACAAAACAAATCTCCAAACTTGTACCACAAATATTTACCACATTATAGTGATAAGCTACAAATCTATGTTACATATCTGATGCAGAAATTACGATTTCTCATACAAACCAGCCATTAGAGCTGTCAAATCCAGGCCCTTGACTGAAGTCAAAGATATAACATGGTGTGGGGACATTCCAAAATTCAAGAGCATCTCCAGGCAAAATCAAGGCCCTGCTAAGGATATGCTCATGAAGTAGTAGTTTATGTGAAGGAACCACTACTAGGAGATAGTAAAATAAATTTTAACATTTATTTCCCAAAAGATAAAGAGCTAAAGAGATAAAAGAAAGAATAGATATCATAATTTTAAAACAGAGCACTGTGAAAAAAGACAAGTTTGAAAAATAGCCAAATAAATTTTATCAATGAAAAATATAACCACTGAACTTAAAAACTCAATAGATGGGTGAATAAAGGAGACACAGCTAACTGGCAATTCATAGGCTGAGAGATGATTCTAATAAAAGCTTTAAGAATGCAGAACATTAAAATAAATGTATGAAAAATATAATCAAGAAGGTAAGGGTCAAAAAGAGATTAATGAGAAAGCCCAATATTTCTCTACTGATCGTTGTAAAGAAAGAATAGAAATAATAAAAACTGAAGAAAAGCTGAGAATTTTCTAGAATTGAAGAAAGATAGGACTCACATGTAGATAGAAGTACACTGAGTCCCAGGCAGAATTAAAAATAAAAAACTTTCCTGCCTGAAAAGTGGAACAAATGAATTGTGAAAGTTGTCTTTTCTGAACAACTCTAAATACCACAAAGGCAATTATCATCTCCAATAAAATTTAATACAGACTGATACAAAGGCCCAGAAACAACTAATTTAACCCCCAGATGCTGCTTTACTTGAAATTCTAGATGTCTTCACTTCACACAAAGATGTCAAAACATGAGAAACTCTGTGTTGCTATTTAGGTAGCAGACCTCTAACTTTCCTTAACCTTTTCCTCCAGATGTGCATTGATGTTGATGAGTGTCGGAATGGAGCCTGTGTTCCCAATTCTATCTGTATCAACACTCTGGTAAGTACAGCAGTTCCTGAAACAAGTGTGTGCTTAGGGACCACACCCACAAGCGCAGGTAGAATTATTAACATAATACATGATTGTCAGGGTTAAGGCAAAAGTTTGTGCTAAAAGCATGTTTACTATGAATTCTTTTACTAGTAATTATTTATACAAGATCAATTTTATAACTGTCAAGTTAGTTATCTTCTATCAAAATTGCAGTATTAGACTCTTAGATGGCTATTTATTGAATATAATATTCCTATCCTTATATTTAAAAACATGAAGAGACTGTTTATATTAGTAGTTCAGTCTTTTACTGGTGACTATACAATCCCCAAACAGCATTCTTTATTTTCATAAAACTTTACAAGAGTTCACTGGGTGTGGTGGCACATGCCTGTAATCCCTGCATGTGACAGGCTGGTGTAGGAAGATCACCGTGAATTTGAGGACAGCCTGGGATACATAGTGAATTCAAGTCCAGCCTGAACTACATAATGAGACCCTGTTTCAACAAACCAAAGCCAAAACAAAGCAACATTTTCAACAGTCATTTGTATTAAAATGCTGACCGCTAACAAGGTCTATAATTTAAATGTTCAGATATGGGTTTTATTTCTGAAAGTTCCCATCAACAGTGTCAAGATGAAAGACATAGCAGAATAGACTATGGACAGAAAAGTATTGATTCCATGTACAACTATTTCTAACTTAATGTACAATCCTGTGGAAGTTAATTCATAGGTTTCTCATTTCCTTGTGCGTGAAAGTCTTTTACAGATACCAAGTCATTTATTGCATCTTTATAGCAACCTATGAATAGACACTACTGCCATCCCTACTTTACAGTTGGAGAAACTGAAAGGTACTTAGGGTCATTAAACTTCCAGTCTACCTACACAGCCTGAGTTCTTCTCCAAAATGCTACCCTGCTTAGGAATATGCCCAGATTTATTTCTTGTTTAGTTCTTTACCAGGACAAAGTGAGTCTGCAGAAATAGATTTGGGAACCCTTAGTATCAAGACAATAACAAAAGCCACCCAGAGAGAAGAAAAGTAGACAGTGACTAGAACTCCAGGGACCCAACCCCCAGTGAAGTAGTAGACAAAGGAAAAGAGCAGAAGACAAGAAAAGGAGTGAGCTGATAGCATATCTGGTGAGGCTACAAGATCAAGAAAATCTTCGAAAAGTATCTTTTGAACTTGTCAATTAATAGGTCCCGAATGACTAAAATCATTAACTATACTTTTTATGGGTCTTTCATGATGTATAATTTTATCTCAATAAAGCTTTATAGTACAAATAAATTTTGAAACATGATAACTATCATCAAAAATTTGTATTATATATATTGACTTTCCTAAGAAAGTAGACCTTAAGTATTCTTGCCAAGTGGAAAAAAAAAAGATAATCACATGAGGTGACAGGTATGTTAATTAGCTAGCTGGGAATTATTGTGCAATGCATACATTTAGCACAATGCATACATTATATGCAATTTTATTTGTCAATTATACCTCAACAAAGATGAAAAATTAATATTTAAAAAACACTTTAAAGAATATATGTACACATTTAAAATTTATTTTTAAAAAAGGTCTTGCCTGGCCCCTAAGTGCCGCTGCAGAGGAACTGACAGCAAAATTGCCAGGTTTCTTCTTTCACACCAGCCTCCTTCTCAGGAGTTCTCTATGCAAGCCAACAACATTGCTCTCTCTGTGTGGCCATGTCCTCGTCATTCAATTGCACAAGATCCAAGGAACAGGAAAAAGATTCAAACTGTCTCCCTATCCTCTCACTCTACCTCCCAGGACATCCCTGGGCCTTGAGACTTTTCTTCTTTGCCCTCCATGGTGGATCTGTGAGTCAGAGTGTGGCTGGCTCCACACCAGTCCTTTCTGTCTTCAGTTGCAGCTCTTCACGTCTGCATGGCCAGTGGCAGCTTCCAGTCTGACGGTGGTCTCACCAACAGTCTACGAACACCTAAGACTCGCATGGGAGCTGAGAGACAGCACAGGCTGCACTTAGTCTTGGCCTCACTGAGATTATAAAAAGAAACACAACAGTGGTACCTGTGTCCACAGGGTTGAGCACTGCCTCATCATCTCATCTTTGTCGCTTGCAGGGATCTTACCGCTGTGGGGCTTGCAAGCCAGGGTACACTGGCGATCAGATGAGGGGTTGCAAAACAGAAAGAAATTGCAAAAATCCAGACCTGAACCCTTGCAGTGTGAATGCAGTGTGCATTGAAGAGAGGCAGGGGGATGTGATGTGTGTGGTAAGTTGTATGTTTACTTGTGGTATTATTTTTCCTCTTTTGTTTTCAATATCACCCCTCCAGTTTCTACTTGCATCAGGGTACAAGAGCTCTAAAATGGAAATAGTGCAATCAAGATGAGCATAGAATGTAATAATAACAGGGTGAGCTTGGTATGTTTCACAGAGGCCTATCTAACCTCCAGTTGCCTTTTCTCTCGCCAAGGGGTGACCTTTCTCTTGGCCAAGGGATACCACCAACCTCTTGGGCAGCTGCATGGTGGAGCATCAGCTCCCAAGCACTGTCTGTGGAAAGGCCCAGTGGCAGGGCAGTGAAGGCCTCCTTTCCTTTCCTTCTTCTGCCCCATCAACCTGTTCATATACATTATAAGCATATTGCTGTCATTTCTAACTGTCTTCACCCTCAGTGTGGCCTAGGAGGTAGCTGGGTGGATGGATGGCAGTGCAAAGGTGGGGGGTTGCTGTAAACCCTCAGAGGGAAACCTTTCATCTCCTGCTGGTCACCATTCTTGGGGTCCCCCTCCATCCCAGTCCAGGGACAGCTCAGAGAGTAGTCACTCTTGCTGTCCTGGAGGCACGTTGAGCAGAGGGGGGCCAGACAGAGGGCAGAGAGCTGCATGTGACATGGGGCTTTTTGTGAAGAGAGAGTATTCCCACCATCGTCCCTTTGCACTGGCTAGTCAGCACTTTGCCTGGTTAGAGTAACTCACAGCTCAGTTTCCGGGGCGCCAGGCCCTCAGCAGGTGGCCCTGGACAATTCCTGGTCATCACCTCTGAACAGTAGCATAGATCTCAGCAGAATGTCCCTTCTTTACACCTCAAATCGAGACTTGTCTTCATGCTTGGACATTTCTCTCAAATGAGCACATCATTTTTCAAGTGGGAAAAATAAGAAGAGTCAAAAATAAGTAAAAGAAGTAAGTATAATAAAGTCAGTCCTCCCTGGCAGTACAGACATTCTGCAACAAGGTCAGGGTGAAGGAATGTGCTGTGTCAGAGGGGGAAAAAAGCAGCAATCTCCCCAATTCCTGTTGCTTATGCATTTTTTTAACCAGAAAGTCACTGAGATGCAAATGTGGAACTGTGTTTAAATCCTCACTTTCTGTGAACAAATGGTTGACTCCCCTTGGATGGTGGGTGAGGGAACTCTTAATATGTTTTTGAATTTGTAATAAGGCACAATGACAGATGGTAAAGGATTAATAAACTTGGTGTGACTACTAAAATAATTTAATCTGCCAGGAAAGGGCTCATTAAAAATGTATTTGTTCCTAGAGGAAATTTTTTTTCCTCATTAAAATGAGTCAAGGACCAGAGTCTATGACTAAACTGGCCAGGCCTCCTGAAGGCAATGCAGGAGCCACTGAATGGGGACAGGGGTGCTCTGGGAAGGGGTTCTTTGGAACCTTCCTTCTAGGTCCCTCTGTGAGTAAGGGGGAGTACAGATGATGAGAAGGGTGGGGGCAGCTGAGGAGCCACTGTTCTGGATGAACTTTATGTTGATTAGACAGGCCAAGAAACTTCACAGTACTTGTGTAGTTTGTCCCCTTTCTCCTGGTGGTCATCCTCAGTTTCTTTCTCTCATCTCTCCTTTTACTTTCTGTTGTAGATCTACTTTTCTTTCCCTTGACCTTCTGGCTCTGTCTTTTTTCCATGTCTTTTTCCCATTTTCCTTCCCTCCTAGGGAGCTTATCCTGGTCTTGGGCTAATTCTCAGGTACCACTTATACCTAAGACCCTTCTGGAGTGGATATGGATTATCACAGAAAAACACAACAAGGCACGATGATCACATAGAAATGACAAAA
This sequence comes from Heterocephalus glaber, assembly GCF_000247695.1. The sequence goes on from NW_004624869.1 coordinate 4,587,390, forward strand.
GTAACTAGACTGGGATAGGATTGAGGTCAAGTTTCACAGCTTTGAGAGCCTAGGGAGGTTCTGAACCACCCTGAACTGAGAGGCTGAGGCAAGAGGATCCCATTTCAGCCCAGCCTGGGAAACTTAGCAACTTAGTGAAACCCTATCAAGAAGAAGAGAGTGGATACTGGAGATGAAGATATAGCTCAGTGGAAAGGCCCCGGGTTCAATCTCCAGTGCAAAAGCAAATAAGCACACAAACCAGAATGTATCATTGATCAGTGTAAAGTTAGGAGGAGAGTTTCACACAGAGACTAGTACAGAATAACTATTATTTTCATGCCTTTTCTGCTGACAGTGAAGAGCTGCTTTCTGCTGCTGGTAGCAGCAGGACTCCCAGGAAGACATCTGCGGGGAGGTAGAGATACACAATCCCAGCACTGCACTGGTGGGAAGCTTCTTTTATTAAAATAAAAGGAAAGAGATAAAGCACATTGGACAGGTCTTCCTTTGGTGGAAATTGACCCATAAGGCTATTATGTTCAGAGAGATCACGTGGTTCCAAAAAATGATAATGAAAATGTTACAGATGGCAAAGGCCTCCCTACAAAGCAGGTACCTGCTCATTCAAGATGAGGCGTTCACTCAATTCACTTCCAGACAGAAAAGAAATTGAACAATCATGTGTAGAACATTTTGACCATAACTCAAATTATAAATACAGACACCTTTTGAAACAGGAGTTCCATGCGATGAAATAAATAAGCATACATAAATGACAAATACACCGGAATTATTTGTGACAGCATTATTAGAAAAAGGAAAGCCATTAGAAACCTGACATCCACAGGTGGAAAACTGGTTGAATTAATTGACACACATCCACATAACCTCGTGTGTGATATATCTACTGCCATTAAAAAGAATGGCATGAATCTAGCTGGAGTGAAATGGAAAGAGTTCCAAAACAGAATATTAAGCTTAAGAATAAATCAAGGCACAGAACAATGTATACTTGGTGTGCTACCAAGTGTGTAAAAGGACACAAGAAAACAAATCTTTGTGTACTTGCTTGTCTGTGCATAGACTGTCCCCAGCAGGGCATAGGAGAACAGATTGCCTTGGCTGAGCCTTGGGAGCAGGGGTGTGAAGGAGTTTTCAGTGTCCATCTCCCTATGTGCATTTTGAATTTTGAACCATTAGACTATTGAAATGCAATGAAATAGTTTTTAAATCTCACCTAGCTGTTGGGCTCTAGGCCTTCTAGTGAGGATACACTCACGGGGCAGAGACCTTGTTGGCCACCTGCCTTGGGCTCAGCTCCCTAGGCCTCTAATGTGCTTTCTCTTCACAGTGCGGAGTCGGGTGGGCTGGTGATGGCTTTGTCTGTGGAAGAGATGTGGACATTGACAGTTATCCTGATGAAGAACTTCCATGCTCTGCTAGAAACTGCAAAAAAGTAAGGGGGGCGAGGTGTGTATGTATGTGTGGGCCGAGAGGATATATACACACACAGAGACACTGTGGCTTTCCAAAGCCACATCTTATATGGGGATGAGTTCTTCAATTTCCATTAAAATTGCATTAGAGTAGCTGTATCTCAAATTAAGCAGAACAGCGAGCAATAACAAATCCTGGCAGCTACATCTATTGAGATCAGAAATAGTTTTTGACATAAGACAGTTATAGGATATCACTCTGATCTGTTTTCCCCCTTAGGACAACTGCAAATATGTACCAAATTCTGGCCAAGAAGATGCAGATGGAGATAGCACTGGAGATGCCTGTGATGAAGATGCCGATGGAGATGGAATCTTGAATGAGCAGGTACCTGCTTTGTGGGGAAGGCCTGCGAACTGCCAACTACCAGGGACAATGAAAGAAAGCCCATGAACTCAACTATATTAATCATCACAAATGTGTGTTTGATAGCACTGCAACTTGTTCTTCTATAAGATTGCAAATGTTTAAAATATGACATTGGCAGACTTGGGCCACCAATATTCTGCCCACTGGTAACAGGGTAAATACATTCAATGGAAGTCTGAACAAGTGTCTCATCTTTTAGGATAACTGTGTCCTGACTCACAACGTGGACCAGAGAAACAGTGACAAAGATATCTTTGGGGATGCCTGTGACAACTGCCAAACTGTCTTAAATAATGACCAGAGAGACACTGATGGAGATGGAAGAGGAGATGCCTGTGATGATGACATGGATGGAGATGGTGAATTTGCTTTGCTCTCTCTTTTCTTTGAGATCCATTTGTCCTTTTGTCCTTGTACTCTGTTGAGAGTAGGAATAGAATTGCGGACTCAGACATAACCCCCATCTAGTAGTTCTCCTCAACTAGGTATCTGGAGACCCAAGGCTGGCTTGCTTGTGTGGAGGTAGACTCTATGGCCCTCATTCCCATTCACTAACCCTGGATGTTTCCGAGACTCTATACCAGAAACATCATAAGAATTTATTCCAGCAGTGCTATATATCAGGACTGTGTCTTTGCAGGGTTTCTGCCATCTCAGGTTATACTCTGTCCACTTCCCAGCACCTTTCTTACATGTGAGAGACCTGGAAGACAAAACTTTCAGACACACCCAGACACAGCCCCTCCATCCTGAATTTCTATACCTTCATAAAAATATGACTTTATCTTCTATGAGCCCACTGACGACCCCACTATCCAGTGGTGTCTTGGTAAACTAGCCAAAAAGCAACCAGACATCCCTGATTCATAGCATTTGTCAATTTCCATGATGTTACTACTATCATCATTGATTTCAAGCTATCAGTATGATATCATTGAATGCAAAATTGAGAAAAGAGGAACTCAGTACTTAGTTGCAGAATACCGCTGCCCAGAGCCCTTGGGTCCATCATAGCTCAGATACTATTAGGGTCTTCCCTTTCCGGGGTCATTCCACTTAGCCCCCTCTCTGGTTGCTGTCATGGCCCTTGACATCTTGCACAAATAAGAATTCAGTGAATAAATGTTTCAGAGAGTTGTTCATTTTTAAATCTCCCAGAATCCTTCCTTAGAAGTTACCTCCAGGTAACAACTGAGAAGGGGAGTGACTGTGCACAGTGGCCCTGCAGGAGTAACTGACTGCAGGACCGACCTGTACAGCACCTGGAAGTCAGCCTGTTCCATCCCCATCTGTGATGTTTCCTTGAGCCAAGGTAGTATTTTTTTCTTGCAGGAATAAAAAACATTTTGGACAATTGCCAGAAAGTCCCTAATCGTGACCAGCGGGACAAGGATGGTGATGGCGTGGGGGATGCTTGTGACAGTTGTCCTGAAGTTAGCAATCCTAACCAGGTTAGTGGGAAATCCAGTCTGTAGGCTGAACTCCCTTATGCAGAGACTCTTTAAAGATCAGTGCCTTAGAAAAACATGGCGGAGCCTGTTGGCCAATTCTTTGCCCCTACCACTATGTAACAGAGCACAGGTGGAGAAATGACACACATTAGGTTGATGGGACAAACTCATAAGAGTCTGGGAAGGGATCCCTGAGGCCCTGAGGACTAATCTCACACCAGCAGAGTGCAGATTATTTTAGTAACATAAGCTTAATGAGGCCCAAAATAAGAAATTTTTTTCTGGTGAAAGGAAAATGAAAACCACCATTTGAGGCCTAATCATGTGTGTCTTTAATCCCCAAACTGCTACACAGCCTATGTATAGATGTTTCAGATTAAACTCAGTCAATGATGTGTTGAGTTTCTCTCCTTACCTCCTCCCTATCTGGCAATGGGACAGGATGTGCCATTTTTTTCTGAATCCCTGAGGGAAGTCATTGTTGCCTTCTGTGACTCACTCTCCATTTTGACTCAATTCCAAAATGCAGAACCAAGGCAAAGCCAATTTTCTTTGTCCCTATGCCTAGGGCTGGCTCTTTTCTGACCTATGCCAGAGCTCCACATCTCCACCTGCCATCATGCTGCCCTGGCATCCTTTTGGAATGAGCTCATCTGGTGTGTAGGCAGTTCATCCATAGAGCTTGATATTTTAGAAGGCTCTTTTGAAAATTCAGCATTGTGCCTACACCAATACAATGTCCTTTTGCAGTTTTGTACCACCCCAGTTCCAGAGAAATAATTCCTAAAATCCAGTGATGATATGCCGGGTCTGCCTCGTCTGGAACATTCTGTACATGCAAGCTGTGGGCTAAATAACACACTCTGTTCTCTCCGCAGTCTGATATGGATAATGATCTGGTTGGGGACTCCTGTGATACCAATCAGGACAGGTATGGCATATCCAGCTGCAGAGAGGCAGATGCCAAAATCTAGAGTGTTAATTTTCAGAGCTTTCTGCTGATACCATGTTTTGGGATCCTCTGGGTGGGTTGGGCTTCTGGTAGGAAAATAACTGGCTCTGGTCAGGGCCACTCTACATCTCTAACAATGCTGGGTAAGGGTGATGGGGTTGGAATGGGCCATTAGACACCCCAGAAAATGAGCTCTATTGTGGGAGATTGTGGGAGAGGCAGTACAGTATCATGTTCTATAGAAGGGCTCTGGAATGAAACAGCCAGATGCAAATGCCAGCTCCTTCCCTTAAAGGTGACTAACTAGCTTAGTTACTTAATATCTCTGTGGCTCAATTTTCTCATCTGTGACAGGGGATGACAGGAGATCTAGATCAGAGGGCTATTATGAAGAAGACTGAGTTAAACCACAGAAATTGCTTATTCTGGTTTCTATTGTACACAGTACCACTGTATAACACTAGACAGACACTAGTTGTTATATTGTTTGTTGTTATATTCTTTCAATTCAGAAAATCTTCATCATCATCCCCACATAGAAGGCTGTCAGTTTGCTGAGGGATCATTGTCAGTAAAATTTTCTCATTTAGTTTTCATTAAGTGGAATTATTCTATGTGAGTGCATTTGACCAGCTTTCCTAGCCCAACACAATGGAGTCCCATATTAAGACCAGTTCTGGCTAGGGGGTATAGCTCAGTGGTAGAGTGCAAGGCCCCGAGTCCAGTCCCTAAGACTTAAAAAATAGACCAGGCTTGATCAGATGCTGGAGAAATATCACAAAGACAAAAATATAACTATATGCCACTCAGCCCTGGAGCCACTTACAGCCCACGGGTCTAGCCTTCAGTCTCCTTGCACAGTTCTTGAAGAGGCAGTCAGAATACAGATGAGAGAGCAGGATCCCAAAAGGCCAATCAAGAAGAGACATAGCTTCTCTCCTAGTACCTGGATCTAGAAGGTTGAGGTTGCCCTGCAGACTCGTTCTCCGCTCAGCCTTCACTTAAGGACAGCTCTAAGTCCCATTTGCTTCATTGTGCTCCACAGCCTTGCTTCCAAGTGCAGACTAGCTGAGTGAACTTAAATATATTCCCAGGTCTCGATTTCTTCATCTGCAAAGTAGAGATAATGAAATGCATCTCACAGGTTATGGTGAAAATTTAAGATAATGAGGGTAAAGTTCCTGGCACAGCACAGGCCTCAGGTGTCGCATGGAGAATGGTGGCTGTGTATTGGTATCACAGCACAAGACGGGTGAATTAGTAACAGAGTCTGATATTGACTGTCTATCTCCAGTGCAGAGTGGAGGGTGGAACTGGCATTTCCACAGCTACTCTAAATCATATACAAGAAGAATGTCCCCAGTTGTGGGACCTCCTATATCTGATTACCAATTAGAGTAATTTCTAAAACATTCCATCCCACCAACCTCTAGATATTTGCCTAAAAAATTGACTAATTCTACTTCATTTTTAATTCCTACAAAGTTGAGCCTCGGGAAGAGGATAGAAACAGCTTGTTTTTGCATACAAATATTTGGAACTCTACAGAATGACCACTAATGGAAACAGCTTCATCCTGTGTTTGAAAAAGCAGCCCTGCTGCGTACATAGGAATTCTGCTGTTTAAGTCATAACCCTCTGCTTGTCCAGGTTGGCCTCACTGTGACCCTCTGTCCCTCATAGCTATCTAGAAAATGTGGCCCTAAGGCTACAGGCTGGTCTCTGGCCTTCCTCCTCTGTCCCTTCCTGGAGGGTGTAGGTGCAGCACCTAGCCCACAACAGGGAAGAGAGCAAGAGAAGGGTAAAGGGAAAATCCAGCCAGACATGGTGTTGCATGACTGTGATCCCAGCTGCTTGGGTGGATGAGGCACGAGGACCACAAGTTTGAGGCCAACCTAGGTAACTTAGTGAAACTCTGTCTTAAAATAAATGGGTGGGAATATAGCTCAGTGATAGAGCACCCTTGAGTTTGATTTCCAGTAATGGGAAAAAAAATCTCTCATTCTGAGTAATCATTGGAGGTCTCAACAAACTCAGGGAACCTCTGGGGGCCAACAAAGACTCACCTTTAGGTGACTCTTCAGCCTGAAAGAAAAGTGAGATGGACAGATAGTAAGCTCTCTGAAAAGTCCTTTAGACACACCTGGGGCCCAGCTTACACATCCATGTCTCAGGTAGAAGTGGCTCTATTCTCTGCCACCCTCCCCATGGCATTCAGCTCTGAATCCTAGGTGGGTCTGCTGGCCAGGGACAGTGCACAACGGAGACAAATAGAAAGCCCTGTAGACTTCCTCCCAAGTCAGGGGAAGGAAGTGCCTTTTCAAATATTAAAATTTATTGTGCAGAATTCCAATTATTTAATCTTCATTGAAACCCTATGAGGCAGTTTTGTTATCCCTGACAGATGAGGATACTGAGAATAGAGGTCAGGTACATGCCTAGAGTCACCACACATGGGTGGCTGAGCCAGGATTTGCACTAAAGTAGCTCCATTGTCTTTCACTCTGTGTCCTTCACATGTCCTCTGAGTCAGCTATCATCTATATTTCCCTGGGATGGACAGGAGCCTCTGGTCACAGATCATAGAAATAGACTCTTTCTTGTTTAAAAAAAATTTTTTTTATACCGCGGATTGAACTCGGGACCTTGTGCTTGTGTGGCAGGCAGCAGAACCACTGAGCTAAATCCCCAGCCCTGAAATAGACTCTTACCTTCTTGAGGAAAAAATGGATAGATTATTTTAAGAGGTTGGGGAAGTACAATTATTGTCTCTGAGGCCTATAGGGAGCCTTATCAAAGGACTAACCTCTTGTGGGTTGATAAAAACAAGGTTGGTTAAAAACAAACAAAAAAATCACCCTCCCAAAAAACCCCAAACAACATCAACAGATTCTCTTTCCTGAGAATGGATGCCCCTGTTCCCTGCTGAACTGTAATCCTTTCTCTTCAGTGATGGAGACGGCCACCAGGACAGCACAGACAACTGCCCCACTGTCATCAACAGTGCCCAGCTGGACACAGATAAGGATGGAATTGGTGATGAATGTGATGAGGATGATGACAACGATGGCATTCCAGACCTGGTGCCCCCTGGACCAGACAACTGCCGGCTGGTCCCCAACCCAGCCCAGGAAGATAGTAACAGTAAGCAGACTCCTTCCAGCCAGGGCTGGGTACATGTCTCTCCCTAGGACTGAGGACTCAGCAATCCCAGTTTTGCCACTTCTTGGTGGCTGCTGCTTCTAACTGGCTTCTCCATGTAGCTACAGCTTTGTGAACAGTACACATGTAGCAGAAACAGCAGTATCCAGCTTGGCCAGAGCTGATTGATTGTGTGTCTTGAGCAGCCTGAAATTGAGAGCACACAGATCAAGGCAGCAGCCACACGCTCCAAGCAGTTCAATCCCCAAGGGACTTGGAGAGCCATTCCACTGCCTTGCTTGCTCCTTCAGTAGGTATTTCCAAGAGAGGAGTGGATAGAAACAAGGGCACAGCAGAAATGGTGAAGACAAGGGCCACAAACTAAGATGCATGTAGGGGCCATGCAGGCAAGGAAATGTATGCACTGAGATGACAAGGAGCTAGTTAGAGGGACTGTGGTCACTTGGTAAGTGCTCATCAAGGTGATGCAAATTCAGGTGCTTCAAATGCCATGTCAGCTGAACTAAACATATTCACGGAGCAGATGCAGCCTAGGGGCCACCAGAAGTTAGTCTCAGAGAAATTCTAAAAACAACAGCAATTTCCCTGGTTTGTGTACAAAATAGTCCAGAAAATGATGTTTGCTTCTGTTACGATCAAGCTTAAAATCCTCCAGGTGGTGAAACCAACATGATAGGAACTTCTGGGGGTAGGTTTGAAGGCAGTTGTTCAAACTGATATTATGGGAAAGTCTGAGTGTTGTGAAGGCCTGGTCAGCCACCATGAGGGCTCCAGGATGAGGGCCTGGGGCCATCTCTGTCTCCTTTCCTGTCACTGCTGCAAATCATCACCCTCCGGGTGGGAGCTTGGGCCTTGATTCTCTGCCCTGTTAAGCCCCCTTGCTCTGTTGAGGACTGATGGGCATGGGTGCTATTGAGTCCTACCCCTTTTCTTCCCAACTCAGGAGATGGGGTGGGAGACATCTGTGAGACTGACTTTGACCAGGATCAGGTCATTGACCGGATTGATGTCTGCCCGGAGAATGCAGAGATCACCCTGACTGACTTCAGGGCCTACCAGACAGTGGTCCTGGATCCTGAAGGCGATGCCCAAATTGACCCTAACTGGGTGGTCCTGAACCAGGTCAGTGTCACATGGTTGGAAACAGCTCAAATCTGCCTCTCAACAGAGGCCCTTCTGATAGCAGCAGGCAAATTTTAGAGGGAGCTGGCTGTGCCAGGCATGTATTCCTCATAGCAGCCTGAATTAGAGTACTATATTTTCATTACGCCCATTTCACAGATGATGAAGATGAGTCTTGCAACACTTCAGTGATTGCTCATGGTAGCACTGGGGTACATCATTGAGATGGTTAAAATTGGAACCTAGGCAGCCTGACCCTAGAGCCACATTCCCGACCTCTCCATCAAACTTTACCTGTGTGTCCTCAGTGTGTAACTAAGAAAAGAAGACACAGAAAGACTTTTCAGAGTCACAGAGAAAATCATACTCATTACAAGCATATGTTGTATGTTTGCCAGTTAAGGGTGGATTGAATCAGCTTAAGTGAAAGTCTTAGCAAAATTATTTCTACTCAACACTGAGCCTTCTTTCAACCTCCTTTACTAGTTTGTGCTTTCTGTGAGTTCAAAATGAGATATAGCAACTACCCAGATAATGTATTTTTACATGGAAATCATATGTCACTGGCCATCACTCATGGTGCCTGAGGCTCTGGGGTTCCCCAGGTTCACTCAGCCCCCTTCAGAATTTCTCTAAACTCCCTCTCCTTTCTCTACAGGGCATGGAGATTGTGCAGACCATGAACAGCGATCCTGGCCTGGCTGTGGGTAGGTTCAGGGCCCCAGTTAGCATTCATAAAGAATCTTGTCAGCTGTTAATGTGGGGTGTCTATTTTTCTAATCATATCTAATCTCTGTAGGGTACACAGCTTTTAATGGAGTTGACTTTGAAGGCACCTTCCATGTAAACACCCAGACAGATGATGACTACGCAGGCTTTATCTTTGGTTACCAAGACAGTTCCAGTTTCTACGTGGTCATGTGGAAGCAGACTGAGCAGACTTACTGGCAAGCCACGCCTTTCAGAGCTGTGGCAGAGCCTGGCATTCAGCTCAAGGTATGGGGGCTTGAAGCCCCTCATCTTCCTTTCTTCTAGGCCATCCAACCTCCTTTTACACTCTAAGCTCTAAATGGCATGAAGTTGATCTAAGAAATTAATGGAATTGATGCTCATGTTCAGCTCAGGGAAGAGTGAACTGGCATAGGGCCTTGCCTTCATTCATAACTATCTGGTGGGACAGCAGCCTGAGTGGAATCAAAGGGCTGGGGAAGGTTGGGATGCATCTGCAGTCATGCTGTGTTGCAAGCTGGCTGATCACTTTATCAGTGAGGCAACCTGCTTTCAGGAGGGCTGGTGGGTTACCTCTGTCAATCTTGCTGGGAGAGAAGGCAGGCTTCAGTAGCCAGACATTTGGTGGGAGCCATCCTTGGGCAAATGTGGGGAGAAATGGATGGATAGCAGGACAAAGTGCAATGAGTCCTGAGTGCAGTACTGTTTACTGCTTAGTACTAAGAGGCTGTGGTCACCTTAGTAGAACTGACATATAAGTGTTTATGCTTTTCTCTGAGCCCAAGACAGTCTGATTGTAACCATGAATTCACCACTATATCATCATTTCTGACACAGGAAGCAAGAAGGAAATCTCTATGTCCTATTCTAATACCTTGATTGTGTCTTTATCCAGGCTGTGAAGTCCAAGACAGGTCCTGGGGAGCACCTCCGGAACTCCCTGTGGCACACAGGAGACACTAGTGACCAGGTCAGACTGCTGTGGAAGGACTCCAGGAATGTGGGCTGGAAGGACAAGGTGTCCTACCGCTGGTTCCTGCAGCACAGGCCCCAGGTGGGCTATATCAGGTAGGCAGAGATTCACTCTCCACCCCTAGCACCAGAAACAAAGTGCCATTCCGTTTTGCACCTGGAGTGAGTTCCCTGAACATCCTTGACCTGGACAGTTCTCCAGGACTTGCCAGGGGTCCCAGAAAAGAGTGATAAGACAGCCAGAGCTACACTGACACCCAAACAGGAGGAGAAGCTGGGGATGGAAGGAGTGTTGGGGGAGGCCTGAGCTATGGGTGAATGAGTATACCTGCATGGCAGTGCCCTTGCGCTGTGCTCAAGGGACAGGTGCAGAGTCGTACTGCTAATAGGCATGAAGTAAAAGTGTGGCTGAAGCACCATCAAACTCTCTTGAGACCCCTGAGACCCTGTGTGATTTACATGGAATGGCCTGAGCCCTTGACTTGTCTTTCCTTATGGACTGCAAACTCCAGCTGGGCAGCTCCTGTGTCCTTTCCATCTTATTTTTGCCAACACCCAGCCCAGCTCCTGGCACAAGCTGTTCATCAGGGAGGACAGCATGATCTGTCTTACTGCTTTTAAGGTCTGTGTTTTTAAATTGGTTGCAGAAAGTATGATGGCTTAGGGCTGTATCTTTGAAATTTAGATAATGTACTTAGTTTTTCATTTCTCTAACTCACAGATCAGCCTGTGTAGATGCCAACTTGTGTAGTATACCTACAAAGGAGTATGAATTGCATGTTTCAGACTGGGGCAGGAAAGCAGGCTGGTGGGAAAATTAACGTCATGAGGCCTGATTCATATTTTGCTCTTCTTTGTGACAGTATGTCAAATGTACTCAGTTGGTCTCATATTAAGGCTGACTATGCCTGATCACATTCTTAACCCTTTAAACCCGCACCCCTCTTTTTATGAGAAATATTTTGAAATGCCTCCTTTTGGTCCCAAATGAAATTGTGGTAAACATAAGCTAGCTGGGCTTGGTGGTATGCACCTCTATTTCTAGAACTCTGAGAGGCTGATGCAGAAGGATTGCAAATTGAGCCTAGCCTAGGCAATTTAGTGACTTAGTGAGGCCCTGTCTCAAAAAAAAAAAAAAAAAAAAAAAAAGGTACAGTTTTAGTTCAGTGTGAAGACTCTGGGTTCAATCTGTAGTACCACAAGAAAAAGAAAAAAAGAAAATGTAACCTACTGACACATATAGTCTTTGAAAAATCAACCTGAAAAAAAAAAGAAAAAGAAAAATCAACCTGAACTACACAACAAAATCACGTAAATGCTTGAGCACAACCACACTAAGTCAAATGAGGTAGGACTGCATCCATTCCTGAATCACTGTGGAGGTGACATTCAAATACAGATTGATGTATATCTAAATTAAATATTACAGTAGTATTGCCAACAGTGATATCACATCTTAAAATCGTGACAACTCTTAATTTTTAGACAAAGCAAAATACTCAGCACTTTCCCAATTTACTCTAGAAAATTCAATTTACATTAAAATCAATGCAAAATATACTTGATGTTTATAAATAAAAGAGAGTTATGTTCTTGGTCCTGGTTATTATGAACAGTATGTTCACATTTCTGTATGCCTACAAGAACACATCAAAAGGGTCCTGGGTGAAGGACAAACATTGACTGTTCTCTCCAGGGTGTTGTAAACCTTCCATTGTCCCTGGCTTCTGTCACTCTCTGCTGCTGTGACAACCCACAGTGCCCTCACAGAGTTCTGACCCTCTGCTGAGGGAGTGTTGTCTCCTGTTGAGGATGATGGCTCTGAGAGTCACTGAATGATGGAAACCAGACCTTAGGCAGAGCAGATATCCAGGTTAGGGACTGTTATAAAACAGTCCCCAAAACTCTTGTCCATGATGTCAAACAATTTCTTTTCCACTCCTCAGTGAGTACCTATCAAGTTTGCTTTGTGCCCAACATCATGTTGGGCCAAGTTGGGAAGATGTAGACACACAGGTCCTGTCCTGGAGGAGCTTCCAACCTAGTAGGAAAGGAGGACCTGTTAGAGCATAATCCAGATCAGTGGAAAATAGAGTGTCAGAGTAAAGGGGCAGGTGTATAAATAAAAAAGAGACTCTGAGTCTCACTATGGGCACTTCACCCTGGCTTGGGTTCCATGGAGACCTACTCTGCCTGTGTTGCCTGCAGGGTGCGATTTTATGAAGGCTCTGAGTTGGTGGCTGACTCTGGGGTCACCATGGACACCACCATGCGTGGAGGCCGACTTGGCGTTTTCTGCTTCTCTCAAGAAAACATCATCTGGTCCAACCTCAAGTATCGCTGCAATGGTAATATACATTCTCATTACTGCACAATATTATTATGAGAATTATTTAAGGAATGCCATCTTGTTTTATAGCACACTTTTCCTGCAAAAGTCCAAAGTTCATGTTACATATTTATTAAAATCTGATAGTCCCTGTGTAAAAGGAGCAAAAAGTAGACCTCATTTTTCATATTTTATAGATATGAACTCTGAGACCCATACAATTTAACTGCATACTTAAGGGTTTGGGATTCAAGGAGAAATTCAGTGAGGCTTAATTCACAAGCAGCCTTTATTTTCATATGGCTCAAACATAATCACAGACTGAAAAGCCACTCTGCTAATTTTCTTTGGGTCTCTGAATGAGCACTGCTAGGCTTTAAGCCAACAGTGTGCCAAGTGTCCTGAAGCAGAAAATGGCTGCAGGGACTTGCAGGGCTTCTTGGATGGGCTGAGAGCTCCCCTTACAGGTGGTCGGTGCAGCTGCAGCATGCACAGGCCAGGATTCCAGGGTGGGAGGAGCCCAACTAACCAACTCCTGTGATCTTATTGCAGACACCATTCCTGAGGACTTCCAAGAGTTTCAAACCCAGCATTTTGATCGATTGGATAATTAAACAGAGGAAGCAATCTGTTACTGCTTTTCCAAACATGAAAACTATGTATTTTTAAACTTCCTATAATTTCTTTACATACAGTGTGGCTTTCTTTTACCAGCCCAAACATATCAGAACCTTTTATATGAAAGTGGAAATAAAGGATCATTTCTAATAACTGTGTTGCTGCCCAGAGTGCCTGTGTGTGGCTGGAGTTTGATGGCAGATGTTATTCTCTGAAGGATTCATGTTCCATTTGGGAGGTGATCTTGTTTCCTCAAGCTGGATATTCTGCAAAGTTGAGCTTGTTCATGTATCAGAAGGCCCAGGCACAACACCTCACCTGTGGTTACCCTAGTTACCTTCACATGAAATGCCTCAACTCAGCAGCCCTCTCATTCTGGGTAGAGAGTCTCAGAAACATGAATCCAGGGGCACCTTTCCTTCCCTATGAAGACTCTTTCCAGCAAGGGGTTATGGAGGAGATCTTGTCTGCAGAGGAGGAGGAGAAAAAGTCAGACGAATCCCTCACTTCAAGTGAGATTAGGGAGATGTATACACATATGGGAAACTGCAAAATTTTGTAGAAAAACACCACCCAAATAAGACTATAGTAGTCTGAGCTATGAATCTGTTTGACAATGCAAGGTCACATTTCTGTGAAATCCTTAAAAGGAGGCAAAAACAAGTGGCATTGGATAGGTTCCTTGTTAAAGTTGCACAAAAAGAAAGATTCCATTGAGCCAATAGATAGCAGTGATTTTGTTAGTGATAGTGGGAGTCACAGACTAACCCTCCTCTTTCTTGTCTCCCTCATACTAGCCACAAAGGTATTCAAGGTAAGTGCAGGTTAATCTGTCCATTTTTCTTTGTATTTTGTATTTTCTTTGTCATTTTGGATTATATTTCACTATTGTAATCATTTTTATATGAATATTTTGGGGTTGTGGAATGAATCATCTAAATTTCCACTATTTCTTATCAGAAAATATACAAGTGCTTTGGATTACAAACATGTTTCTGGAATGAATTATATTCACAAACCAAGGTTTTATGGTAAGATTACTGAAAATAAAGGATTTTGTCTTTATTACAGTTAGCATCTCCTAGTATGAATAAGCTGTTCAGTAAACATTTGTTAGATAAGTAAATAAAAATGAAAATGAATGCTTCTTAAGTAACAATGATGGTATCGTGTAGATGGATAGTGTATACTCTCCTATAGTTCAAAAAGCTGCTCTCAACATACGTTCTAATTATGGTAGCAACAGGAGTTATATATGCAAGGTAGAAACTTGCCTGATTTGTACATTTGCCTTTCTTTTTTTCTATTTGTAAGCCAAAGGTCTGGGGAAAGAAAATTTAGTTCAAAGAATATTGCTAGATAGTAATTTTCAGACTTCCCACAAATAGTTTAAAGCATAAAGGATAAGCATTCTTAAGACAGTGCTACCAGGATTTTAGTAGTCAGAAAATATGACAGTGTATGAATGAGCAACATGAGACCTGGAGGACACCCTCCTTACATGTAAACCCTACAGGTATGTGTTGCCTTCCACAGAATTCAGGATGTTGATTTACATCAAGATCTTCAATAGGTGGCAAGAACTGAAGCCTGTCCACCAACTGCTACCACTGCTGACTACCTAGGTACCCAGGGGAACCTGCTACAGGACCAGGCTTCCAAAGATCCCTGGGCCAAATTGCTGCCAGAGCCTCTTCTCAGTCTATGGTCAAAAGGTCCACATCCACAAATATTTCCCTTTCCAAAACCCCAGGAAGAAGGGAATAGGAGGTGAATTTTCCCTTTTCCTCACCTTTTACATTTCACAGAAAGATAATTGCTTGAGCCCTTAGGTCTTCTGAGAACTCTCTGGCCCATTTAGTCTTACCCCTATTCTATGGTGCAGACTGAATATACCTTTACAGCTGTTTTAGATTCCTTTCTGTGAAGCTTGTGACATTTTATAAAGCAGTCTCTAGGAAGGTTGCAAATGCTCTTCTAATTTTCATTCTTATCACTGAAGTATGTCAAATTCTGTATGCAAAATATTCTCATGTTAGAGGAATTTGCTATATGTACAAGGCAATCACAATAAATAGAAGCAGAAACCAACTCTTTAATTTTTAGGAATTTTGGGAGCCAGTTTTAACTGTTGATAGTTTGATATTGGCCATTGTTGGGGTGTTTACACTATGGAAATTCTCAAACACTACAAGTTGGGGCTCTGAAGAACTGGTGATTAAACATGCATCAAGACACAGCCAGAAGTACTACCTTGTCCTAGTCCTAGTTATCCCACCATTGTATCTTGGAACCTGAGGTGGAAAACTTGAACCTTTAAGAAAACTGTGAAAGAAGTGGAGAAGTGGAAAACAAATTGTAAAAACTAGGAAACACTGGCAAAAGGTTAGCCAGATAGGCTCTAGGAACAGGTTAGTGGGTGTGGTACCTTCTTTCCCAGGTTACTCCCTGGGTGTCTGGAGTGCTTTAAATATTAAACTTTGCTTCAATGACTTCTATTAGAATTCTATTGGGTTATTAAGATTCTTATTTAAATGTAACTTAAAAGCAACAGCTCTTCTATTTGGACTGGCCACCACTCACTCATTCACTAGTATGAATTCATTCCCATGCCTATCCTCTGCTGACTTCTCATTAAAGGTACTGAGGAAATGGGAAGTGTAGCTGTGAAGCAGATCATCATGTCACTGTGAGGAAAGGATGATGTTTAGGTGGAAACCCACTGTGAGGGCTCAAATATGAAGTGTTTCCAAAGACTTCATGTAGTGAAGGTTTTGTGTCCATAGAACAATGTTCAGAAGTGGAGATTTTGGAAGATGTTTCAATTATGAGGACTATAACTTCAACAGAGGACTAATCCTTTGGTTCATTATTTGTTGACATTATTGGAAGGTGATGAAAACTTAGGAGGTGAAGCCTAGTTGAAGGGAGTGGGGAATGGGAGCAGTCCTTGGGAACTGTATTTGACACTAGTCTCTCTCTCTCTCTCTGTCTCCTCACCCTACTTTTTTGGCTTGTTTGTTTTTTCAGACAGAGTGTTGCTTTATAGTGCAGACTGGCCTTGAACTCACTAGGTAAACCAGACTAGCCTTGAACTCACAGCAATCCTCCTACCTCAGCCTCCCCAGTGCTGGGATTACAGGCCTGTGCCACCACACCCAGAGTTCTGCCATGAGGTGAGAAGCATTTCTCCATCACACCCTTGCACCATGATATTCTGCTTCCCCAAAGGATCAGAAGCAATGAAACCAAACAACCATGGACAGAAACCTCCGACTGTGAACCAAAATAAAGCTTTCTCCTTTAAGTTGATTTCTCAGTTATCACACTCACAAGATGGAAATGGAAAGCTGATGAACACACCCACAAGATGCAGAGGAGAGCTCTTAAGGCTTGGAAAGCCACCTGGCTATCTTGAGAAGTCCTGGGCATGGAGCAGGTGCAGAAAAGGAGGGGCCATGCATTCTGCCTCCAACCAAGAGAAAGACAGGAAGTGCTTCCATCTTCCTGCCCAATTATCAGTCCTGTGTTTCACAATTATAATTGGCCATATCTTATTTTTTGAAGATGGCCTATAGAATCAAAGAAAATGAGAGAGATACAGAATCCAGTCACCTATTTTTACATACCTGCATGAATTTTTTATGGTCAAAACTAGAAAAGTAATTGGAACCATACATAGCAAAAAAATTAAAAATAAGGTGAAGGAACTTGAGAACTAGAAATAAGTCGTATGGTTTGGAAGCAGTGAGATGTGAAGCACTTCTGTGAAGGCATATCCTTGGGTTCCTAGTAACACTGGGAGTATGAAAGTTTCAATATTTTCTTCAGAGACAGGCAAAAAGCCCCCTTCGATGTTCATAACTACAAATCTTACACCCTTGCCAAAATTTTTGGTTTATAATCAATGATGGCTCATTGAGAAATTCATCAGAAATTTCTGTAGCTAGTATACTTTCCTTAGTGGAAAATCTCTTTAAGTTCAAAGAAAATTTAGAAATAAGTACAGAGATAGGGATATAAATTGAACCCATCATCCTAATATATTTGTGTAGCATTAGCTTTTCATTACTGTGACAAAATACCTAAGGAAATCAACTTATAAGGAGGAAAGTTTTATTTTGTCTTATATTTTCAGAGGTTTCAGTCCATTGCCACTTGGCCTTATTGCTTGTGCCTGTGACAGCTTGTCATGGCAGGAGCACATGACTGAGGGAGCCTATTCAACTATTCATAGTGGCCAGGAAGCAAAGATAAAGACAGGAAGGGCTGGGGTCCAAAGTCCCCTCCAAGGGCACACACTCAGTGACCTAAATTACTTCCACCTCTTAAAGGTTCCACCACCTCCTGGAATGCCACAGGCTGCTGACCAAATTTTTAACACATAGGCCTTTGGGGGACACTTCCAAACAATAGCAGAATTATTAAGAGATATTTATAGCATTAGAAATATTTAAGAAAATTTGGCATATTAGAAATTTTCCAGATTGAACTTGTGATTCCAACTTAAGGTGTATAGCTAAGTACTTGACATGTGCTTTTAAGTTGAAAGATAGTGGTAAATTGGGTCAAATATGTATTATAAATAATAATGTCATGGTTAAGATGATTTAAATTGCACTATATTTATAAATTTTTTATTTTTAGAAGAGTTACCTAAGTCCCTAAGCAGGCTCATCAGACAAACAATAGAAAAATTACATATTAGAAGTATCAATGCAATTTAAAATATTTAAGAAAATTTAACTAAGTTTACCAATGACATTAAATATTCATTAAAACTTAAAAGTAACTATAAATTTTGCCATGGAATATATTTGTATACTTATAGAGTATAATATAGCACTGAAACTTTTGAGTTGCATTTATAAACTTTTGGTTTTACAATTTATAACTTTAATTTTTAAATATTTAAACTTTAAATATTAACTTTAAAAATGAGTGCCCCTATAAATTGTGATTTCTGCATACAAAAGCTGTTCTTATAAGCAAAAAATAAAGCCAACAAAAACTTGCACAATGACATCAACACTGATAAGACTCTTTTCATGAGTGTGAGGTTTAGGGAAATATTTCTTCACAGTCATTCTGGAAGGCAGTCTGCTTCTACACAAAGGAAGAAGGGACCTTGGCATGGCTATCCCAGGTCAGTGAATAACTTTCTGCACCAGGGCCAAGTGACCTGGGATTACCTACTCTCAGCCTTGAAAACTATTCCTCAGAAGAAGGCTGGCAGAGACTAATACTATGCCTTTGGATTTCCCACTCTCAAAAAACATGAACTAAATAAACCTCTTTCTTTTATAAGGGCTAAAAGCAGAGCAGAAAAAATTGAAAAACATAAATTTTGGCTCAGAAGGAACCACTTTAAAAAGTGTGGCCAAAGGAGTTGTGGTTGCTGAAGAGATGAGCACAACTAAAAATATAGGAAGTACGTTGTACAGGAACAAGAAGAAAGGTACCTTGAGAACATCTCAGAAGTCATCAAAACCCACCAATCATAGGTTCAAGAGTGCAAAATGTCAACCTTTCATTTGAGAAGAGTCCTTGAGAACCCTGCTTGAGAAGGGTCTCCCTTCTCATTTCACTGTTCTCAGGCATCCAGCACTCAGAGAGCACTGTAGCCTTTTCCCAAGGGAGCCTGGCTAGTCTTCCCACTGGCAAAAGACCTTGAGGTTGTCTATGTGACTCTGTTTTTACCAGGGTGAAGAATGCACGAGCTGTGAGGTCAGGAAAACTTCCAGACAGATTTCAAAAGCTTATAAAAATTAATGCATTTCACTGTGACAGAAAACTTTGAAAGCAGCTAGAGAAAAACAACTTGTTACATCAAAGGAACATCTATACTGTTACTGATAAATTTTTCAGCACAAACTATGCAGATCCAAGGAGTGGGTTGTATTAAAAAGGCCAAAACAAAAAAAGTGTCAACCGTGAATGCTACATCCAAGAGAACTATCATTAAAAAATAAAGGTAAGGTATAGATTTTCTCAAGCAAAAGCAAAGAGAGTTTGTTATTACTAGACCTATCTTGCAAGAAATGTTAAAGGGAACTTTGTAATGGGGTGCACCAGTAATCTCAGTTACTCGGGATGATGAGGCAGTAGGATCATGAGTTCAAGGGCAGCCTAAGAAACTTATCAAGATGTGTCTCAAAATAAAATGTTATTTTTTAAAAGAGATGAGGATTTAGCTAAGGGTTAGTGTGGACTTGGGTTCAATATACAGTACTGAAAAAAGAAAGAAAAGAATAAAGAAAAAAGGAAGAAAGGAAAAAATGGAAAATGCAAATCCTCTAAAACAAAATAACATCAGTGACATCACATGTGGCTACACAGCAATATAAGAGCTTAAAAAGGTCTAATGCTTACTGAAAAATAAATATATATACATAATAGAATATTACATTATTATAACAATGATGGGTAATAAATTTAATTCTACTATAGAGCTAAAATAGAATTATTTTAAGACAATTGTAGCTGTTATGTTAATAGACATATGATATTGTTAGATGTAAATTATGAAATAAATAGCATATAATGTGAGGGAGAAATAAAAGGAGAAATTCTTGAATGCATGGGAAATTAATTGTTATCACCTTAAAATGGACTGTTATAAGCAAAAGTATTTTATGTAAGCTCCTTTTTTCCCACAATGAAAATATCTATTCAGGTTATATAAAAGAAAAAGACATATGAATCAAAACAAAACATTGAAAAAGAACAAAAATATTCAAAAAGAAGATAGAGTTGTGTGTAGCCAAAAGGCTGGCAAGAGGAGGGATGGTGTGTGTGGGGGCTCTCTAGATAAGTCCTGCAGAGAACAATTAGACCCATCTCACTCCATAGACATTAAGAAGGTTAATAAAATTGAGATGTTTGGGCTTATTATATTTAAGCCAGGAGCTAGGTCATTACATTTTTTTCTCCAAGTACCACCCTCTACTGTCCTCCAACCCCACATTCAGGAATAGGAAGACACTAACCTGGGCAAAATATTGAGATCCTGTTTAGGAAAAGGAGGGTGGGGTGGGACAAAAGAACCACAGGACAAACAGAACAGTCTATAAAATTACAGTTCCTTATTAATAATTACTTTAAATGTAAATGGTATTAACCTAACCAATAAAAAGACCCATATGGAATGATTTGATTAAAAACTAAGCTCCATCTATATGCTCTTGCTCAAGGACACACATCAATTAAAAGTTAAGGGAGAGTGCTTGCTTCAGCACCACATATACTAAAAAGTTAAGGGAGAGAAAAAGCTATTTCACAACTAAGGAAACTGGGAGTAATTGTAGTTAAACAAAATAGTCACTGGAGACAAAGAATATCATTATGTTATGAGAAAACTATCAATTCAACCAGAACATAAAGCAATTTTAAATATGCAGCTAACATCAAAATACCTAGTGAGATACTTGAGCACCACATTTTCAAAACTATACCCTCCAAACAGAAAATCAATGAAGTCTCAGGGTGTTTGAACAGCACTACAGAACAAATGAACCCAACAGACATGCACAGAACTTTCCACAGAACAGCAAATATGAACACATTCCTCCCTCACACACATGAAACACTCTTCAAAATAGACTATTGCAAAACGCATTTAGTCCATCTCTAAGAGTTGCCAGAATCCTAAGAGTTTCAACATTACAGAAAAGTCCAAGTCCAAAGTCTCCTCTGAGATTTAAGGCAAATTCTTAGCTGCAAGCCCCTGTACAAATGAAATGAAAGTTAAATACTTGCACCATTCAGGGGCACAAGATAGACATTTCCATTCCAAAAGTTACAAACAGGGGGATACAAAGGAATGAGAAAAAAGCAAGTCCAAAATCCAGCAGGGTGAACACTGAATTCCACAGTTCCACTTTCAGAATCCCTGAAAATCTGTGGCAAGTTGTGAACTCCTAAGGGCTTGGGTGGCTCCACCCCTAAGGCCCTGTCAGTGGTTGTAGTTCCCATGAATTCTCTCTTGGGCTGATTCTGCTCCCTCCTTGCAGTTTTCCTCAGATGATCCATGTTTCTGGCTTCTTCAAACTTCTGGGGTCTCCACTGCTTATTGAGCTCCCCAGTCCCAGCTCCACAACCTGCCATCTCAGGGGTACACTGCCTGGCCACCCAGGCCTTCTTCTGATATCTGGGTGGAAGCCTTCCTGACCCCACAACTCTTGCATTCTGCATGCATCTAAAACTAGTGCCATGTGGATGATGCCAAGGTCTGCCACCAGCTGGAGCAGTAGCCAGGCTTTCTACTCTCTTAGGTGTAGGAAAAAAGTGTCTGGATTGCTGAGCACTCTGAATCTAATACCTAGGAACAACTTCCCTAGGCCACCATCATTCTGGAACATTGTACTCTTGGACTCTTTTCTCAAAGCAAATTCTTTCACCTTTGCAACTCTGAGACTGCAAAGCATAGGGTCCTGCTGCTTCCTGTGATGCCTTCAGGCCATCTTTCTATTCTCCCATTCCTTCTCAGCAATTAACACGTCCTCTGTTCTATCTTTGGAGGCTGAAACATTACTGGAACTTCCTTTCTGGCCAACCTCAAAACATTTTAAATCATTCTGCTGGGCTCTTTTGTCTTGATTCTCAGCATAAATCTGGCTAAAAGCCCCCAACAGTAGCCACACCACCATCCCAACATTAGAGTACCTTGAAATTTCTTCTGTCAGATTAATTAGTCCACTGCTCTCAATCTCAGACTCAGGAAAAGTCTCTGGACAGAAGTATAATGTAGATAAATTTTCTGCTAAGGCATAGCACACATTGTCTGGTGTCCAGCAGAAACCTCCTGAGTCTGGTCTTTACTGGATTTCTTCTCTTCTGAGCTCTGACCAGAATCTCCCATACAATACAGCCTAAGGTTTTCCAACTCTACTTTTTCAGTGGGCATCTCCAAATCATTCCTAACTCTTCCTCTTCCCTCAAGCCAGTTCCAAAGGCTGTTGAGCCACATGGCCAGGCAATGTCACAGCAACAACCCCTCTCCTGATACCAAATTCTATCTTATTCCTTTTCACTCATTGCTGAGGCAAAATTCCCAACATCCAAAGTTAAAGAGGAAAGGGTTTATTTAGCTCACAGTGTGTAGAGGTTTCAGTCTGTAATCTGCTGGCTCCAAGGCAGGGTGGCATATGGCAGAAGCACAACAGTTCCATGGTGGGTAGAAGGTAGCAAAAGCAACAAGGGAAATAACAAATGTCTTCCTGCCTCTTTTATCCTATTCAGACCACATAGGAGGAGTAGCACTCACGCCCTTATTCATAGGGCTCTTCATCCTAGCATTATAGCACAAATCAATCACACATTCTGGATTCAGCCACCTTTGAAAAAGAAGCCCCACCTCATTCACATGAGGATTTCAGCATCCATCTAAGCACAAGCCATAACAGTCATGGGTTTTAGTACAGAACAAGTCTTAATTAACTTAAGAAGGTTAGAATTATACCAAAATATATCTTAATATATAGAAGAAAATTGAAATTAGCATTCCCAACTCAATGGAAAGAAACTAGATATCAATAACAGCAAGAAAATGGGAAAATTCACAAATGCAGATAAAGTAAATATCATATTCCTGAACAACTCCCTGGTCAAAGAGGAATTAAAAAGGTATTTTAAAACTATCTTGATATGAACATGCCCAAAACCAGAAGTTACCAAAACATACGGAATGCAGCAAAATATGTACTCCAAATGCCTACATTAAAAAGGAGAAATCTCAAGACAACCAACTTTTCACCTTAGGGTGAAAGAGAGAGATGAACAGACTAAACTGTTAGCAAAAGGAAGAAAATAAAAGACCTGAGTAGAAATAAATGAAATGAAGAACAGAAAATTATAGAATAAAAATTAAAATGAGGAACTTTAAAAATGAAACCAACAAAGTGTAAACTAAGGGATAAGTATTATATAAATAAAATCAGAAATCAAAACAGGCACTTTGCAATAGATGCATGAGAAATAAAAAGAATCAAAAGGACTATCATAAACATACATGCCAAAAAGTGGATAATCTAGAGAAAAAGAGCTAAATTGTTAGGAAAATACAACCTATCAACTGTGAGTCAAGAAAAAAAATATTAAGGCCAATAGCAAATGAAGAGATTGATATCAATAAAAAAATCATCCCAAGACAGAAAAGAACAGGACCAGAAGGATTCAGAGTCCTTTGAATTCTATCAAATACCCCCAAGAAGTCTTAACACCAACATTCCTAAAATGTTCC
Source organism: Heterocephalus glaber (assembly GCF_000247695.1). Next base: position 4,610,813 of record NW_004624869.1, read on the forward strand.
AAAAATAATAGAAGTAGTGGAAATAATCCAATACTTATTTTACAAGACCAGGTACCCTAATACCAAAGCCAGCTACTTCAAAGAAAGATAACTACATGCTAATGTCTCTGATGAACAAAAATTTCCAATTCAAGCAAAATTTGACAACACATCAAAGTGAGTTTTGTCTTGGATAGCACATGTTTAGCTTCTAACATCAAGGGCAACTTGTGCCAAGAGTGGGGGGTAGGCCATTTTGGTATTACTAAAGATGGATTGGAGCCAGGGAGCAATAGACAGCAATGAAGAATAGCTGGGGTTTGCCATCTCTGGTGACCAGAAGTGTTCCCAAGGTCTGAAGTGAGCTGTTCCTCTGTTCAGCAAAGAGATCTGCTAACGCTAAAAGAGCTGATAGCCCCTGGGATGCAAAGCCCATGGCTTTGATCACAAAATAGCCAATAGCCAGCAGCACAGGGTAACACACATGTATAATCCCAGAACTAAAGAAGACTGCTGCAGGAGGATTGTGAATTAGAGCCCTGGCAGAGCAACTTAGTAAGAGAGAGGGAGAGAGGCAGAGGGAGAGGGAGGGGGGAGAGGGAGAGGGAGAGGGAGGGGG